>JASJET010000096.1:167500-767500 GCA_034092305.1 Diaprepes abbreviatus
ACAGATTCACTAATTGGTCTATAATCCATTTAATCTATTCATTAGTGCGTTGAATAGCAATGAACTTATGCTATCTCCTTGACGAATGTCTGTTAGGTAAAATTTACCAAAAACTATATTTACTGCATTATATATTATGATACGCATGTTTAAAAATATTTCTGACTTTACAGAGTATGCGAGTATGCCAAAAAGCAAGTATATCATTAACTTGTACTACTAGTATGAGGATTTGCTCGACCATGTCTCCAAAACTCCTCATATAGTTTCATTTCCTAAATGAAGAAATCCACAATTATTCGTAACATATGCTACTGAGTATTCACTGAATGAAAAGACACATTGAAAATATTAGTTAAAAAAAGAGTTTGTTATGACTCCGTAATGTTGTAATAGGCTTTCACATAATCTTCACTTAAGTAAATGGCCGTCAGTAGAATTTATTATATCCGTTTTTATTACTTAAATGGTAATTTTTCAAATTCATTTGTGGCGACACAGTCATTTCTGGATATTTTGAATAAGTTATTTTAAAAACTAACTTACTGGTACTAAATTTTATATTTTTTAGTTTTCTATCCAATTCGAGGAGCGAGGGGTATTTTTTTGAATTTACTAAATTTGGCTGGTTAATAAACCAACAAAATACACTATATAAATTTTAACCCCCGAAATCAATTAACATGGTCTTACCTTAAAACCATTCTCATTGGATCTTCTTTGAAAATTTGAGTCAGGACAGACCTATAGATTCGTATGTTGTAATGATGGACTTTGAACAGTTTATGAGGGTGAGAAAAATTACGTTTGGTTTTTGAGCCGGATTTTTAAGAAAAAAAATGATCTAAACTAATGGTCAATGAGACAGTCTCTGACGTATCGATGGCGTTGCATGGTGTGACGGTCAGGTTGTGGGATTGAGTCATCAGCGTGTTGGTGGATGTTGCTGCTCTGTGTAAATATTTAGTTAAGAAATCATGAAAAGTATCGGATCTAAAATCCCTGTGGATGATAATGTTTCTTTCGTAGTATGGGACTCCGCAGATCATTCTGAGGACTTTGTTTTGAAAGCTTTCTATTAGTCTGAACCTGGTTCTGCCTGTGGTGATCCATGTTGGAGCACCAAAGGACAGAATGGATCTTAAAAAGAGCTTGTAAATTGTTACTTTTGTTTAAGGTTCAGTTTACTCTTGTAGTGCAGTAACGAATAGAGAGCCATCCAAGACGTTTTGACTTTTGATAGGATATTGTTGGTATTTTCTAGCCAATTAAACCTCCTGTCGAAGACCAGTCCCAAGTATTTCGCTTGATTTCTCAAGGAAATCCGAGTGTTGGAGATGGAAAACTATTCTTAATTAACAGCAGAATGTTTAAACTGACAAGAGCAACAATAAGTTCAGCAAATTTCAAACGCTAAATATACAAGCATATAGAATATGCTTAGAATAATTTTCTTTATTACTGAACTAGCAAAAATTGAGAATTTAATTTATTTTAGGGATACAACTATTTCTCGTACATATTTCAAGGCTTTATTACTAGATTCTTATCCTTAATAGAGGTTATAGAGGGCTATAACCATTTATTTGTTGACATATGTTATATAGATGATGGCAGTGTTACAAGCAAAACAAAACTGGCCGACTAGAAGATCTATATTTCATGGCAACTAGATCGCACTTAAGTCTTAAACCTTCTTAATGATCTGGCTGAAAGTATTTATTTTATATTTTTATAGAGACTTACTCTAATATTATCTAGACAAATAAGCATTGTGAGTGAAAGTATGGTACCAAATATATAACAATAGTTACGACGACAACTTTTTTTTTGCTGGTTGTAAATGTATCCAATCTGAGTTTGGTAAAGACTTATTTTCATATATGTTAACTACGTGTTTTTACTCAAAATGAAATCAATTGCATTCAAGTTTAAAACCATGAATTTCCAGCAAGATACGTCATTCTCATTCGTTTTGTAGCTTTATTTTTTATTATATTCATACCTATATTAGCCCTAGTTGCATTAGCAGCATGAAATATTTCAAACAAGAGAAGTTAAGACTTTTAAAGATGGATAGACGTTCAATGGATTTCACGTTCCCCTTCAATTTAAAGCTTTATAAGCGCTGCTTGTAATTCCTAGACTCATATTCATATTTACATACGAAATTTATCTTTACTACTTACAATTATAAAGATGAAATTTTTGAATAAATCATCGGTTTCAGACCTCAAAACAGTCAGAACTTCATACGTCATTTAAATATCTCTACAAAAAAAATTCCTATGTTCCCTAACTTTAGTTATTGGGGAATCTGATATGTCTATTTTATCGTCAGAGCTTGCAGAATATTTTTCCCTTTTTCCAACATCTTAATCATATTTAAATTGTTTTTATACTAGATTCACCTCTAGACTTTTTACCAACAACATGCTTTGGCACCATTTCTATAAAAACTCTTAATGAGTACACTTTTGTGTCGGTTTTTAAATTTAATTAAGCATTATAATAAATATTTGGTTTTAAAAAGTTAAAAGTAATAAACTTATCCAGATTTGCTTCATATCTTCATAAAGTTCTCTGAATTTCAAACATAACACAATGGGTTTAATTGATCATGATCTTACATTTGATATAATGAAGACATAGAGTCTGGAATAAATTAATTATTTAAAAAACCTTGAGTTTTTTTTAAATCGTTCGAACACGTGTACTTTATTTTTAGGGTACGAATTTTTTCCAATATATTCAATTTTACGGGGTGGCTCGAAAGAAGCTGCGCTAATCTTTGATTTTTTAAATAACGATACTAAGGTTTTGTACACTTTTAGATTCTCTGTGAATTTCTTCCACTATATATATCCCATACCAAAATATACTTATTTTTGATTTATCAACAGTTAAAACTCGAAATGTAACTTACTAAGTACAGACGATAGACACTTTTATGCTTATAGTAAATGGCGATAGGGTAATAACCCAAGAAAAAGTGGGTCAGCTATTTAAATAAAAATATCGTAACCTTCTACCAATTTCACAATCGACAATAAGTAAGATTGAGCATCAATTTCATCGGTTTGGTCATGTTTGAGATGCCCCAAAAAGCGGTTGACCAGCAACAAGTGATGACAACAAGGAGAGAGCTACAAAATTGAATATTGCGAAAATAACAGTATGAAATATATTGCAGACTAATAAGTACGATCCTTTCAAAATGCAAGTCGTTCAAGAACTTTATGAAGATGATTATGACATGTGTCATCGATTTTGTGAACGGTTACAAAAAATATGGTTTCGGTATCCTATTTTTATTAAAAACATTTTGTTTTCTGACGAATTAACATTGTTCTTAAGCGGTGATGTCAACACACAGTTATAGTTTTTATTCAAATATAAACCCAAATTGGATAAAAAAAAGGGACACATTCAGTATAGACAAAAAGTAAAGGCTTGGACTGAAGTTGTGGAATATCGTTATAGAGCCAATTTTTATGAAAATGTAACAGGTGAAAGATATATACAGTTTCTACAGGGGTAGGGAGTCCAAAAGTTAACCGCTTCTGTAGAGTCACCCTGTTTGATTTTATTTATTGAAAAAATCGCTCAAAAACAAAGTTGACGTGATCGAACGATTTTTCAAAAAATCTGGCTTTTTTTATAAAATGAATTTATTTGATACTTACGTCCTCATTATATAATAAACAGATTCTTTGGAACTTCAATAAATCTACGTTTATTAAGACCGGATAATGCGTTGCGAATACGTCTCTTCTATGGACCATTTTGGGGTACTCATTTCTTCAAGTTTTTCTCTAATTTAGTCTGGTTATTCCTCTTTTTCGCCAAACAACAAAAAATGCAAAAACATACCTGTTGCTCTCTCAACAAGTACAGCTATAAATACCACGCAATCAAGCTGATTTGGCTGGATCGAAGATAATGGCATTGGCATAATATAACTGAAGGGGCAAATTTTTCAATCGGGATTAAATTATAAGGGTAGCTTTGAACGATTTTACATTTTATTTAATTTTGGTGAAAAAGAATAGGCTAAATAATTTCTAAAACCCACGTATTAGGAGATTTCAGTACAATCAGATGCGTAAAGCTGATGGTAACTCACAAATGTTTTATTTGTTTTTGCGTGATTGATGCTTTTTGGTGTTTTATCAAGTTTTAATTTCCTTTCTTATTTTTTTTTATTTGTATTTTATTGTGTGTAGACAAGCTCGTGAGAAATGAGGCCAAGACTCCATTTCTAAGGCTTAAACCTTTCTATGGAATCAGTAGCAGTGTAATGCTGGAAGAAATTAAAAAAAAAAAGGAGGAAGCAGGATATCCAGTTACTGGACAGATCTGCAAGGAATGAGGCAAGGGAGAATACTTCTTGGGAACCACGACCAGCAAATATTCTAGGAATGCATAAGCCTAAGCAAAAACTAGCTTAAAGTTCTGACAGGAATCTTGACAGGGTATTGCCAGCTGAAGGGACACCTCAAGAAACTCGAATTGGCAGAAAGAGAAAAGTGCAGATTCTGTAAGAAAGAGGTCCAAACCTCTATTCATATCTTTTCAGAGTGTAGCGCTTTAGAAAACTTTAGAATGCGGTTCCTGGGAACACGAAAAATAGAAGAAGGGGAATTACCCTCTTTAAACTCTTCCAACATCCTAATGCTATATCTGGGAGTTATTAAAAAATCTAATGGTCTAATTCAATCTGCCTGGCTAAGAAAAATTATGGTTCCTACATATTCTGTATAGACTTCCGCATCGTAAACTTAAAAAGTACTAAAAATACCTAGCCAATTCCCTATATGTCGACCATTTTAGACAGATTAAGACAGGGTAATAGAACTGGAGGATCTGCTATAGTCAGTAAAGTATCCCTAACGGTTTGGCACCAAAATAGATATATTTGGTCGCAGTGTTCTCATCTTCATTTTCACATATATACATATATTGTGTCCTATTTTCTCACTTCATCATTCTATTTTGTTACTTTTTTAATTCAGTTAACTCTTAAACGACTATCCCTTCTACAATCTACGCTTATTTTGACAAAACTTTTTATAATCAATAATTATTTAATTTTAAAAGGAATAATTGATATATTTAATCCACTTTTTAAAGTAAGAGTATTATAGTGATTTCTGTTCCTTTCTTTCCCATCTAATATTTACCATATTACCTTAACGCCATCTACACTTTCAGAAACCCAGGCTTTTTCTGGTAAAATTTTCTAACAATAAATATTTTATATTAGGAGGGATATAAATAAGATCGTAATTTATAATCTCCAGAATATCGATTTATTTCGAAATATAACACTAAAATGCATTTAGTCAAAAGCCTGTTAAACATGTTTCCTATCTAATTAACAAAATTATATTTATCAGCAAGATTTCTATGATTTTATTTTTAGTGTAGTTGCACGCTACATATGCCTGATAATAAGTTAATAAATAGATGGAACTATTTTATAAATCTTTTTGACACCACATATTGGAATGCTTATAACGTTTACGAGTATTAATAAAATGACCTTTTCCCTTCGGACATTTGAAGGCACGTAAATAATAAGACTAGCACTATATTATAAATCTATTATCACAAGATTATACGATTATTGGTTACACTGATTTCTCGCGGAAGTTAATTTGATAACACCGCTTCACTTGCTTTTATTTTTCACTAAACTTTCTTGGTCACATCCGCTTGGAACATCTTTATCTTTCATATATTCACCATCATTTTCTTCACAACCGCCTTTGAAGTTATTATAGTCAATGTTAATCGGATTTTTATGTGGAGTTAAACGTTCTCTTAGAAGTAATACGACATCTCACTACAAACACTAAATTGTTTCATCTTAAAGAGTTAGTTCTTTCAAACTTGATAGTATAAACTGAGTGAAAAATGACGTCTTAAACGAATTATATATTTTTATACAAAACTAGATTTATCCAGAAGGTGGTTGTGTATTCCTTTTAATTTAAGGCTGTTGCATATCAAAGAACGTTAGTAATATATAATAAAAAAATTGATATATTCCAAAGTATATAAATTATAACTAAGACCTAAATTAGATGTCAGAAGATAATACGTCTACCACATAAGATTCATATTAGGTCCTCGTACAGGATATTTTATTACTATTTCTTCATTTGCATTTATTTTATTAATATTTACAAATATTCATTTAGAAGAACCTTATCTTCAATTTCTGAAGTTGTTTTTGTCAACGTATATTAAAGAGTCTTGTTTAGAATGAAATGTCCCTGTTGTAATCAAAGTGAAGTGTATTGTCTCATTTTGGAGCATATATACTTTTGTTCTATTTCGGGCTAACTTAACTATCGATAACTAAAAGACGAATAAATGTAGCATTTTTTGTTTCACTCGCTTAAGAAATATGTTTCCGCTCCAACTGCAGATATAACTATAAAGCTATTAAGTTGAAAAGGTTTGGAACTGAGATAATCAATCATAAAAGAGGTAGAGCCAAGAAATCCCTTCAGAAAAAGGGGTAAAGCTAAGTGATCATTAAGAGACCGGATCGTTCTTAGCGATTAATCACACAGGTGCATATATACACTAGTAGAATAATAATGACATCACACTTAAGATGTCAATAAATTTAAAATAATTTAATGTAGATAGAGAGTGTATTGAATAAGATATTTCTGTGATGAGCAACTGAATTCAAATGTTCGAACATAGACTTTTCACCTAACTGGTACATTAAATAAACAGATTATCCCAAGTGAGTTTCCAACTAATCAATTTAACGCCTAGCCTATTTTTGACTAAAATGTGGTTGTCGGACCTGCATTCTCTTTATTTTTATTTATTTTTACGATGTTTCGATTAGGTTGTATCTCTAATCGTTATCAAGTATAAACTGAATGTTTTGTCTTAAGACTACGGGTTTATATAGGGACTGTGCCCACTAAAGCGCAAAGTTTCGCTTCACTGTACACACCTCAATGATTTGATATTACAAAGTAGTGGTTGCCAAAGATTAGGTATCTCAACACTCGGTTTACTGAAGATTCATTATTGTTTTTAATGTGAGCTGCTTCTATAAACTTTCTTTTTTTCATGTTCGGTTCCATATATAATGCCGCACCTCAGACCATTTTATATGGTATTGTTCTGCAATACCTGATCTCGACGTTTCCCCTTTTTGTGTATGAGTTTTATGTTCCCTAATTCTAACTTCTAGTGGTCGTTCGGTTTCTCCAATATACATTTCACCACACTCACATGGAACTTTGTAAACACATTCTTTCTTATCGGTACTTTTTGGTTTTGTTTTTGTTAAATGAGCTCTAAGTGTATTTCTAATTTAAAGGCTGTTTTTATATTATAACAACCGGCAATTCATCTTATTTTCTTCGAAGTTCTCTTTATGTATGGAATTGTGAAGAAGGAATGTGATTCTTGTTGTCCAGTGTTCGTTGTTCTTAGGTTATTTATAACATCGTCAATCAGTTTCAACGGATAACCATTCTGTTGTAAATCGGATTTAATATTTGCTACCTCTTTTTCCAATGAATCAGCATTATTGCATATAGATATAGCGCGATTATAGAGGTTGCGTATAATTCCTCGTTTTATTACAACAGAATGATTAGAACTTTGATTAAGATATTGTCCAGTATGTGCTGGCTTTCTGTATATTGAAGTTTTAATAGTTTCTTTGAGCGATTCACCATGATATCTAGGAAAGGCAATTGATCATTTACCTCCTTTTCCATGGTAAACTTAATTGTAGGTCGAATGTTATTTAGATGATTCAAGAAATCATTAAGTTCTTGATCATTGCCCTTCAATATGATGAAGGTATCATGGACATATCTCAACCAGACTTTCGGTTTTACTGTTGCCGTTTCTATGGCATGAGTTTCGAACCATTCCATATATATATATATATATATATATATATATATATATATATATATATATATATATTGGCGACGACTGCAGAGAGTGAAGAACCCAGAAGCCCGTCATCGTGAGCGAAGAACCTGTCCTTTACTTGAAAGCGAGCACTACTCAGGTAACACTCTAAAAGATCCATCACTCCGTCGAGTGGTAACGTGGTTTGATCTAATAAAGTAGTATAATTTAAAAGTCTAGTTTTGATTATGTCTAGTGATTCACCTAATGGTACATTAGTATACAGATTTTCCACATCAAAGCTTATTAGTCTGTCGTCTGGCTCTAGATTGATGCTAGTAATAGTGTTGGAATTTAAAAAGCCGATGGGGTAATTAAAATTCTCACGACATCCAAATCATGTTCAGTTTTTGTAAGCAGTTACGATTTTAAGCTCTCTCCATTTACTAGGTGTTGCATCTTATTATGTATTCTGTTAGATTCTGTTGTTGCTAATGATTTTTAAAATTCCATTTTGCTTAAAAGTAGAAGGAATATTATTTATGCATATGATAGGTCAAAGAAAGAAAAGTGTTACAAAAAGATCCTAGTTTATGTTTGTTTTAAAATAAATTTCTATAAAAACGGTTTTGTCTCAATATAAATTAAAAAGGAGAGTTGACTGAGGCTCCCGGCTACAAAGATTTTGGTAGTCTTTGTATTTAGATGGTTTACTATAATTGCTTCCGTTTTAAACTTGATTTAAAAGCTTAGTATAATTTTGATCGATTCTTAATTTGAATTGAAATAAATATATTTACCCATGTTGGTCACTAAAATAATTATTTAAGCTTTAGATGCCATTTTAAATGTTCTGTCAGGGCAAGGGGTAATTGTGTGTTTCCATGAAAATTCAAATCAATCTATTTTCTTAATCTCGACCCCATATTTAGCCATAAAAAAGTAAAACACAATTTTATGTAAAAATTTTCTTTCAAAATAGTGAGTTTTAAATATAAACCATATAAGCAAATGATAAGATAATTGTTTTTTAAGCTATCAGATTTTAAAGGTTGTAACACACTTCTAACCGAGCTTCGTAACATTACATCGTCATGAATGTATGGTACGAAGTTCAAAATCGCCTCCACTAAAAAAATAACTCAACCTCGTAACGTAAAATCATGGTTAGCATTATGGCATACAAATAAATTTCAGTTTCTTTTTGAAACTCGCTGAGCAAATATCTATAATTTATAAAAATATAGAAGTAGGTAGATCAGTGTACAGGAAACAAAGGCTTTGATGGAAAATGTATTACTTTTCCGCAAGACACAGAAGACATCGATGTAGATACAAATTATACCCAATCAATTAGTGAATAGTATAGAAACGTCATAAAAATGTCAACAAAGGGTTTGATTCCCTAATTTATCTCATAAGTCCCAAAATAATAGAAGCGATCTTAGGAAAACTTGAGGATATTTTTTTTATTTTTGCATTCTTTTATGAGAATATTTAATGGTTCAGCGAATTCTTTCAATGCATTTTTTCGAGACTTAATAAAATATTGTGTTTTGACGTCTATAACAATTCCTTTTCCACAATTTTTTCAATATTAGAACTTTTTTTAATTCGTTTTTTGTGTTTTTTTTTTCTCGACAGGCTGAATAGAAAATTCAATCCAAAATTCGTATTTTCTGTTTAGTTTATGTTATTATCCCGTAATGCTCTTTAATGTTTCTCCAGTTTACCGACAACTAGCAGACAATCAGGAGTAGTACGATATATAACTTTATTTCACACGATTACACATCTAGACATGGCTCGAGAAATAGGTTGCCAGATGGAATTTCAATAATGTTATTCGGTCGACACGCGATAACTTACTCCATAACATCCTTCCATGGTTAGTTGATTTTCCGACAACTGACAGCTGGTTACGATCGGTACGCTATAACAAATTTGATAATAATTTACACATGACAAGATTCCTTATGACATCTGCACAGAGCTAAGTACAGGCGCAAATCCAAGGGAGGAGGAGGGGCGGTGGGGGGCGATAGCCCCCCCAAGAGCTTTGAGTTCAGCAAAATAGACCCGATTTTGTTTCTTATACTATACTTTATTCAAGAACTAGAGAGAGTAATAAATCATTTTTTACCCTTTTTTCATCACAAACTACCTGTTTTTTAGTCCGGTGTCTTTGGCAAAATCTATTAGACACATATATTTTTCATAGGAATGAATTCGAAATTTTATAATCAAAAATACCGGTCTATAAAAATGGACTATTTGGGTTGGATAACACTAGATATTTGGATGTGTAAAGTGTTAAAAAGGATTTTAATCCTTGTCATAGGCGTCGGAAGGAGGTTTATTTTATCACTTAGTATTTATGGCATAGAATATTATTTCGGTAATAAACTTAAAAGAAAAAATTTTTATAATATTATTTTATTTTTATGATTTTTAAATAATTCACATACATTAGAAAATATAGATAATTTTGACATATTTAACACAAATCACAACGGTATTTTTTTAATTTTTAATTTTGGCATAGAAACCATTTTAGGCACATTCAGATTAAACCGTAGCCTTTTTCTCTAAAAAATTCTAAGTTATAATTTAAATACTTACAAAATACCCTTTGTCAAAAATACAAGAAGTTAAACATATATAAAATAATAAATTAAATATAATATTACTTTTTTTTGGGGCTATCGGTCATTTTATTATTAATTAAAAATATTTTTAGGACATTTGACGTTTCAGTTTATTTATTTCTTATACCATCTGCAGAATTACAATTAAACACTAAAGAGGGATTCAAATGTAATTAATTTTTATATGTTACAGAAAATTTAAATAATAAATTGTGTTTACGCTGGTAAACATTACGTATCTAATTCCTAATCAAAGCCTGAAGCTATCTTCGCTCAAATTAATTATAATTGGTTCCTCTATCTTACGGATCATGAGATCGAGTTTCCACATTTTCTTTTATTATATGGATTTTTCCCAATTTTCTGCAGTAACTTTATTCAAAAAAATCGTCCAAAAGTTCATTTAAATTACTAATTTTATAAGTTGTGTTTTCTAGCAACTCCAGCTTTTACTTGAGAGGGATATTTCCTTCTCCAATAGACATTTTCCGGACGATCTATAAGAACAGATTTCCTATCAGGTTTTTTCCAGCAAAAATTAAGTTCTCTGAGCAATTTCCAGAGCTGGTAAATCCCTATCTTCATTGATTTTAGTTAGAATTTTGTCAACGGTTGAGATCTGCTTCTCATAATAAAATGTATGTACAACTCCTTTTATTACAGTTTACATCTCTTCTTCTAACGAGGTTTTTCGCCTACCTGTGATCGAATGTGGCTCGGGAGTACTAACAATTCCAGTTGGTTTTTTCTCCTTCAGTATTGGGTATATAGTAGATTTTCCAACTCCTGTCATGTTTGAACACATCTCAACATAGCTTTTAACATTATTATCTAGATATTGATATCTTAAGGCATCATAAACATTCATCGTAATAAGTTTTTCGTTGAGGAAAAAATGTCATGGTTTAACGATTTTGGAATAAATATAGATGTGGAAGCCATATCTTTTGGGTATCTCACTAATCTCAAATAATATATAAAAAGAAGTGCAAACAAGATAAATCACTAAGGACACACTGTAAGGTGTACTTTGCTCACTGACAGATATTAAATAGAACTATCAGAAATTTTATTATTGCAGTAAATTTATAAAAACTTATAATATCTAAATATAATTAGATTTAAAGCAGTCCACAGTTACCTGCGGCACTGAAGCAGGTACGTTGGAGGTTTCAGTAGCAGTTTTATTACTCTCTCTAGTTCTTGAATAGTGCATATGAATGTGTTTGCTTGAGATTGCCCATCCCCTTCCCAAGAACTTTGAGTTCAGGAAAATACAACCGATTCTGCCTTTTATATTAGGAATATGTTTGCTGCTGGCACTCCCCCCTCCCGTTTACAACTTGTTTTTTCTTGTGATCGCCCCCCCCCCCTCTCTCCAAGAGTTTCAAATTCAGAGAAATAGACGCGACCCTACTTTTTACACTAGAAATGGGAATGTTACTGGTATTTCGCACCCCCCCCCCCCCAAAGAGACAGGCTGGATCCGCCCCTGGCTTAGTATTTATATATATATATATATATATATATATATATATATATATATATATATGAATGTTGTTTTTTTAAAACAATAAAAAACCCATGCTTCTTGGCCAATCTTATCTCTGTCATTTATTACATCTTTTACAAGACCTGCTTCTATAAATCCCATCCCCATGAATTACCGGTCCGGCCCCTTGGTTAAAAAGTGCCATTAAAAACCTCCTACTGAAAGAGATAAGACCTATACGGTTTATAAAAAAGAACAAACATCAATTTATGGCTCAATAAAGACCTAAGAAACCTTACTCTTAAAGTTATAAAAAGGGAAAAGAGAGCATATTTGAAATTTAATGGCGAATTAGGATCTAACGAGGTATAGAAAAGGTTTAGAAAATTAATATTACAGAGAATCCCTACGCAGATTTCTACAAGTCGCTGCATGAGATGGAAAAATCAAGGTTATATTGAGCAATAAAAAAAAACATACTAAAATTATTATAATAATTTTGTTACTCTACATAAAATAATTAAACAAAAATTAGCTAACTAATTTTTGCACATTTTTTTTGTTCTCTAATGTATTTTTTAACTTGTTTTCTTACATAATAAAAAGATTAAATGAAAATGGCAATAACGAAAATTTCTGATATTGTGTAGGCCATAATCTGTTTTTTTATAATAGTTAAAAATATTTTTTTGACCGTTTAATATTACTAACCTATCTAGTGACATATCTGACTCTGAACCAGGCGCGGATCCAAGGGGGGGCGGTGGGGCGATCGCACCCCCCCCCCAAGAGCTTTGAGTTCAGGAAAATAGACCCGATTTTGCTTCTTATACTATACTTTATTCAAGAACTAGAGAGAGTAATAAATCATTTTTTACCCTTTTTTCATCACAAACTACCTGTTTTTTAGTCCGGTATCTTTGACAAAATCTATTAGACAAATATATTTTTCATAGGAATGGGTTAGAAATTTTATGATTAAAAATACCGGTCTGTAATAGTGAACTATTTGGGTTGGATAACAATAGATATTTGGAAGTGTAAAGTGTTAAAAAGGATTTTAATCCTTGTCATAGGCGTCGGAAGGAGGTTTATTTTATCACTAAGTATTTATGGCATAGAATATTATTTCGGTAATAAACTTAAAATAAATAGTTTTTATAATATTATTTTATTTCTTATGATTTCTTAATAATTCACATACATTACAAAATGTAAATAATTTTGACATATTTAACACAAATCACAACTGTATTTTATTTTTATTATTTTTAATTTTGTCATAGAAACTATTTTAGGCACTTTCAAACTAAAACGTAGCTTTACTCTCTCAAAAAATTCTTTAAATACTTTAAATACTTACAAAATACCCGTTGTCAAAAATACAAAATTTAAATATATATAAAAAAATAAATTCGTCCATATAATATTAAAATATTTTTGAGGTTATCGGTCATTTTATTATTAATTAAAAACATTTTTAGGACATTTGAGGTTTCAGTTTATTTATTTCTTAAACCATCTGCAGAATTACAATTAAACACTAAAAAGGGATTCAAATGTAAATAATTTTTATATGTTACAGTTAAAATTAGACCTACTTATTTTTATTTCTATTGTACTGATATCTTAATTTAATTTACTTTATTACATGGAAATCCGATAGCCCAAAAAAATAAAATAAACATGTTAATTCTACACGTTTAAGAAAATGACACCAATACAATAATAAAACAATAAAAAACTTAGGGCTAATTGGAATTAAATACATATAAAATTAAAGAGTGAGACACACTAAAATAAAAATATATAAAAAATACAAAAAAATATATAAACAACATAAACAATAAAATACGACAAAACCAAAAATTTAAATATGTGTTTATATTGGTAAATATTACGTATCTAATTCCTAATCAAAGTCAGTGAAGCTATCTTCGCTCAAATTAATTATAATTGGTTTCTCTATCTCATCGATCAAGAGATCGAGTTTCCACATTTTGTTTTATTCTTTTATTATATGGATTTTTACCAATTTTCCACAGTAATTTTATTCAAAAAAATCTTTTAAAAGTTCAGTTAAATTACTTATTTTGTAATTGTGTTATTTCTAGCAACTCTGCATTTTATTTGAGAGAGATATTTCCTTCTCCAACTGACAGTTTCCGGACGATCTATAAGAACCGACTTTCTATCTGATTTTTTCCAGCAAAGTTCAAAAGTTCTCTGAGCAATTTCCAGAGTTCAATTCTTGTAATTTCAGATAAATCGCGATCTTCATTGATTTTAGTTAGAATTTTGTCGACGGTTTGGATCTGCTTCTCATAATAAAATGTATGTACAAATCCTTTTATTGCAGTTTTCATCTCTTCTTTCAACGAGGTTTTTCGTCTGCCTGTGGTCGAATGTGGCTTGGGAGTACTAACAATTTCAGTCATTTTTTTCTCCTTCAGTATTCGGTACATAGTAGATTTTCCAACTCCTGTCATGTGAGAATACATCTCAACAGAGCTTTTAACATTATTATCTAGATATTGATATCTTAAGGCATCATAAACATTCAACGTAATAAGTTTTTCGTTGAGGAAAAAATACCCTAGTTTAACGATACAGGTGGAAGCATATCTTTTGGGTATCTCAAATAATATATAAAAACAAGCGCAAACAAGATAAATCACTAGGGATACACTGTAAGGTGTACTTTGCTCACTGATAGAAATTAAATTAAACTATCAGAAATTTTATTGTTGCAGTAATATTTAAATATAATTAGTTTTAAGGCAGTCCTCAGTTACCTGCGACACTGGAACAGGTACGTTGAAGGTTTCGGTAACAATTTTATTACTCTCTCTAGTTCTTGAATAAAGTATAGGAACGTGTATGCTTGCAATCGCCGCCTCCCCTCCCAAGAGCTTTGAGTTCAGGAACATAGAACCGATTCTGCCTTTTATATTAGGAATGTGTATGCTGCTGGCACTCCCCCAGCCCCGTTGACAACTTGTTTTTCTTGCGATAGCCCTCCCTCTAAGAGCTTTGAGTTCGTGACTATAAACCCTATTCTGCTTCTTATACTAGGAATGTGTATGTTGCTGGTATCCCCCCCCCCTGTTGGCAACTTTTTTTTTTATCGCCCCCCCCCTCTCCAAGAGCTTCAAATTCAAAAAAATAGACCCGGTACTTTGTCTTTTACACCCCCCCCCCCCGTCGACAACTTACTTTCGCTTGCCATACTGTACTTTTGTGATATCACTGGATTCGCCCCTGCTCTGAACTGGGGTTGTTTGGTTTAACTGTTTTCCTTAAGGACCGTTCTCACCTGACAAGCACTAAAAAATCATTTGGAGGTGTCTTTATAGCGACCAGAGCCGTCGTCCCGTATAAGCAAATTATGTGCTCCGAGAATTTTGAGCAGGTCTTTATCGTACTTGGCGCATTACAATTACTAGTTTTTAACGGTATATATCTGCGTCCGAAGTCACCACTTCAGAACTATCTAGCCTTCCATGAAGGCTTGGACTCTATCACAACCCATTATTGTGACGCCGAACTTTACATTGGTGGGGGTTTTAATTTATCAAAGGCAGCCTCGACCAATGAAGATATTTTCGCAGTGGCCATCCTTCGGGATGATACTTACGGCTTCCATTCAGAATGGGGAAGCTGTTGCTGGGCTGTCTGACTTTTGCGCCTTCCATAATTCATTCCAACTTTATAGTTAATATTAACAATGTTATTTTAGATTTAGTTCTGAGTCACGCGAGGCTTGCTGTGGACCCTGTTCCACCGCTAGTTCACGTGGACGACAATCATCCGCCAATTGCCTTTAATATTGTCTCTTCGTATTCTCGTTCTCATGACACCAGCACTCATGCACAGAATTTTTACTGCAACTTTAAACATCCCAATAACATCTTATTAAATGACTATTTGTGCTCTGTATCCAAGGAGACCCTTTTTTCTTCTGTGGATATGTTGATGATATGCTAAATATTTTCTAAAATGAATTATATTCTGCCATGGAGGCATTTGTGCCTGTAAAGAGTGTTTCTGCAAGAAAGGTTCCTAGGTGATTTTCTAACGAGCTTGTTCAGTTAACTATATAAAAAAATATGTCATAAACAGTTTATGTCGAGTGGTTCTCGAAACGACTATGAAATGTTTACAAGTTTGCGTGCAGAATGTAAGAGACTATCACGTCTTTGTTTTGATAATTATATTCGTGACACGGAATCTGGTATTGGCCGGAATCTAAAGCCATTTTGGAACTTAGTGAATGACAAACTTCACTCGAACGGTATGATATCTGAATTATTTTTTCAGGACGAGAGAGAGGTCATGGGTCTTGGGGTTGCTGGACTTTTTGCTAAATATTTAAGCGAAGTGTACACTGATGTAACAGCGAAGTGCCCGGTGGCTGTCTCAGCTGATATAAATGTCTCCAACTTCGCGATATCTATTTCTGACATTTACGCCGAGCTGAATGGTCTCAACCCCTATAAGGGTCCTGGTCATCCAATGCTATTGGAAAACTGCTCTTTCGTTCTGGCTCGCCACTTCATCACATTTTCAATGAATTCCTTCGGCGGGGTATTTTTCCTCAATTTTGAAAAACGAGTTTTGTGGTTCATATTCACAAGGCCGGCAGTAAGGCTGACATTGAAAACTATAGCTCTATCAGCATAATTAATACTATTCCTAAAATCTTCGAAAAACTGGTTAATGCCTTTTTCACCTCTATTTTTAAGTCTGCCATCATTGATGAGCAGTTTGGTTTTTGTGCTAACAGGAACACTGAGGTAAGTCTGGTCTCTTATGTGGGCGGTTTGTCTGAGGCCTTAAAGAGCGGATTTGAAGTCCACTCGGTGTATACTGACTTCTCGAAGGCCTTTGATAGGGTGCCTCAGGGAATTCTGCTGGATAAGCTTCGAGGGCTGGATATCTCTGGTCCACTGTTTGGTTGGATTGAGACCTATCTGAGTGATCGTTGCCAGGTAGTGCGGGTGAATGATTTTGTATCTTCTGAGATATCAGTGTCTTCAAGAGTCCTTCAGGGATCCCACATTGGTCTATTATTGTTCAATTTATTCATTAATGATGTATCAATCTGCTTTAGGTCAAGCAAGTTCTAACCCTTTGCAGATGACATAAGGTCATCGACAGTTACAGTGATTGCTTGAAGCTACAGGGGGCCTTAATAGATTTGTTTCCTGACGCGAAGTGAATGGGATGAGTTTGAATATTCCTAAGTGTAAATTCATTTTGTGTTGTCTAAATTTATTTAGTTATCTACTGGACTTTCACTATCACTTGGATGGTAGGCCGTTGACCTCCGTTGATTCGGTGTGGGACCTGGGAGTCCTTTTTGATTCCACCCTTTAATTCGTTCCTCACATCGCTGACATTGTTAGGATGTTAGGTTTTATGAAACGTTATGCTAAGGAGCTTTCCACTGTGAAGTCCCTTAAAATACTCTCTTGCTCATTAGTTCGAACACACCTTAAGTATGCTTCTTGTGTTTGGAACCCCCACTATGAATCACATGTGTACGGGCTCGAACAGGTACAGAGAAGGTTTCTAAGATATATTAACATGACATTCAATGGGGGTGCTGATCTTGATTATGCTGCTTTGTGCTCCGAGTTCAATTTGCTCTCCCTTGTTATAGAAGAAAGGGTAAAGACTTACAACTTCTCTTTAAAATTATAAACAGTATCACCCATTGCCCGCGCCTGTTGTCAAATGTTGGTCTGAGGGTTCCTCCCAGGAGTACTCGTACTCCCCATATATTTCACTAGCCTTTTCATAGAACAAATTATGCAAGCCATTATTTTATATCAAGGGTGGCTGGATATGCTAATGGGCTGGGTGACTTGAATTTCTTTGGTACGTCCTTGAATCATTTTAAACAAAGGCTGTTGTAATTGATTTTTGATTGATGTTTTATGTTTTTGCTGTTACAGATTGACAGGTGTACACTTTTCTTTTTTTTTTCCTTTGTAAACACTTTTTTGTTATACTATTATTGATATCACTTGTTATGGTTCACTCTAGCTCTGTAATTAATTATTGTAAAATGGACAGTGTTGTCCATTGATAAATAAATAAATAAATAAATAAATAAGACTACTTATTTCAGTTATATTTTATTAAATATATTTCATAAGCTTCATTAACAATATATTGAATACATTTGGCACATTTTGATAAACATTATTTCTAGTTGTTATATTTATATACTTTTATAATAGGAAATGAAATAGTAGGTTTAATAATACTAATTTTATTTTTTTAGTAAAGTTTATGGTTTGTTTATGCTTTATATTCTTAATGAAGATTTCAGGGTCGTTTCATCTGAAAACCTGTAATAATATTTTTAATAGTTGAAATATATAAAATTAATAATCTGTTACATAATAAATTTTATTTATCGAATTATGAGTAAAAAACTTTTTTATTTTAAATTTCCGCCATCTGATGTTTACCTTAAAAAAGAAAGAAAGAAACAAAGAACATAAAAAGGAAAGAAAAAAATAGCTATTCGGAATAGTATAAGTTGTTGGAAAAAGTTTTTAAGTCTACTGACTTCCATAATATGGGAAATAAAATATTTTATTTGTACATATATTTGAAAACGTACTTATAACAAAAATAACATTATAAATATAGTATAGCTTTAAAATCAGTAAAGGTATCATCAAAATTGAATATAAGGTTATTAATAAGATATTTTAAAAACGCAAAAATTGAATATACTAATGCAGAAAGATGGAGAGGGATAAAAAAAATTCCGTTAAAATGTAATCGGTTTTCGGCCGAATTTTATACATTACTTAAATGTGGGGGTATATGTAATAAATTTTAACGCAAACATTGCATCAATCTGTCAAGAGATAAAGTGAAAATTCTTGTGGAAACATCTCGTTTTAATTGGTTTTATGATGCATGCAAAAATCGCTAATCTATCGTCATGAATTTGCTTATCAAGTTAAAAAATTCCATCGACAATACTCAGTCTATGGTAAGTGATAAAACAAATTTAACATAAGATCAAAATATTATGTTTAATGATTTAGAGGAGGGATTAAACAGAATTATTACCCTCAAATAGCATGAATATTCGTTACATAATATTGTCTCCAATCATTCAAGTCCGACGACGGTATCTGGTAAAGGACAACAAAACATTTCAGCTCACAAAAAATAAAGTGCTAATAAAGCACAGAACAACATGCACTCGCAAATAACACTTCAAACTAATCTACTAACAAAGAAACGATTAATCGGGCACCAAATACCCATTTAAACTCAAGCGACCAAAATAAACGATCTGGGACTAATGCAAATGCTAAAGATTTCCGATTAGTCTTACCAGAAAAACGTAGATCTTATTTTTTTCGTTCAAGAAACAAGCAATACTCCCCAAAAGCAACAAACGCCTTGGATATACATTACAAATCCAGATATAAATATAATCGAGAATGAAGTAAAAACCTTTTATCAGGTGTCTGTACAGTTAAGTATACCAAGCTCAATCTTTCACACAGTAATCAACATAACTCCTCTAGAATAAGGGACGAAACTATAAACGGTGACTTATGGCTAGCCGGTGCTTTAATTAATAAATTCTTGTTTTCAAGAGGAAAGTCTGCTAATAATGAATAACTTGCTCAAGAGAATTTTCTAGATCGGACGAAGAGCTCTCGAATTGATGGTTGTGAACTTGAATCTACAAGGCGGTTTTATTAGTTAGAAAACGATCTTAAAATTTTACTTAACCAAAATAACGTTAAAATGTTGTGCTTATCTGACCATTACCTTAATCAATAAATTAAAGATTTCTCTATGACAAATTTGAATTCCACAAATTATTACGATATTATGAAGGACGTAGTATGCATATTAAACCGAACAAATTTAAAAACCGAGCAAATTCTCTTTAATAATAGTTGTAATCTTCATTTTGAGATGTTCGGTATTAAATGTAACATATCTAGACGTGATCATATCATTAAATGCTCTATATATAGATCACCTAATAGTGATTTTGAAATAGTTATAGATAAACTATTTGAAACGCTTGAAAAAATATATACAATTAATATACATGCAATACATTATGCAGTGAAGTAAACGTCGATCTGCTGCATAATAGGACGTAGGTCCAAGATCTTAAAAATCTTCTTTTAGAATCCTTTCTTTTTAGAATCAACAGGAATCACTTATTTTCTATAACTTGTATGGATAATATTGTTTCTGACTATGAAATATACGACCCATACCTATCTTACCATACATATCAACTAATAACCTTAAACACACACTAGAAAATCGTCTTCAAAACACAAACAAATTTAGAAATTTTAATAAAAATAATACAAATTTATTTAAAAATTCCCTTATCATGGCAAGTGGCATTAAATTGTTACATCAAATAAAGAAAAGTATATTGATATAACATTCGCGGAAATATACTCAGAAATAAAAATTGCAATTGTATTTAAATTCTCCATTTAAAACACTCAATAGTAACAACAATTATGAATCTAAAAATAAGTGGATGACACTAAAAATTCGGGAGCTATCAGAATTAATAAAAAAAATGTATCAACTTAATAAATATATTAATGATACTAATTATCATAAAAAATGTTAGGAACTTAAATTCTATTATAACCAAAAAATTAAATTCACAAAGAAACCTATAATAATAGCAGGTTAACATTGGCTAACAATATCCATATAATACAATACATATATAATTAAAGAGCTAGATCATAATTAGGAGAAATTGTACTAAAAAATCTTATATTTATCTATCAGACAAAAACGCTATAAGCGAAATATTTAATAATTTTTTTGTAGTTGCCAATCCCAGTAAGAAATCTGGCTTACCAATGTCTGAAATAAAAAAAAGATCCCACCATCTATGTTCGTTTATCCAACAACTCCAGAAGAATCTATGAAGTGCTTTGCGAAGGTATGTAATGAATACTCCTCGGGCATTAATGAAATGCCAGGTACTATTTTTATCGTCGCCAAAGGTGTTTTGGCATAAATTTTTGGCATATTAATCAATATAAGTTTCTCATAATCTCAATATGTTTAAAAACATCAATGATTATATCTATTTTTAAAAATAAGGGTGGTATTCAAGTTGTCAAGAATTACCGCCCAATGATATGCAAGCCATATAGCAAAGTGGTTTGATTATGTTTCAATAACCGTCTTACTAGTTTTCTAGAAATAAATTCTTAATTTTTTAGATATTAAAGTGAGTTTTAGTCAAATTGTTCAAATTATACTGCTTTGGATATAGTTATGCAACATTTCTTTCTTCCTCTAAATGAGAAGAAAATTATTATGAGTTTATATTTTGATATGAGCCGTGCTTTTGATACAATCGATAATACTACCTAACTGACACATACATATAGTGATAGATTGTGTCAAATCCTCGCCTCATGACATCAGAAATGACACTCCACAAGGCTCGTGCATTTCTTCGACATTATTTAGTTGTTTCATCAATGATCTTCCCTCTAAAAAAATGCAAGACTTTAATTAATTTTGCATTATATCCGGATAACATGAACGAATTAATAGTTGGAGATAATTGATAAGATCTTGCTAATACTTCTAACTTATATTGTTCCCACGTTCTAAAACACAATAATAATGAAACAACTGCTATGGAAATTGGTATTAAACATATAATTATTGATTCTCGTACGTGGACACAAGTAAATATTCAATCCACAGGAAATATAAATTCCACAAAATTTTTAGGGCTCTATTTTGATCAAAGCTAAGTTGGGATAACCGTATTTATTTACTTATTTATCGACAGAGAACACTGTCCATTTTAGGATAAATAATTGCAGAGCTCGAGTGAAATATAACAATGTGATATCAATAATATTATAACAAAAGAGTGTTTACAAAGGAAAAAAAAAAGGAAAAGTATACATCTGTCAATCTGCAACAGCAAAAACATTAAACATCAATCGACAATCAGTTCCAACAGTCTTCGTTTAAAATGATTTAAGGACGTACCAAAGAAGTTCAAGTCACCCAGCCTATTAGCATATCCAGCCACCCTTGGTATAAAAAAAGGCCCTCAGACCAACACTCGACAACAAGTACGGGCAATCGGTGATACTGTTTATAATTTTAAAAAGAAGTTGTAAGTCTCTACCCTTTCTTCTATTAGCAAGGGGGAGCAAATTCAACTTGAGGCACAAAGCAGCATAATTAAGATCAGTACCCTCATTGAATTTCATGTTAATATATCTGAGAAACCTTCTCTGTATCTGTTCAAACCGGTACACATGTGATTCATAGTGGAGGTTCCAAACACAAGAAGCATACTCAAAGTGTGTTCCAACCAATGAGCAATAGAGTAATTTAAGGGACTTCACAGCTCCTTAGCATGACGTTTAATAAAATCTAAAATCCTGAGGGACTTACTAACAATATTAGCATTGTGAAGAACGGATTAAAAGGTGGAATCAAAAAGAACTCCCTGATCCCGCACAGAATCAACGGAAGTCAGCGGCCTACCATCCAAGTGATAGTGAAAGTCCAGTGGTTAACGCAATTTAGAAAACTTAATGAATTTACCCTTAGGAATATTCAAACTCATCCCATTCACCTTTATGTCATCCACAAAGAGCAAGAACTTGCTTGACCTAAAGCAGATTGATACATCATTAATTAATAAGTTGAACAATAATGGAACAATGTGGGATCTCTGAGGGATCCCTGAAGACACTGATATCTCAGAAGATACAAAATCATTCACCCGCACTACCTGGCAACGATCACTCAGATAGGTCTCAATCCAACCAAGCAGTGGATCAGAGATACCCAGCCCCCAAAGCTTATCCAGCAGAATCCCATGAGGCACCCTATCAAAGGCCTTCGACAAGTCAGTATTCACCAAGCTGACCTCAAATCAGCCCTCCAAGGCCTCGGAGAAACCGCCCACATAAAAGACCAGATTTACCTCAGCATTCCTGCCAGCACAAAAACCAATTGAGGAGCAGCCTCAATGATGGCAGATTTAAAAGCAGAGGTGAGAAAGGCATTAGCTAGTTTTTCGAAAATTTTAGGACTAGTATTAATTATGCTGATAGGTCTATAGTTGTGAATGTCAGCCCTACTGCCGGCCTTGTGAATAGAAACCACAAAACTGGCTTTCCAAAATTGAGGAAAAATACCCTCCGAAGGGATTCATTGAAAATGTGATGAAGTGGGCGAGCCAGAATGAACGAGCAGTTTTTCGGTAACATTGGATGACGATTGAAAACATACTACCAAAATTTAGTTCAGGTTCTTATAAAAAGTATCAAAGATACAGTTTATTTTCGAGTTCTGAAATTATTTTAGTATAGGCTTTTCAGTCCATAATATCATATGGTCTCATTTACTGGGGGTTAGTAGAGCACCTTGTAGGCAATGTTCCAGCACTGTTCAATCACTATATGTGTATTTTCTATGTTTGTACGAAACCCGTAATAGGAATATGTTGGCACCAACTTTCTCTTGATTAACTGTAAAAATTATATCTGATGAACCTAAAATTCAGATACATCGACTTTGTTTTTGTTTGACGGATGTTTTCTAATATATTAAATTATACAGGCTGAGCCGAAAGAAGCTGTACTCCAATCAATTTTAATTTGTTAAATAATGATCCCCAACTTTTTGTACGCTTTTATTTTATAACTAAATGTAACAGTTTTCGATTTATCGGCAGTTAAAACTAGAAATGAAGTAGTAAAACGGTTAATTTATCACGTTATTAAATGCTGAAAATGTCTCTCATTGGTTAATTACAGTAATTTAAGTGATTTATAAATTTATTTTGAACATTTATAACTATTTCTGTAGTAATTAACTAAACATTTTGAACAATCAGTTTCTTTAAGTATTCTATGTTAGTCGACTTAATTTGGAAAATTTTACCTTTAACCCTTCAAAAAAGTCAAAAGAGTTTATTTAGATTTGGAAACCTCCGCGGCCACTCAATAGTTTCCCTTCTTCCAATCCACCTGTGTGTGTGTGTGTTAGTTATGCTGTTAAGTAATTATTATATTTCATTTTGAATTTTAGCTGTCGATAATTCGAAAACAGTTACATTTAGGTTTAGGACATGTAATAGAAGAAATGTTCAAAGTCTCGCATGAGGTCTAAAATTGTACAATAAATTGGGGGTCACTAATTAAAAGTGTAAAGTTGATTAAAGCATAACTTCTTTTTTGCCACCATGAAAAATTTGATATGTTGGAAAAAATCCGAACCAAAAAACAAAATCGAAGTGTCGCAAACAATTTTTCAAAAAATCCCCATTTTTTAAATAATATTAATCCAGACACTACGTTCTCATTGTAAATTAAAAAGCAATATATAAAGTAAGTAATTAAGTAAAATGTTATACAAATCAAATTTGTCATCAAAATTGATTTAAAATAATTCATGTTATTTTTTACTATTAGCCGCTGATTATAGTTTGCATACCTTTCTTCTGAATCTTGTTCAGATTTTCCATGGCTGTTCTTTTATATACAAGCAAATTTTCGAGGGTAATTTCTGACATACTGTAACAATTAAATAAGTAATGCAAAAATAACTTTTCCTATAATAAATGGTCGAAGATGTACTGATTAAATGAAACTAAGGTAAATGAATTGTAAGACGATATATGATGTAATAGAATTTTTAATTAGAAAATTATTTTATTACGAAAACTCTACATAACAAACGTTAGTTTATTTGTTGTATCTTCTATGAAAAGTGCAATCTTTTGTTAATTTTGGGGCGCTGAACACAAAAATGACATAGAAATTAAAAACTTAGTTGCAATTTTTAAGAACAACCTTTTTTATTTTGTTTTTAACAAAATAGTAAACAAATACCCACTTTTACACTTGTATGGATACTAAATATTCTGTCTTTTTGCTTTTCTTTGGTGAATTGTTTCTGGAGCATCTTTAACAAGAGTCCAGTGATAGTCGGCAAGCATGGAAGCATTCCATTTTACCTGGTAGCTTCTTTTCGTTGTTCTCTATATCCTGATATAAGCGTTCGCCGTGCTCATCACTTATAGCTCCGCAGTTGTCAGGAAAAAAGTTCAGATATGAGTGTAAGAAATAGACCTTTAGACAGATATTGCAACCCACTTTTTGATACGATGAGAGTCTATTTATATCATTCCAAGCATGTTTTTCAATATCTGATAGAGTGCTGTTGTATTTCAGAATATATCGAATCTGTAGCCCAACAAAAATACCTCCTTTAATTTTTGCTTACTTGGGAATTTCTAACGCAGGTACTGAAAATCTGGCCCATCTGTATTCAGAGCCTTAACAAAGTTTTTCATTAGACTCAATTTGATATGAAGTGGTGGCAACAAAATCTTTTTGGGTCTATCAATGGCCTATGTAGTAAATTCTTTTCACCTAGTTCTAATGATTGTCGAACGATTTAGTCTTTTTTCTTGTAATGAAGTGCCTTTGCCCGACTGTCCTATTCACACAAAAAACAAAACTAGGTTATTTTGTGCGGTTAGGGGGTTAAAGTGCTGGCATATCTTCTATGAGGTAGAAATATCATAACAGATATTATATTTGGATAGTTAATAACCGACTTTTTCTTCTTGGAGGTACCTGTGCCTTCCCAACACGAGGTATGATGCAGAAATAACAATCATTAGCATGATTTTAAGGCTCTCCCCATATTATTGAGACAGCAAACCGCATAGATCTTTTTTTACTTATTTAACCAGTTTCTCAGACTTGAGATGCATGCATTACAGCAGATATATGGCGCCCACTGTTTGTCTTGAACCTGAATATTACAACCGAAATAAAGCTGCTATGACTTTTTTTTTATCAATGGGGTAATAGAATGCTGCTAAGACGGAAAAGTCATTTCACCACAAACACAACAGAAGTGATCTGGATTGTTTACACACTTTCGAAACATTTTAAAAGTTCATCTATTCGATACGACTCACCAACTTCGACTGACTAACCCATCCGCTTTGTAGATGCTTATATACCCAAATACGGCTTCTACACTTTTAGCGAATATTCGTGGTGTTTGTCATTTGTTTGTATACAGGGGCTGTTCAGTACAAAGCAGATATAAATGTCGATTTACATGGGTTTAAATGACTATCCCAGTCATTTTAAGCCCTGGGGAGTTAGGACTTCGTATATGGGAGAAGGTATTATCTGGAGATTTCCCATGCGGTGTTGCCAAGTTGTGTATTTTTAAAAAATAAAACATATATTTGGCAACGTTGCACTCCTCTATTTTTATAACAATTCAAATACACCACGTACATTCCTGTGGTTACATTGTTAATATATAGGGAGACATAACATCACGTATCTCTAAAACCTGAACTAATAGTAAAAAGATAAGTTTAATTTTGGTTTTAACACACCAAAAATGGTAAGATTTAGTCGATTTAATTTTAGATACATTTTGGCTATTGTCCAGTGTAATTAATTCACGCTAAGATATTAAAAGCGGCTTTAAAGTTATAGCTCAACATCAAATTGAGAAAAAAATACCTTAAATTTTAACCTCTCATTTAAAATCCTTTATGGAATAACCTAAGATTAATAAAATCTTATTTTTCATTATAATAAATGGCGGTATAATGGAATTTCGTTAGAAAAATAGGTTCTCAAAAACTATATATTTTAATCATATTTGGTATGCAAATTTTAACGGACTACTAAGGAGATTAGTCTTTAAATAAGATTTTAACAAAGAACCTTGAAACGATTATGAAATACCTGTAGTTTCTATATTAATTTTTCTTAAATTTTAAGACACAAAGATGCAGTATTCATGTTGAATTTATTTAAATAGCAAATTTCAGAACAAGATAGTTAATTAAACTGTCAAGCAATAATGATAAGTGACTTTAAAAAGGAAATCGAAAAGTTAAAGCAAATCTTTATTTTAAGCCATTTAACGAAATCTGGAAGGAATTTACTGAAGCTCTTATGTTTTATTTAAAACCTTTGTATTTAAGGGTATTATATTTACAAACCCTTATTTTTCAAAGTTTGTGTTATTATAAAAAATTTCACCTCCGCATTTATCACGTGTTCGTGTTTATATGTAGATGATAAGTATTTTTTTTAGTTTACTATTAATTTTAAGCTAAAATTTAGTGTAAATTCCTACCAAAAATATTTTTAATAAAGTGACGTTTTGTAATGCTATCATAGTTTGTTAAGAATTTTTGAAACTCAGTTAAAGAACAGTTGATGGCAATATCTCTGAAAAATCCTTATCAATCTTACGCGTTTTTCGGCTAGAGGCAAAGTTATCATCATAATATTATCAAAATAGAATACTGATCATTGTTGCTGTTCGTCGATCCGTCCGTCACAACATAGTGACAACTGCCTCATTATAAACGTAAATTTAAGAAGTATGGCAAACAATCAAAATTACTTAATTTGGGCACTCACAGATTGATTAGAATATAAAACTCTTACCACTGTACTACCTCCCTTTCCTCTTAATCTTTAATATAACGGAGTTTTTTTAACCAATCAAGTGATTTTTTAAAATTTATTTACGATTGATTTATCAGGCTAAATGTAGGGGAAATGATAAAAATTGCCTTTCAGACATAATATTAATAACCAAATTTAATATTTTATTGATAGTTACTGTGTTAAACCGATCTCTTCGAAATATAAAACTCATTTCCTTTTCCTCAGGATAATATTATTTATAGGTGCCTGCTGTTAGACACCATTTTCTTATCCTTAATAAACACTTTTGTAGGAACAGACCGAAATCACGGGGATTTAAAAATATTTTAGTTCCCCTGATGGGACGCTTCAATAAGAAAATTCGCTATTACACAACCATAGCGGTTTGGCATCGGATTTATACGATACAGGCCTAATAATCATTTATCGCTTCTATCGACTAGACTAGGGATAAGTTAAGTTATTTATCGATATGGCGTTTAACTATTATTATTTGAAGGGTACACAGGAAAAACAAGATACCTGTTTTAATGAAGAAATAGTGACATTATTTAGTTAATTGGAGTTATCTTCCAAATCAACTTTCTATCTAACATTTATACAATTTCGGAAATAATTTGCTTTACGAAATAAGTAGTGAACATAACCCGATTCGCTCGATCCCCCCACTCCTCGACCTTGACCTTGACCGTGCTTCACCCCTCTTTGGCCCCGCCCACATGTCCTTGTCATTGACCTTGAAAGTGCACGTGTGCTTTGGCCTTGGCCTTGTGTTCAAGGTTGTGTGTGTGACCTTGACCTTGACCTTGGTCGAGACGACCTTGACTTTGTTGAAGGTCATCTTGGGTGTGTGACCTTGAAGATATGTTACGTGGTTGGGGGTGACCTTGAATGGTTTTATATAAGGTATGGGGCAGTTTCATTCATCAGTTGGCTCTGACTTGTATAGGTAGTACATGTGTTAATATTTGACAAATCATGGCATATGTTTGTGAAAATTGCGGTTCTAAGTTTACTAATATTTATAATATGAGACGCCATCAAAGAGAATCGTGTGCGGCGAGATTTAATGAAGTGCCTGGAGGAAAACGGCTCCGAATTGAAGAGTATACATCGACGATTCCGCTAATTAATTGCGCTACATGTAATGTAGATGTTCCAATAAATCATATGTCGGTGCATAAACGAACACAACAACATAAAAATAATTCATGTTTGCCGGTATGTCATGGTGTGCAACTCGTTCAATGTGCCTTCAAAAGGAGAATTGCAACCTATCGGGTTAGCAGTGATATGGAGCATTCCGATTACGTAATGTTCTTTGCAGACATTAAATCCAAGGTGGTGGAACTTGTTAATAATTTATTGCGTGTGCATCATGCTTTAAAAGTTAACATGACAGCTGTTGGCGAGTACATGCTTCCATCACAAGAAATATTCAGTGAAAAATCCTTCAACACTGCTAATCAAATAATTAGTGTAGAAAGTGATTTGGATGCCGTTTACCATTCTTTCACCGAATTAATAAAAACGCAGGCGACAGAGTTCCAGGAGAAAGATTCAGGTATGGAAAAATCAAAACCCGATATATTAAACTGATTTTTATATATTATTTTTCTTGTTATAGGATGGGCTCTTGTGCCAATTTTATACTTGGAAGTTGGTATCAACAAGTATATGCCTATGGGTGGCTCATCATACATCAAGTTGCCGTGTTCTATTGAAAAGAAAGGAGCTGTCGTCAATGTGATTAACCAGGACGAATTTTGCTTTGCGTGGGCTGTAACATCAGCATTGTTTCCTCCAACAGCAGAGCCTTCACAGAAGACATCCTACCCCCATTTTTCTAGAGTGCTAAATGTAACAGGTATGGATTTTCCAGTAAAATTACGTGACATTAAAAAATTTGAGGAAATGAACAACATATCAATTAACGTATACGGTCTGGAATCTAAATATGAAAATAATGAAGTAATACATGAAGTTATTGGTCCACTGAGGTATGCGTCAAAAAAGTTGGATAGGCATGTAAATTTATTATTAATTACAAAAGACTGTAGTAGTAAAGATGGCGGTGAACATTTTTGTGATACGACTTGTTCAAAGAGTCATTATTGTTGGATTCGGGATTTATCACGTTTAGTTTCAAGTCAAATTAGTTGTCAACAACATAAAATATATTTCTGTGATGGTTGCCTCATTTATTTTAGTACACCGTCAGCTTTAACTTTACATCAAAGCTACGATTGTAACCACATTTTCACGCAAACACCCTCAGTGGATTTAAAAATCGATAAATTTGGAAAGAGTGTGCCGGAAAATATTTTAAAATTCGAGGGTGTAGAAAAGCAAATGCGCGTTCCATTCGTGGTTTATGCAGATTTCGAATCTGTTTTAAAACCCATTGAAACGGTACAACCAAACCCACAAAATTCTTACACTGTAAAAAGTTTTAAACATGAACCATATTCTTTTGCTTATTTAATTAAATGCTCTTTTGACGACTCACTTTCGAAATTTGAGCTATTTCGGGGGAATAATGCAGCTCAAGTCTTTGTGGATCGTATCGAGTGTGATTTAAGGGCTCTATACAACACATATTTAAAAGACATTAAGCCTATGAAACCGTTAACGCCTGAAGAAAAAAGGGAGTTTAATGATGCTAAAATATGTGGTATATGTGAAGGCCCTTTTGAAGAGGGTGAGATTAAAGTACGAGACCACTGTCACATAACTGGTGCAAAAAGATTTGGTGCTGCACATTCCGTTTGTAATTTAAATTATAAATTACCCTCTTTTATCCCTATCATATTTCATAACTTAAGCGGCTACGACAGCCATTTATTTATAAAAGAGTTATGTAAATATGGGGATAAAATTGGTGTTTTGGCTCAAAGTAAGGAAAAGTACATATCATTTACCAAAAGCATTTATGTGCACGATTATTTTGATAGTAAATGTGGAAAAGTCAAGAGGAAATATTTAAAGTTGCGATTTATTGATAGTTTTAAATTTCTGTCAACGTCTTTGGAAAATTTAGGCAGCGGTTTAAACGACGACGATTTTATTGAAACGCGGAAACATTTTTCAAATATCAACCAATTTAATTTGATGCGTCAAAAGGGTGTTTTTCCCTATAGCTTTATTGACTCTATGGAAAAAATGGAAAATACATGTCTTCCAAGTAAAGATGAATTTTATGATAATTTACGGGAAGAACATATTAGCGATGAAAGCTATAGAAGAGCAAAAGAAGTATGGCGCTTGTTTGGGTGTAAAACTTTGGGGGACTATTCGGACGTGTATTTAAAATCAGATGTGTTGCTATTGTGTGATGTTTTTGAGCAATTTCGGAATAATTGTTTAAAATTCGATAAACTTGATCCAGCACATTACTATACCCTTCCAAGTTTATCATTTGATTGTATGCTACGTATGACTAAGGTAGAGTTAGAGCTCTTAACTGATATAGACATGATACATTTTTTTAAGAAAGGTATACGCGGCGGCATAAGCCAGTGTACAGAAAGGAAGCACATCGCTAATAATATTTTTTTACCAGACTATGACCCAACAAAACCTTCTTCATTTATAACATACCTTGATGCTACAAATCTATATGGTCATAGTATGTCACAAGCATTACCATATGGTGGTTTTCGATGGTTAAGCGAGCGCGAAATTCTGGATTTAAATATTATGGCTGTTGGTGATGATAGTTTACATGGCTACGTTTTGGAAGTGGATGTGCATTATCCGACTGAGTTGCATGATGCACATTCTGATCTTCCATTTCTAGTAGAAAATATCATAACGCCAACAGAAAACGCTAAATTACCGAAATTAATTCCTAATTTACAAAATAAAAAAAAATACATTGTACACTATAGAACTTTAAAACACAAGCCATCGCCAACGGCTTAGTGGTAATGCAAACCCATCGAGTATTACAGTTTGAGCAATCAAAATGGCTAAAATCGTATATTGATTTTAATACCAATTTACGTAACAAGGCCACCACAAAATTTGCGAAGGACACTTTTAAATTAAAAAATAACGCGATATTTGGTAAAACTATGGAAAATGTGGAAAATCGAAAGGATATAAAATTAGTAACACATTGGGAGAACAGTGTAGGCAGAAATGGAGCTAGAGCACTAATATCCCGCCCCAATTTCAATAGTAGCTCGATATTTACCGAGAACTTTGTTGCTATACATATGAATAAAGTTAAAATATTGTACAATAAACCAATTTATATCGGTTTTTCCATATTAGATATATCAAAGACTGTAATATACGATTTTTATTATAATTTTATTAAATCCAAGTTTGGCGATGATGCTTCGTTACTTTACACCGATACTGACTCGCTTATATTAAAAGTGTATACGGAAAACTTTTATCAAACTATATCAGAAAACCCCGAAAAATTCGATACATCAAATTACCCCGAAATTAATAATTTCAACATAATTAAAAGTAATTCTGTAGTTGGTAGAATGAAAGATGAGTTTCCTGGTGATCCGATAATAAGTTTTTATGGTACCGGCGCGAAGGCTTATTATGTAAAGTCCATTAATAATGAATTAAAAAAAGCCAAAGGTATCAAAAAATGTGTTATCGAGAAAGACCTTCATCAGGAAGACTACCAAAGAATTGTTGAACGGGGTGGTTTGATATTAAGAAAGATGAAGACATTTAGAAGTGAATTACATAACATTTATACCAACATAATAAATAAAGTAGCATTGTCACATAGCGATGATAAACGTTATGTAATTCCCAGTTCAACCAAAACTCTACCTTGGGGGCATGCAGACATAGATTTTTACAAAACAGACCCGGAAGAAAACTTAGCAAATTTAGTCACCGTGTTGGAATCATTTCTAAGTCAGGACAGCACGTAATCTGGAAAATCCATATTTCATTATTTGTATTGTTTTTATTATTTCTATTAAACATACAACATTAATATGTAACGATAGTATTGTAATTTTTTTTTTTTTTTATTTTTTTTTTTTAAATAAAAAACATGTATTCATTACTTGATTGCTTTTTTATTGAACCTTTATTTTAAAATTATAAATATAATGAAGTGTCGACAAATAACAAACTGTAAAAGTTATTGTTGAAAAATTTGTCTAATAGTAAATTAAACGCACAGGTCTACGAGTAAATGTTTAATGTGAAACAGGTTTGCTGACAAGATCCTCCATAGTCTTTTCAATTTTCAACATTCTAGAGTTAAGTTCATCACGCAGTTCGTCTTGCCTAAGTTCATATATTGCAATAACAGTATCATCAATGTATCCTCTAAGTTCTTGACCGGTTTCAATTAATTTCTTGCGTACGTAACCTTCAAGTTGGTTTCTGAATATATCTTTAATAACAATTGTTGAGTCATGTAAAGCTTTCTGCGTATCTTGCACACACTGAGCAAGGTTATTATCAACATAATTTCGTGTGGTCGCATCGTCTCCTTCAAGAGGTTCTGCTAAATAGCACAATCTTTTGCTTCCCATGTCGTAATCTCCATTAGGTGTAAGTTTAAAACCTATTCCTGAAGGACCTCGCATAAAGTTAAAATCCTTAAATTTTCTTTTGCGACCGAACTTATCAATAGTGTTTACTTCTGACATTGTTATGTGAGACTGATTTGAAACCATTAGATTTCACCCTAATATATGGTTCTATTTCATTAATAAACGGACTCTGCAGAAAAATATGGATTGCAAAACGTATTTTAGGTGATGTTTAATAAATACACATACAGATTCATTTTACTATTGTTTTATTGAAAAAAAAATTAAAATATAACAAAAGATTGAGTTCACTTTTTATTATTAAAAAAAAAATAAAAAAAATAACAAACAAAAAAATTAAAAATTAAGAAATAAAATACATGTTAATTTCTTCTATACAGGTAAGCTTCTTCTATGACCCAATTTCTTCTCTGGATGGCACGTTCATTAATGTCCTTGAACTGGTAGTAAACTAGTCCACAAAAGCCGCATTGTACAAATTTAACCCTGAAAAGGTCAATGTAGTTGAAGTCGTACGTAAGATCATTTCGCCAGCAGATACCTAGTCTTTTACAATGATGACAAGTTAAATAAAAAGCTTTTGGTATATGACTGTATGTTTTGGCTGCTTCACTAGGTTGTTCATCAGTTGGCAACATGATGTTTGAATGTGTTGTACTTTTCAATCGCGGTACTCTAATTATGTATTACTTTTTAAAATAACCTTGACAGGACCAAAAAAAATCCTTGAAAATTACAACCTCGAAAACGACCCTGACATTGACGGGTACTTTGACCTTGGCCTTGGCCTCGCATCTAACAAGTTTAGTACTATATTTATATGCTTCTTTAAAATAACCTTGACAGGGACAAAAAAAAAATCCATGAAAATTACAGCCCTGAAAACGACCCTGGTATTGCCGGTTACGTCGGCCTTGGCCTTGGCCTTGCATCTGACAAGTTTAAATATTATACTTAATGCATCGAACAAAAGGAATAAAGGCGGTGTAGTGGGGGAAATGGGCATAAAAGCAGACTTGCTGGCTCGAGCTCTTCACAGTTCGTCAGAACAGCAAACAGTACAGTGCTAAGAAAAAGTTAATTGTGTGAGTTTGAATATCGACAATGTCTAGTGTACGGTCTCTTTTAGATGCTCTTGACGTGAGCTGCGGTTCACAGCAAGGCATGCTGGATAACATGAGTGGTTTAGAAGTGTTAAGTCCGGGGGTGTTCGAGAACTGGAATGGCGTGGAGCATGAAGATGCCGAAGACCGAGCCCTCAACGATGGTCGCGACGAGGAGTTAGTTCAGTCGGCAGCGCAATTCCTGGAATGCTGGACGGAGGAGAAGGAGCCAAAGATAAATGTAATCAGTGATGTGGTTGTGCGAAAAGCATCGCGGCCTAGGGAATCTTCTCCGAAAGCGTCGAAACTGCAAAAGCTCTTGACTATGCGGAAGTCGGAAATCGCCGATAAAAAAACATTTTATTCGGCGATTAAAGGTGTGGGACAAGGGAAGAAGAAAAAGTTTAACTTTAAGCGTCCCTCCACCCCTGTTCCATTACCCGACTTCCTAAAAACAGCACCGCAAGAGCCACTGTCAGTAGAAGTGGAAGTCATAGAAGGCCCCGATGGACCAACACCACCAACGCCACCAACACCGGCCAGCATCGAGAATGAAATAGTGTCGGAGGTGAAGTCTTCCCCAGCGCCAGCGCCACTGTCGCCGATATTGGGGTGCCGGAAACCCATGAAGAAGCGGTTTAAGCGGTGTTTTGAAGGCGATGAAGTTTCCGCTGCTTCGTCGTCGTCGTCGTCGTCATCGTCTTCACCAAATAAAACCGCGTCTTCTTCCGAGCCATCACAACCGGAGTGGGTCGAAGACTTCACCAACTCTCAGAAGACCAAATTGACTGACATTTATGCCATGAAAAAACGCTTAGTGAATGAAGTGAACGAGTGTGCCAGTGACATTATAGAACTTGAAAAACAATTAGAGATAAAAAAGGTGAAATCTGCGCGGTTAAAAAGACAATTAGAGGACTTTAATAAATTATTTAGTAGGTGTTAGGTAGTTGTAGATATTAGCTTTTAATTTATAGTATTAAGTTTGTAAATATATATATATATATATATATATATATATATATATATATATATATATATATATATATATATATATATATATATATATATATATATTGTAGTTAATAAAAAAGTGTTTGATCAAATTTTTTATATTTTATAATGAGAATAAAAATGACTTGAAAATTTATTTTTGTGTGTTATTTCATATAGGCCCTGTCCCACATAATATTAGGTAATAAAAAAAAAAAAAGTGAATAATCCACTAAAACTACGCAATAGCAATAGTTGTAAATATTTTCTGATAATATTTACAAGTATGCTAAAACATGGTTCGGTTTATGAAGTTAAGGTTCTGTCGCCAGAACTTCTAATACTTTGTATCTCAATATTGTATGTTTTTATGAAAAAAACATAAAATATTGGTTACAAAGTATTATAACCAACTAAAACTACGATCAAATTATTTTGTGGTCCTGAAAAGGACCGTTTGGTTTTAAAACATGCGACTCTTTTATTGAGTTGTGGAGTCGCACGGCCCGTCATCATCATCAGCGGGGGTGGCGGTGCTGTCCTCTGTGTATTCGATGATGAACCGCCAAAGTTCATCCCATCTAGGATCGTTCGGCTCCCACTCCAAACAATTCTCTGTGGTAGAATCTACCACAGGGCATTGGATGGGTTGTTGTTGTTGTTGAGTCGCAGACATGTTGAACTAAAATGATTGTAATAAGTATTGATGGTCGTATATATAGAGACAAATTAATGGTGGGGGGTGAAAACAAATGTCATATTACGTATTGAGACCAAAAGTTGTTTGTGGTCTCAAATACGAACGAACGATTTAGCTGGGTTCCACCAGCACTTAAAGTTTTAATACTTTGTATCTAATATTGTATATTCTATACATACAATATTAGTAACAAAGTACTAATATGTACTAAAACTACGATCAAAGTATTTTGTGGCCCTGAAAAGGACCGTTGTTGTGTGCCCTTAAAAAGGGCCAGGGAGAGTGTGGGGCTTATGGTGCCCCATCCTCGCTGGTCGACCACCAGCTTGACGAATCGCAGGGGCCTTGTGGGTCGTCGGGTGTTGGTGATGCTGGAATTTCCAGCACCGCATCTTCCGTCGAGTCCGGCTCTGGCTGCGGCGACGGAGTTTCGAGTCTTTGTAAGACCCAATCACCCGCGTCGTCTAATTCCACTAGACCCGGATCATGGTCATATACTAGCGGAATCGGCTCATCCAAGTCGTCCCAACGTAGGACGTCAATTTCAAAATCCACCTCGTCGTCGTCGTCGAAGACTTGCAGGTCTCCAACGTTGTCGGCTACGGTGTCATCACTAAAGATGGATGAGCCTCGGCTGGCGGGTCTTTCTTCCTCCATGTTTATCGTATGAGGGTTGATGAATATATGACTGTGTAACTGAAACTGACTGTGTAACTGAAACTGGACTGGAAAAAAAAAAAAAAAAAAAACCTCCCCCTACAACTTCCACATACTCCCGTTCGGCGGCCCTAGCCTCCTAACTCGAGAATTTCAATTTTTTCGTCCAAATTTTTTGTCATTTTTAAGATTTTCCAAATTTTTTTTTCACCATTGTATTCTACTCAAAATTCTAGGTAATTAAAGTGCTTTTATTTTTTCTCTATCTTGAACGGTTCCCGAGCTACAGCGCTTTAAAGAATTCAAATCACTAACTTTCTATAACCCTTTTTTTCAAATTTAATTTTTTCGAATTTTCAAAAATACTACAATATGTAGAAAAAAGTTCTCTCTTTAATTTCCCAATACCGTTTTTCTCTAAATCTTCAACTTTAGCGCGTATTCAGCATTTTCAAAAAAAAAAAAAAATTATAATTTTTTTTACACCATCGCATTCTCCTCAAAATTTTGGGCTATCAAAGTGCTTTCATTTTTTTTCTATCTTGAACGGTTCCCAAGCTACAGCGCTTTAAAAAATCCAAATTACTAACTTACTATAACCCTTTTCTTAAAATTTCATCTTTCCGAATTTTGAAAAGTACTACCATATGTAGAAAAAAATTCTCTTTCTAATTTCCTAATATCATTTTGCTCCAAAACTTCAACTTTGGCGCGCATTCACCATTTTTCAATTTTTTTTTGAAAAAATTTTTTTTTACGTTTTTACTATCGAGAAAAATGCTTGCTTATAGTACTCGATTTCCTCTATAATTTTTTCTTATAATTTTTTTCCCTATTCCTAACCGTTACTTTCCTACAAATTTTCTAAATCGTTGTTTTCATATTTTGCCTTAAAAATTTTTTCTTGTGTTATTTAAGCTCTTTTTTCCACTTAATAAACCACCATTTTCTAAATTCCCGTACTCTTTTCTTAAAGAGCGGGCTTTTCCGCCAGCTTTTTTTTTTTGGTTGGGTTTCAAATAAATATAAAACTACTACTTCACTCATTACAAATTTATTGATTCAAGAACATTATTTTGTGTTACATATAATAGATACATTAAAATATAGATTTATTGGTCACCGAACCGTTTAATACATTATAACTAAAAAATGAGTCGTGAATAACTAATGCGTACACTTTAGTGTCTTTGGGGAATTTATTCTTTCTCGTTTGGAACTCCAATTTTACATCCACTGTCGATGAGTTAATCGCCTCTGGTTGATGACTGCAATTGATAATAAAAACGGGGTTTTTCATATATTCCGCGAACGTTATCATCGGATCGTTTATCTCGCGCCCGTAGTAGCTGCTTTGGAAGTTTTCGTAATTGTAATAGGCTGCTGCGTACAGTTTCTTGGCGAAATCTAAATTCCATCTTTCGTATGGATAAACGGTTGAATTCAGATACAGTCTAATGTCGCATACGTCGGCGTGGGTAAACTGGGTTGCGTTTTTTTCTTTCTTGTCGCAATTATTGCTGTCTTGAAACCCGACGATTATATAGCGCGGTCTTTCCAGACTTGTACTCGTTCTCAAGGCCCACACGTCGGAAGATGTTTGCCTTAAAGCTGGTAATTCGTACAGATCCCATTTACGATATGCCATTTGAATACTGGCGTTGTTTCCTCCTTTATTAATGCGAGACAGTATTTTCAATTTTTGCTTGTCGTCTGGAATGATGTGACGAATTTTCCATTCGATTTTGTCGATACTAATTTCTGCCTCTACTTCGCCGACGTAACAATTGGTAAAAGTGCGAGCTATAATCATAATAAGCTCTTGTTTTACGTTGAAAACACCTTTTGCGTAATCTTCGGCGAATCCCATAAGATATTTTAAGGGTAATTTCCCGGAGAATACGTTACTTGCCGTGTCTACGATATCTTGGTTTGCTTCGTCGAGACCCCATCCGCACGTCATGAGAGATCTTTGTTGCAAACTTCCGAATGAAACCATGGTTTTTAATGTCGTCGTAACTCCAGGTTTACGAACCACGGCGACCTGTTCACCTCCCATCTCGTAGCGAATTTCATCGAACAAAAATGCGAGGGCATTATTTGATAAAAAACATCTTTTCGTTGCGTCTATGGGTTTAAATTTTCCTTCGATATATATGTAACTTTCGGCGATATCCAGTATAATATCTTGAAAATTAATGGGGATACGGACTTCATCCGAATTGTTGAATGATGGAGATCCGTATGGTTTATACGTATGCTCTTCTAGACTAATAATGGAATTGTCCAAGATGGGCTCGGAGAAAACCTCTATTTTATCGCTGGTGGTGGAAATCATTTTCGCACTTTAAGACCGATTGATTTTAAAAATTTATAGTCTTCGGCAGATAACTGTTGAGATGTTTGTGATCTAACGTCTGGACGACGACTAACCTTGACGTTAACTCTTCTTTTACTTTTATTATGTTTCGGCGGTTCCCCCATCTTAGTCGACAGCACACACAATTGACGATTGAAGCAAAAACCCATTTCTATGAAAGTTTCTTCAGTTCCAATTTCACGATTATTTTCTCGCCTTGAAAATTGATTAGATCACCGCTATCGTCCAAGATGCGAAGAGTAATGTTGTCGATAAACTGACGTCCTGCCGGCATTAACGGCATATAAATATTATTTTGTGGTTCTTTACTGATTTTGTAACCGGGCTCCACGTCGATATCGAATTCGAACAAGGTATGACCTTCCACCGAATTCATATATGCTCCGGAAATTATATTACAATCTACGCGTATGATGCGTACTTTCATTATTTCCACCATCTCGGTTGATTCGTGCTTTTTGTCTCTTTTTAACACTGTATGATTAAATCCTAACATTTTACCGATACTCGCCTCTCCCCGGAAATCTATAGTATATTGGGATTTCAGTTCACATTTCAGCGTATTATTATTAGCAACCAAGTAAAAGATTCCATCGTTCTTTTCTTCAGTTGAAATCCTCAAAGCCTCCAACATAGCTTTACCTATCTCATCTATTTCATAGGCCCCAGGTGGAATCTGCAATTGTATCGGCTCGGTGGTGTAACCCTCCTTCATGTAGGCAAACTTATTGTTGCTTTCGTCCACATTAAAAATTGAATTGTATGTGTAAAATCCCAGCAATGCCAGACCATATTTGTTTTCTCTATTTAATTCGACTGGTGGATAAAAATCGGCGCTTAAGACGCTCGAGTGTCCTGTTAGTGTGAACGTATAAGACATGACTAACCATTAAAACATCACACATCTCGGTTTTATTCTTAGCGGCAACATTTAAAAAGATTCATCGTCACACCTTTTCTCACTGCATTAGATAGTGATGTTTTTATGCTATTTTCTGCTTTTATGCGCACATCGCTGATTTTGCAATAACAACAAAATATTTTTCTAGCCGTAAGATCCTCATCAGTCATAACCTCGTTTAAATTGCTGCTGCTGCTGCTGAAATAATGTTTGCAACCGCACTGATATTTTAATATATCGATATCGCTTTTAAGGTGCTCCGGCAACTTTTCCCAAACGAATGGAATTTCATTTGGGGCTAATGCAATCATTACTTCCTTGGGCATGTTTTCTAACTGTTTCACGGTCATTTTCCTTAATCCACCGGCTAGATGAAATGCTTTCAGTGATTGCAACATTTTAGTATAGTTATTGCGATCCATTTGCGGTGTTAATGGTGACGATGATGATGATGACATCTTTTACGCTGATGATTCGACAAGAAACTTTAAGCACAAATGTCCACACCAGACTGTTCCAAAATCCTGCTGACGATCGTATGTATAGTAAATAATTTTTGATGGTTCCGATCCCGTTTGTAGATATCGTACCAATTCGATCGGTGGGGGTAAATCGCCGAAGCTGTCATAATATGTTACTTTAGAATTATTTTTTCTATAAGCTACCCAATGAGTCCCTGCACCACGCGTACTATCCAAATTCACTATTGCTGCTTCGTAATGTCGAGGACCTTGTCTAGGTAATAAATCCCTCATATAAACGCCTCGAAAGTGTCCTATTCTTTTCTTTTTGGCATATTTTTCTATATCGATGTTAGATAGTGGTCTTCGAGGTAGGGATTCAATTAGTTTTTTGATCTACGATTTAAAAATAATCCCATACCTTTACGATATGGCTTTAGAAACAAACCATTTCCTTTCGATTTTAAATACAGGCCGGCACCGGTTTTATCTTCGCTGCTTTTTTTTACTGCTTTTATGGCGCGCACAATTCCCGCTGCCCCGCCGGCTAATGAACCCAAAGCTGATAACCCGGCAAAAATTGGTATTAATGGTAATATTCCACCAGTTTTAGGAATCGGTATTATTCTCGGTGTACGAACCTTCCTTTTGCCACCTGCCGCTTTTACCGATCTACGTGCTGCCGACAGAGCTATTTTAGATGCATTCATGACATTTTTTTCCAACACATTTTTACTTCCGGCTTTTAATAATTCCCTTCGAACTGCTTGTCGAATAGCTGTTCCGAAACTGGCTTTCCGAACATGTCGATTTTTATTAACACCTTTCCTTTTTGTATGACGCGTGCCTTTACTAGATGTTTTTTTTGTTGATAATGATGATGGTACACCCATACCAAAACGTTGTTTTCCTTTCATAATGTTTGTAACTAACCAAGCTGCTGTTTTTTCACCTAAACTGGAATCTTTCGATTTTACTCTATTCCAAGCACTTTGTTCGAGCTCGTAATCCGCTCGATGTCTCGCACTTATGTTGTCTTTATTATGTAAATAGGCTAAATCGTGTTTTTTGCATGCGGCATCCAAAGGATTAATGCCTGGATCACCTCTTGTCACACGTTTTATTACTTTTGTTCCGGGTCCGCAATATTGATAACCAGGAATGTGTACCTCGAATGGTAATTTATTTATTAACGAATTCACAATACCGTATCCAGTTTTGTTGGAAACGTGAGACCGTCCACTTCGTTTGACGCTCGGCATCTGAATGACAGTTTTTGTGAAAAATTGCCTATAAAATATCAAATTTTCCTAAGATGCGCGTTATCGATCTTAAACAAAAACTTCCTATTGACAATCTCGATGAAAAAGTCGGACTTGGATTTGAAAAGAAGATAATGAAGAGACACGGTCCTTTACTTCCTTCCTCTATTCGCGGCCTGTTAATTGGTCCATCCAATTGTGGAAAAACTAATGTCATGATTTCGCTGCTTACACACCCCCTTGGGCTACGTTTCGAAAATGTCTATATTTACTCGAAATCTCTGTATCAACCGAAATATGAGTATTTAAGGAAAATTTTAGCGCCCATCAAAGGTTTAGGCTACTATGCCTTTAGTGATTCCAGTAATATTGTGGAACCGTCCGATGCAAAACCAAACTCTATATTTATCTTTGATGATGTTATATGTGAAAAACAAGATGTTATAAGATCGTACTTTAGCATGGGACGTCATAAAAATATCGACTCCTTTTACCTAGCGCAAACATATTCGCGAGTGCCTAAACAGCTTGTGCGAGACAACGCCAATTTTATTATTATGTTTAAACAAGATGAGTTGAATATGAAACACATATTTTCCGACCACGTTTCACCGGATCTAACTTTTACTCAATTTCAAGAAATGTGCTCAAAATGTTGGGATAATAAGTATGGATTTTTAGTAATTGATAAAGACAGTGATGTGAAATCGGGAAGATACCGCAAAGGATTTGATAGCTATATATTACTGTAATAATAAGAGAAAACGCTCATTTGATTGTTGAAACGTCCTTTGTTAACATCATGAATAACGCGATCGACTTAAAACGTAAACTAGTGGAAGCTACCAATGCCGTCAGAAAAAAATTTAAACAAATTAAAGCGGCTAAAGAGTTTAATGTTGTGGAATTGGAAAAGTTTTACGAACCCATTTCTAAGCCGTTGACAACTATATCTGATGTGGTTAAGCAACGTCAGCAGCAGCAGCAGCAGCAACAACAACAGCAACAACATTATCCAGCTACAAAGCCACATAGTCTCAGTACATCAGTGCAGTCGACTCAAATATCAGGTTTTCCCCAACCTACACATTCCTTTCAAACCTCCACACCTATTCAGCAGCAGCAGCAGCAGCATCGCATTTCAAAAGAAGATATTAGCCAATCGGTGTTTGATACACCCTCGACATCAACTAATACATCTCTCGCATCCGCTGACACCACAACTTCCGATACTTTAAACGCACACCTGAAAGGATTACGTTCGAAACCATCTCTATACGATACTGTATATGGTGTACGTTTTGGTTCAAAAACAGATAACAAAAATTTTATTGGTAATTTAGAGGTGCGTTTTCGAAATGGAAATATTGTCTTATACAAAAAAGGGAAAAATATTGCAGAATATGGTGGATCACCGGCACTTTATGATTTGTTATTTCTTAAAACACCCCCAAGTGTAGGCAAGGAACAACAACAATTAAGTGATAATGTACTTTCAACGTACAAGGAAATTTTGGAATCAACGAATGCTGTCTACAACAATTTTAAAAAAAGTGATGGTTTACGGGAGACCAGATGGAACAAATATTTACGAATTATTAAACCTCTGATAATGGGCACAAAATTAGGTGGTACTATTACAAGAAAAAATCTCTCGGAAAAACTACAGTTACCCACAAACAAGAAATTATCTTCGAAAAAATTTCAATATGTCTACTGGAACAAAGCTAAAGAGTTGGTGGATCGTTTACGTTTGTTGTGGAGTTCCAAAATGGCCGGTCACACTGGACACGAAAATGAAATTATGTCAATCATAGAGGAATTACGAGAAGAAGATATAATATATTAAGCTCAATATTTAATGATATTATTCAGTTCTTCCTTCGATCTGAAACCTTTAGTATTACTAATAATATGGAGCCCAGTCTAGAAAAAATCAAGATTGTTAATGAACTACATAGAACGGCTAGAAAAAATTTTGTAAGACGGCGCACGATAATAAAAGGATACAGAGATTTGTGGCAAATTGATTTGGCTGAAATGCAACAGTATGCTGATGAAAACGATGGTTATCGTTATATTTTGGTCTGTATAAATTGTTACTCGAAATTTGTCTATACCAAAGCCATAAAAAACAAGACTGGTATAGAAGTTACTAATGCGATGAAAAGCATCATTGAAGAGGCATCATATACACCAACAAATCTGCAAAGTGATCAAGGAAAGGAGTTCTATAATACAAACTTTCAAGCCCTGATGAAAAAATATAATATAAATCATTATTCCACTTACAGCACAAAGAAAGCTGCAATTGTTGAGCGAGTCATAAGGACTTTAAAAAATATTTTATATAAACAATTCTCGACAAGAGGATCTTACAAATGGATACATATATTATCGGCAGTAACAAAAACCTATAACCATTCGAAACATCGCACCATTGGAATGAAGCCTGCAGACGTGCAAGAAAAAACACATATTAAAGCATATGATTATTTAAAAATTGTACCTAAAAAATTTAAGTTTTCCATGGGTGACATTGTGCGTATTAGCAAGTACAAAAGCTTATTCGAGAAAGGATATACGCCCTCTTGGTCAACCGAATTGTTTAAAGTTGTAAAAGTTAACGTTACAAATCCACCTACTTACTTGTTGGAATCGTTAGAAGGTCAGCCTATAAGAGGGTGTTTTTACGAATCAGAACTACAAAAAACAAGCAGTCCTGACGTTTATCTAGTAGAAAAGGTCCTTAGACAACGCAAGAAAAATCACATCGAACAATTATTTGTCAAATGGCTAGGATTTCCCAACCACTTCAACTCTTGGATAGATAAAGCTAATATTGTTTAAATAACATATTGTATGACTATATTTTTTATTTAAAATGTAAAATAAATAAACAATATATTGTAAAATAAAGTTTTTTATTTCAATCTTCATTATTAAAAACAATGACAATAAAACATCATACACATAAATAACATTTCAATATTCTTGGAGGGAAGGTCCAATTCACCGACGACTACGACGTTATCTTCAAGGCTATGCCACTCGGAGTGCGTTCTCCTATTCTTTAACCTGCTTTTTTTAGATTTTTTTTGAAGTCAAGTCGTACGACAGTGCGCTTAATGAGTCATTTAAAGGCTGATGATAGAGTATTTTCTGCATAACTTCAATTTTTGTTTTAAGCTCACTATTATTTTTGTATATCATGGGGAGGACATCCTTGTTAAATATGTCACATATTACAGCTGCAAAATTGTAAAACTTTCTATTAACAAAGTGTTTTGTCACAGCATCGTCATCATCTTTAGGTTCGCCTAAGTTGGTTATGATTTTTCCACCCATATCATACTGCCCATCCGCTGTAAGTTTAAAACCAACCCCTTGTGGCCCAGATAATATATGATATTTTTCATTATATTTCTGACGACCAAATTTATCAATTGTGTTGTTTCCTCGACTCATTTTCAATCTTTACTAAACTATTTTATTTTTATTTGCCCTACTTATATTAAATATTTCAGCTGAGAAAAAGAAACACTGACTATGATCTACTGGGTTGGTATGTTTATAAAAGAAATAAAATAAAACTGTGATTGTAACAGATATTTATTTACAGTTATTTAATTGCACAAATACAAAAATTATAAAAAATTAATTTTCCATGTCTTCGTTTTCGTTGCTCAAAATTCTATCCCATCCGACACTATTTCGATCGTCAACGTCTTGGGCTGTTGCTGTTGCAGAAACCAATTCATATTTTGCAGCAAGCTCACCTGGTAAATGTGGAATATTGACGAGGTATTCTTTTAATTCTTCTTCAGCCATTTCAGCACAAAATGTATCCATGTCTATGGAACCATATAAAAATTTGTCGCACAAGTGTGCCCCAGCCATAAAATTGATTGTATCCCTGATCTCGTTCTTATATTGATCTTTGGTTACATCAATATGCGACCAATCATTTACGCTATCTAACATATCGTGAGCCCTATTTCTTAATTCTCTCCCCAACCAAAATATGTATCTATCTACACATTCGTTGGCGGTCGTCGTCGTCGTCGTCGCATCAGCAGACATCTTTAATAGAAATAATGAACACGCGTAAGTATTCTGACATGTGCAACTATATTTTAAATTTAATTACATCCTTTTTTTCAAACAATTTACATACAATTTACTCCAATGAGCCAAAACGTAATAATGTTCGAGTATTGTTTCCAAAAACTCTAGTGCCCTGCCCCAAATAAGTTAGAGTGTATTTATCTTTAGTTTTACTCATAATATCTACAATATCGTCAGGTAGTGTTTCGGCCACACGTTTTGGTAAAAAAGTCTCAAATGTGCTATTATCACCGTCATCGTGTAAAGCCACTAAAAGAGTTTTACCAAATCGTGTAGTCATTGAAACCATCTTTACAATTTTATACACTTTGCCTACAATCATTTCGGTAACCTTTTTTTTCTCTAAAACCTCGAAATCTTTGCTAAACATTTCATTAATTTCATCTAGAGTTTCTTTTGCAATACTCATTATTGAAAAAAATGGTATATAAATCCAAAAATTACCGTGAATATAAAAGCACTTTCAGAACACTACACGAACACAATATTTGATGTTTATGCCACTGATATCTGCGACTGTTTGAAGTCACTTCTTCTCCTACGAACCTTTATAGCGAGGTTTCAAGGTCGAATTGTAACAATGGTGGGGGTAGCTTAACGATAGAAATAGTGGGAGGAGTATTCAAGGTCAAATGACGTCACACATTTAAATTGGTATAAGGATAACTTCAAGGACAAAATATAATGAAACAAATAACTACATTTTATGTACTTTATTCATTGATTTTTTTCTGCCATTCTTCTATGCGTTTAACATTATCACCTAAACCTAATTTCCTTAATTTGTTCAATAATAATTGTTTATTTTTATTTCTAAGAAAATTCTTACAAACTATACTAGCTAAAAGACACACTTCGGCATGGTCCATATACTTAAAAAATACACTAAAGTCCTGAGCCTCCGAATCTTGCATTTCATATGCGTAAAATTCCGAACAGGCTGCAGAAATTAGAAATTCCTCGTACATTTCTCGCACTAAACTTTCCATATTAACTACTACTACGTTAAACTTAAGTCCTACACTCTAATTTCATCTAACACAACCGGATCTGCAATGAACCTAATCAGTTTTTCCAAACAGTCACTAAACCCCAACTTTTTTATCTCACGAACAAAGTCTTGTAAATTTATTGTTTTGCTGCAATATTTACGACATGCATTCGCAGCCTTTTCATATTCATAAGCCAAATCACAATAGCGCGACGCCCATTCTGCTCGACTTTTCATTGCATCATTGAAATAATTATTAGCCGTTTCAGTGAACTCATCGCCCAATTTTTTTACTGTCTCTTGCAAAGCACTATTCATATTATTCACTCATTTTTACATTCACGACACTTTTTTATTGCTGGTGGTGGCCCATCTATATGATGACGATATATTTGTTCATAGTGAATGTAACAGGGTAAGCTTAACTGTAGTTCCTTGTTACACCGATATGACGCTGGCAGCTTATCCCAAATTTGCCGTAAACTCAGCGTATCAACGCAAGTTTTTAAATATTCGAGAGGAAAAAATGCTAGATCCTTCTCTTCAAAATCACACAAACTTTTTAAATTACTCTGATATAAACAAATTACTCTGCCGACTTGCTCTATAATTTTTTCTTTAGATAGTTCCGTATCTGACATTTCACACTGAATGAATGCAAGTAGACTCACACAATTTATAGAACAATTTGCAAGGTCGAAATCATTTCAAGATCATCCCACACTATTACAATGCACAAATAACTACTTCAAGGTCACACACCCAAGATGACCTTCAACAAAGTCAAGGTCGTCTCGACCAAGGTCAAGGTCAAGGTCACACACACAACCTTGAACACAAGGCCAAGGCCAAAGCACACGTGCACTTTCAAGGTCAATGACAAGGACATGTGGGCGGGGCCAAAGAGGGGTGAAGCAAGGTCAAGGTCAAGGTCGAGGAGTGGGGGGATCGAGCGAATCGGGTTATGTTCACTACTGAAATAGCTCTTCTTATTAAAGGTTATATAACTATTGCCTTATTAAAAATGTTTTTTTTTACCGAGACGTTTTTCAATATTTTTAAAAAACTGAATTTCTGCATGTAATTATCTAACTGAACTTTTCCGAGTTTCCGAAACTAATGTTCCTACAAGGTTCTTAATGAAAGTAACAAATAGTTAAATGTGTAGCGGTTTACTGAGAAATAAATTAAATTATGCCAAAAAGATTACAATTGTCACATCTGTTCTTGGTAATGCGTAACAAAAACCTCACTGATCAACGGGTGATTAAGAAAAAAATATGCAAAATTACAAACAAAAATTTGAGAAATTCGCAGGCGTATATTTAAAAAAAGTCCATCTACCCTTTTGGTAAAAAGCTGATATTTTAGGCTCCAAAAACATGATGGATGACGTTCTTCCTCGCTTATTAACTTTGACAAGAACGAATTAAAATAGACATGAAGATTTCTTTATTTATGCTGTCGCAATGGTTTTGAAAACTTCGTCTGAATTTCAAAGTTCTCAGAACTTAAAACGCTTGAAAATTTTGAGATGTTTAGTTTTAAAAATGAAAAAAGAACCGACTACAGTATGTTCGTGGACAATATCTGGTAATTATTTTATGTATAATTTTAATTTTCTCTTTAATATTACGTATTGATTTTGAACTGCAAAAAAAAGGTTCAATACATTTCATTCACTTACTGCCTCCCAATAAATGAATAATTACTTACCGTGTCCTAGTTTGTAAAAATAAGCCGATATTACAACGTGATCTGTAAAGAGTTTAAAATATCTAAGCTCTCAAAAAATTCTTTAAATGTTAGCCATAATTAATCACTTAATGGCACTATTTTCTATTATTACTATTAAAAGAAGTACCCTGTTTTTCTTGTGTACCCTTCAACTAATAATAGTTAAACGCCATATCGACAAATAAACTATCCCTAGTCTAATCGATAGAAGCGATAAATGATTATTAGGCCTGTGTCGTATAAAGCCGATTCCAAACCGCTGTGGCTGTGTAATAGCGAATTTCCTTGTTGAAGTTTCCCCTCAGGGAGAACGGAAATATCTTTAAATTCCCATGATTTCGGTCTGTTCCTACAAAAGTGTTTATTAAGGATAAGAAAAGGGTGCCTAAAACCGGGCACCTATAAATAATATTATTTTGATGAAAAGGAAACGGGTTTTAAATTTTGAAGAGATCGGTTTTACCACTATATATATATATATATATATATATATATATATATATATATATATATATATATATATATACATATATATATATATATATATATATATATATATATATATATATATATATATATATATATATATATGTATCGTAGATATAAATTTATAATATATTATTTGCTAGATAAAAAAATTAGTATAGTTATTAATAATCGTGCCTGAAAGTCGACTATTATTAATGTCCCTGCAATTAGCGGGATAAATCAACCACAAATAAATAAAAAAACTTCCTTCATCATTAGAAAAAGGCCATCTTGATATTAAAGAGTAAGAGGAAAGGAGGGAAGAACACTTTTAAGAATTAGAGTTATATTATCTATGAATTCTCAGAATCAATAATTTTTAAGTTGTAATTTAAGGGTAATGTCATCTAGACAATAAATTTCTTAGATTCGGTGGTAATGCTTCAATTTTACATTAGAGTTAAATAGAAATTAAGGAAAATCGGAGAAAAATTTTACGATTTTCAATAAACAATGTTTAAATTTTTATTTAGAAAATACAAATGCAAAAATATGATTTTAGGAACGAAATATCTTCTTTGGGTATTTGGGACTTACAAGAAAATTTTACACTAAATTCGAATTCTGAAAGGAAAACTCTATGAGTGATTTTCCGGGAGATTTATCGAACAATTGTGAGAAAACTATAATTAGGAAGAATCTGAAAATTTGATAGTGTACTAACCTGCATGGGGGACAGCCGGCTAAAAAAGTTTTAAGATGACGGCACTTTCAGTTATACCGGAAGTAGATGTCAACTTGCTTATTTTAAATAAAACCTTTTATATATTATTGCGTTTCTAATTCTAGACATATTTTATGTATAATATTCTTGAGGCACACCGTTTTAGACATATTGCACTTTTTACGTCAAAAATGATATTTACGGACCGAAACTTAACTATAAATTTTTCCCATAAGGAAGTCCTTATTATTTGATTTGGTTTAGTTTTCTTGTAAACGAAGACCGCCTTTAGTGGTCGTTTATGATATTTTGAAAATTATTAGTACAAAGTGATGAAAAAAGAAGAATACAAATTATATTTATAAATTCGTCAAAAGTCAATTTTTTCAAATAGAATGCACCTATTTTTATAATTTTGTCATATTTAGCATTAAAAATAAAATTTTTATAAAAAAAATTGAACCGACTTCTAAAAATGCGCTAAAAAGTAAAAAATAACTATAAATTTTTATATGAAATTAAAATTTTTAAAGTCGACGCCAAACTAATACCTGACAAAATGTGATTCGCATAAACAGATTAAAAATACTCTATTTGTTATCGCTTTCTTACCATAATTTGTATATATTATTATTAGTTATTTATTTAATCTAGAAATAACTTGACGCCGACTATAAAAATTTCAATTTCATATAAAAATTTATAGTTATTTTCCACTTTTTAGCGCACTTTTAGAAGTCGGTTCAATTTTTTTAATAAAAATTTTATTTTTAGATTTTTAATTTTGAATTAATTATGATATCTATAAGTTATTTGAACTAAGTACTAATCAAGATTAGTGTACCTCGCCATAAGTCCAAGGTGGCAAAAAAGTACCCATTTTATTCAAGGTTGAACCACAAAAAATTCTTTGATTCTTCAATCAGTGAAATTGTGTCAAATAAATATTTAATCTGCCATAGGAAATCCATTATGTAATATTTCAAACTAATTTTAGATCAGTAGTATAGCCCCAAAACCTTCTAATATTGATATTTAAAGAACTTGAGACGTAAACATACTAATACTAAATCTGAAAAAATGCGAATAAGGTCAAATTTTCAATCCACCCTATTGAATCCACCATATTAAATTTCAAAAAAATTATTTTAACATCTTAATCTAATCTAAATCTAAACCCTTCAAAGCTCCCTAGTACCAATTTTGGTAGACCGTCATATAGCATCTGACATATTAGATTTTCTTAAAATAATTTTATATTCGCTATTTATATCCTCAAAACGATCCAGTCCCATCTTTAAATAAAATCGAAAAATGTAAAATTTTTAATCCACTATATTGAATTCGGCATATTAAATCCTGAAAAAAGGACTTTTAAATTCATAATTTACACCCTCAAGAACCCCCTATATCAGTTTTGGAGAAAATCGAAAAATGTAAAATTTTTAGGACGCCATATTCAATATATATAAAATAAAGTTACAAAAATTATTTGAGTAAATGTCAAATTGACGCCCTTGAATTTCCAAACATTTTTCGTACGTAAGCAGGAACTCTTCATGGGTGGCTCTTCTTATTGACTGAGGATTAAGTTCTTCAAATGCTACTTTGACGCGCTGCATGCAATCTTCAATAGTGGTTAATGCGGTGTTGTATACTTTATTTTTAATTGTCCTCCACATAAAAAATTAAGTACTGTTAGGTCGGGCGAGCGAGGTGTCCAAAGATGTGGCCGATTCTTCGCTATCCATTGATCATAAAACAAGTTTTGCAGATGATTGTTAACCAAATGACTATTATGTGGAGGCGCCCCATCATGTCGATAAAATAGATTTCTATGATCAACCTGCGGCAAGTTATCTAAATAATTCACTTCCAAAATTCTCGAGATGTCAAAGGAGCGCTCACCTATAAGTTAAACAACGTATCTCGTATCTAGAAGTTTGCAAAATGGCCATTCAGGTTATCTTGGTAGAATTCTAGGGCGATGACGCCGTCATTTCTTATAGCACAATACACGTTAAATTGCCAAGACTCTTGAAAATTTAATTCTCTAAATGGATGTACGTTTGAGTCGCTTCAATAGTGGGAATTGAGTCGATTAAACAATCCATTTTTTGTGAATTTGGCTTCATCCGACCAAATAATATTATCCAAAAAAACAGCATTTTTTGTGACCGAAGTAAAATACATTGACAAACCTCTACTCTTTGTGTAAAGTCAGTGCCTTTTAAATATTGTACTATTGAATATACATAGGGATGAAACTTTTGTTTCCATAAAATTCTTAAAACTGATGTTTGAGATAATCTAGACTCTAATCCTACTTGCCTTGTCGATATTGTCGGATATGCGGCGAAATATCCTAAAATTGTAGTTTCAATATTTTCTTTATTAACAACTGGTTTATTTCTATTTCTTTTTGCTTTTATGTGTCCAAAGTTCTTGAAGTTTTCTATAATCATTTTAACATTCGTTGGTGTTGGTTCCTGTTTCTGCGGATATCGGATCGCGAATGATCTTCAAATACTTCTATCACGTTCTCCATAAATAATAAATAAGTTCAAATAATCTTCGTGCGAATAATTTAATCTTCCTGGCATGAATATTATTAATGCATGTCAAATGGCAAGAAATAGTGAGAATTCTGTATGGCTTGATTGTTTTATTTTCTCCACGCCTCGCCGTCATGGCCAAGTAATAACAAAACCCAAAGCCGTATAGACAACCTTAAACAAAGTTACCCTTATTTTTAATACTTAATATGATAAAATTTTAAAAATAAGTACTTTCTATTTGAAAAAATTGACATTTGACGATTTCTCAAATATAATTTTTTTTTCTTCTGTAATAATAATTTTCAAAAAATTATAAAAAAGACTACTAAAGTCGATCTTCGTCTACAAGGAAACTAACCGAGATTATCTTAAACTTTCTTATAGCAAAAATTTATAGTTAAGTTTTGGTCAACGAACGTCATTTGTAACATAAAATAAAATGTCCAAATCGGTGAGACTTAAATATAGAATATTATACATGAAATATATCTAGAATTTTACCTAAAAATCAAAAATGCAATAATATAGAGGGTATTCCATTTAAAATAAGCAAGTTGACATCTACTTCCGGTATAACCGAAAGTTTACCCGGCTGTCCCCCAGGCACGTTAGTACACTGTGAAATTTTCATATATTTATATATATACATATATATATATATATATATATATATATATATATATATATATATATATATATATATATATATATATATATGCACTATCGGTCAAATTTTAATTTTTTTCCAAAAAAAATTCAAAAGTGGGTTTATATCTCACAGTATAGAAAAAAGTTATTAGAAAAAGTTTTTCCAATGCAATTTTTAGCTCTTATGCATTCAACTGTACAAGATAATTTGGATTTTTTTCCCATTTTTTGTAAATTGCACTACTCAAAGCAACCTACATAAAACTTCTTAGTTTTAACAATGCTTTATTCCAAACATATTTTGTTTAAAGTAGCGCGAAATTAAATATGTGTTTTTCTACAAAATCCAAATAGGGCTATTCAAATTTGATCACATGTGATGCAAAGTTTATTTGTTTTTGATACTGTATAAGGTAACTTCATAAAATAACTCTTTGTGTAAACGTAGTTTGTGTCTAAAAGTAATACGCACAAATATTAAGAAAATAGTTTAATTGAAGAGACTCAAACTTTCTAATAAAAAAAAATCCTTATATAAAAATTAAACGCATTTAAAATTCTACCTTTTCAATTGATAACAAACTATTTTTGGTATTTGAATATTCAATGAAAAACAATGCAAAAATTAAAATTTTAAATTTCATTTCTGTGTGCATTCCATTGCGTTCAATACAAACAATTGTTCTTCTTAACAGATCTTTAATGGAGATTCTGATAATAAGGGCCCTTATTTCTAAAATACAGTCTCGAGTCACCGTTTCCAAATGCTCAACATTACGGAAAGGTCTTTGTTTGTAAAGTTTTGTTAAACTGCACTTAAATAACGAAAGACTATTTTAACTTTTTAATAACATAGCTTCATAACAAATATTCATAATGGCATTTTAAATTAAATCATCGAAACTAAATGGGCAAAAAATCTAAATTATCTTATACAGCTGAAATTGCATATGGGCCAAAAATTGCATTTAGATAAACTTTTTTTAATAACTTTATTCGATATTTTGAAATATAACCCTGCTTTTGATTTTTTTGAGGAAAAAAAAATTTGACAGATAATGCTAATCACGTGACTACTATTTTTTTGGTTAATTTTCATCTCGATCGAAGCAGAAATTGATGCCAAAATCAAATTTCGAATAAAGCATTAATAAAAAAAATCCCGTCTGGTGCATATATATATATATATATATATATATATATATATATATATATATATATATATATAAATATATATATATATATATATATATATATATATATATATATATATATATATATATATATATATATGGTTATTTGAAAAAATAATAAATTATTGGTATTATTTAAAATATCAAAACTTACATTGCAATATCGAATAAATTTTCAAGTGGTTCAGCTAAAAACAGAATATATTTTTCTTGAAAATCCATTCTTTTCACTGAAAGGTTTTAATTAATCTTAATTTTACTATCTTTGTGATAATGCCAAAACAAATTTTTTAAAATCTTTATTTTTTAGATTGAAGACATTTAATAATTTAACACTTCTTGCACGGTTCACATTTAGATGTATCGCCATACCTAAGGTTTATATGCCTTATATATTCTATCTACATATTCGTTAATGATTTAAAAAAATATAAATTCGCATTTGTATATTTGTTATATTTCAGAGGAAGTTTTGTTAAATCAAAATATCCCTCCTTTTACATAAAATACTCGTTTTTACCGTTCTCAAGGATAAAGAAAAGCTCATTAATTAGATCTTCATATTTGATATTCTATAATAAAAGGCAACGAATTTCAAAAGCGTTTTTAAGCGTCTTCGGGTTTTGTTATGTAAATATAAAAAAATGATCATCTATAAGAGATAAATTAAAAGAAAAATTATATTTTGTGAAATCTCCCATTATTGTGATGATTTTTTCAAAACTAAATTTTGGGATTATAACATTGGTTAGAAAACTATTGGTTACTTATTCCGATAAGCTCTTAAAAGTACATAGAACGAAAGCTTGAATCAATCAGTTATTAACTAAATGTTTTGTCCTACGGCTACGAGCTTATTTATGAACTATGTCAACTGAAGCGCAAAGATTAGGAATCTCAATACTGGGTTTACTAAAGATTCCATTATCATTTTTAATATAAACTGCTTTTATAACTTTTATTTTATAATCGCGCAATTTATATATGTAACAGTGAAAATTCGTTTGTTAAAGAGCTAGATTTACGACAGAATAGTTACTCTCTAAAATTATTAGGTGATATTAAAACTAACCTTAGAACAAAGATCATCGGACAATAGAAAACACATTCTTTCTTCACAGTTCTATATATTAAGGGAACGCAGAAAATAAGATAAATTGCTAGCTGTTACAACATGAAAAGAGCCTTTAGTTCACAAAAGTATGGCGAAGGGTATATTCTATAGACCAAGCATCCACCAGAAGCTAGAACTAGAATGCACGTTGATCCGAAGCAAAAATTATGACGCAGTGATAAAAACACGTCTACCCCAAACGAACACAGCTGGCCAATAAATGAATTACAGCGTTCCCATCTTCTCTGTGGTTAACCAAAGCATGAAATTACATAGTTCTGCCGTCGGGATACAGAGAGCGTTAGTTGTAAATTTTTATACAAAATGAGTGTCGGATATATATTGTTGTAAAACGTGTTTTACATGTCAATGGTCCAAATTAAAATAAGCGAAACGCGTTGAAATTTTTTCTTATAACTAACGCCCGACTCCCTTAGTAAACTCCACCCCAGTCACGTGATCAAACTCGGCGCAGCGGTTGGAAGTTTGCCTCATATAAATACGAAAACTTAAAACGGCAAAAACGACAGTAAAGGATAAACTTTCGTAGACAAAACATATACTAAATCACGCGGGTAATTAAAGTCTCTGACATACATACGCAACATTTGTAATTTTAGCGCTAATACATTGTAAATTTTAAATATTAAAAAGTGCAGATTCGCACCCTTATACGGCACCACTCTGATTGGCTCCGCGGAACTTTTAGGGCGTGTTGCCAAATTAACCCTCTGAAAAGTATAAATATCATAACAGAATTACATTCACTCTCTTATTCTTGCCTGACATCGTAGGATAGACGAAGTATACATCGCAGGCTAAGATTCGGGCTTCAGTTTCGAAAGATAATCTACACGCATTTCGCTGGGTTGTCCACGCGTCGCGAGATCGCTGCCGAGGGGTTAGTACCTAGCATTTGCACAGAGCTAGCGAAAACTCCCGGGGATCTTCAATAGGAGAGCCTCTAGAGTATTTAATTTCTCCCAAGAAATTAATGCCTAGATTCTCTACCAGAAGAAATATTATTGATTGCGCCCCATTCGCGAATAGGGTAGTAATTCTGGTTTTTTACAAACAAGTAGGCAAGCAAAACAACCAAATGTTGTACGTTGGTAAGTTTGGAAAGTTGGAAGTCACTTTTCAAAGGTCCGATAAGTGTTCGGCTCTACGGGAAAAACCAGCGATAGATTTTCGCGTAAAAAACTCTACTTTGAGTTTGATCTTATTATTATTTGTAACCGCATAAAGACTTTCCCCGCGTGAAACTGAAAAACTAGAACTTGAGACTTTTGTGTTAAACCTATTGTTTGTGACAAGTTTTAATGAATAACTGCATAAACAAGCATACTCATTAACAATACTAACGTTATAATCGTGCTTATAATGTTGTAAAAAATTGTGAACTAATTAAAATAAATTTCTTTGTGTGAAATCGAAATTTTAAGTGAAATTTGTAAGTTGGGAAAAACCCAGACGCCTGTCGCCCAGACGTCTTTGTTTCTTTGTTTTTGTCGGTAACAAGCCGCTTGCCGACGGCCGACGTCGCAAGGTTGCGTCAGCAGGTAGAAGCTCTAGCAACCCATTGCCGTATTTAAAACTTTTTATCACGACATTTCTAAAACTTTAAAAATTTCGGATTAAATTAGTGCCAGATTTAATCTTAATCACTTGCTAACACGAATATTTTATTAATATTAATTGTGTTATTTTTCGTTATAATTGTTATACTTAGTTATTACGTTTTGTTTGTTTTTTTTTGTAACGAGATTCTCTTTTAATAGAAATCTCGGAACAAGTTGATTTTATTACTTTTATTCTAGAAAATACTTTTTGTTATTTTTGTTTGACAATTTTAAGTTTATTTGAACTGTTAAAATTTATTTTATTGTTAAATTTATATTATCACCAACGATAGGTATAAAGAACAGACCTATAGATGCGCACAGACAGACTAAACATAACAACAGACATTCTACATTATTAATTTTCTGTTATTATAACTAACGCAAAAAACTATTTAATTAAAAGCCCACCGTGACAAGTAATTAATCGTGACTAAATCTTTTATAAATTTTTGTCCCAATATTAATTTAATATTATTCTTCTTAAAGACATGTCCAGTCACGAAACATCCCATCAGTCCGTGTTTAATGAGGCGGGTGGTCATATGGACTTCCCGGGTGGAATTGGTGGGATCTCGGCGGTGGGGAAACCTGCCGCCCTACGTCGTCACACGGCAAACTCTCAATCCCCAAACTCCCTACATACTATAGACGAGACAGAACAAAAATACACTCCCGTGAAAGATTTAATTAAATATTTTGAATCGATGTCTAAATCTGAGGAGGGTTTCCAAATTGTCCGAAACAGGGATACTTATAAACTAGGTCGATTAAGATTAAACAAGAGCGCCCCAAATATTATTAACCGGTTCCCGCATGAAACAAATATTGTTGCGCACGGAGCAAGGACGCAGAGACATATTTCTGTGTCATACGAAAACTCTACTAATCTCGAAAGTTCACTTTTTCCAAACTTAATCGGCTCTACGCCGATTAACAGGGCCGCAACGCCGACAGAACGTGACGTTTCGGTTCCGGGAAAAATATCTTCAGGGACAAAAATAATACCTAAAACAAACGAAAGAGAGAGGTTCCGGCAACAATATATATATATATATATATATATATATATATATATATATATATATATATATATATATATATATATATATGTGTGTGTGTGTGTGTGTATGTGTGTGTGTGTGTGTGTGTGTGTTTTTCTATTTACAAGTATTTCAAACATGTTTCAAAAGGAATCGACCGCAGAATCATCACAGTAAATTAATATACATATTATTCAATCGTCAGTACAATTAACTCTCTATATTTCATAACCGGCAAATATCGAGCTAATAATCTACTCAGTTCTCTTAATCGGCTTAGAGGAAATATTGACTTTTCATCAAATATTCGATTCTTCTCTGATAACAATTATAAACCAAAAATTAAACTCCGAATAAATCGAATATGTTGGGACACGGCAATTTGAATTCATCGCTGGTATAAAAAAAAGCTTGATTGACAACGAACTAATTCAAATGTACCATTTCTTAACAGTTAGTTCCTATCATCTGTCTTGGAACCAATCTGTCGCGAATTTTTTATTACTTAAAGCTCTAACAATATATGATCAATTTTCATTTTTATTAGAAAAAAAATGTGCATACAAATACTTCAATAATTCGTTTATCGCATAATTTTTAATACTATATATATATTTATATATATATATATATATATATATATATATATATATATATATATATATATATATATATATATATATACATATATATATGCACTGATGTTTTTCCGGTTTCCACCCATCCCTCTGGAAACGTTGCGTGGATCATATCTTTATAATATAGGCACACAGAAGATCCAACTTAGACATATTTCTATAGGAACTATAGAGCATTCATTATCGTATACAGTTCACATTGGAGGTCCAAGTCAAAAAGCAACTACCTTTCCTTGATTTTCTAATTACCAGAAAGGACGACCTAACCATCCACTATACGGTCTACAGAAAATCCACTCATACAAACAGATATCTTAACGTTAAATCTCACCACTATCAATTACAGTTACATACAATCAGTCACCAACATATTAATCTCAAGAACCTTGCGACTAGCCAAACCTATGAACCGGCAAGAAAAGCACAATATCACAACAGCTCTAAAACAAAATAGCTACATAAAACAGAACATAAATGCAAAAGAAGAGAAGAAAAGGAAGATGACAAATGCAAACCAAAAATCCCACGGCCATACATAAAAAGTGTAACAGACGTAATTGGAAGAATTCTGAGGAAGCATGACATGTGCACAATTTACGAGCCACAAACAAAGTCACCAACATATTAATCTCAAGAACCTTGCGACTAGCCAAACCTATGAACCGGCAAGAAAAGCACAATATCACAACAGCTCTAAAACAAAATAGCTACATAAAACAGAACATAAATGCAAAAGAAGAGAAGAAAAGGAAGATGACAAATGCAAACCAAAATCCCACGGCCATACATAAAAAGTGTAACAGACGTAATTGGAAGAATTCTGAGGAAGCATGACATGTGCACAATTTACGAGCCACAAACAACAAGACACAATTTATTGGGCAATCCCAATGACAAAATACCATTGGAAAATCAGAGAGTGTACAGCCTCCCATGTGGAGACTGTGAAAAAGAATACATTGACCAAACAAACAAAAGAATCTCCACCAGAATCTAAGAACATAAAAATAGAATAAAGAATAACCAAACCACATCAGCTTTATTCCAACACCATCCGAGAAAATTGATATTCTCCTGGGTACCTATTCTCGTTCTTGAGAGAACGATCATCTTGATGAAAAATGGGCGTGGTTCTCACGAAAAAGTAGGAAAACGTATTCAGAATACGGTTTCTAACTTTTTCGTGAGAACCACGGCCACTTTCCATCAAGATGATCGTTCTCTCGAGAACGAGAAAAGCAACCAAGAATACTGTTCCATACTTTTTCGTGAGAACCACGCCCACTTTCCATGAAGTGATTGTTCTCTCAAGAACGAGAATAGGTACCCTGGTGTATGGGTGTTGTGAAGGAAACGAGGTCGAAGTGTTAAGGTTACATGGAGAGATTTCCTAATCGCCGAATATCAAACCATAGGACACTCTAAAAAACGGACAGCTTTAACAAAAAAATTGAAGGTAGATTTAATATTCGAACAACTTATCAGTCGAAAAAGAAGAGGAAATTTTGGAAAGAATTGAAAAATAATCAAGTGTTAGTACGTTAACTGGATATCCCACAAAACTATTGTTAATGATATTTTATAGGAGCAGTTATTACATCCATATCACGTTCAAAAGCTTCAGAAACTTTTACCTACTGATTTCCCCATGCGCCTTATATTTTCTGAATTTTGGTAGACAGATTTGGTTTCCTGACGTGTCGTGCTTTACAAGACCTGGAGTTACTAACCTGCACAACGAACTTGTTTATGCGGATGAAAATCCATATGCCATTAAAGTTGCACACTATCAGCATAAGTTTAAAATAATATTTGGGCAGGTATTAATGATCGCTACCTTATTGACCCTGTCATGATTCCAAACAGGATAAATGGAAATATTTCTGCAGTTCTTCTGGAAAATTTGCCTATTTTCCTTCAGTAAGAACTATGGTATAGGCATGATGGTGATCCATCCCATTTTCCCGTTGCTATTCTGCAATATCTACACGATAAATATCAACCGATAGAACGGAAAAGGCAATGAGGCACCAGTAAGATCACCACCACGTTGTTTAGAGTTAATGTGTGACTTCTTTTTGTGGAGCATTCTTAAAACAGAAATATACAAAATTATTGTGAATACCCGCGAAGAATTATTGATGCGCATTTTAAACGCTAATTATCTTTTTAATAATCCTGAGATATTAACTAGAATTCAATTACATTTTTTAAAATATGTTAATAAGTTTGTTTCGCAAAATCGCAGCCATTCTGCATATCTGATTAATTATTGTTTTCTTTTTAGTTAGATTTGTCTATCTTTTTAAAATACATACATGTACTTCCAACATTTATTTTAAAAATGATTTTACTATTACAGGAAATTAGTCTATGCAAGTAATTAAAAATATTTTTTCCTGGCAAAGCCGCTCATCCAATGAAAATTTTTCGAGAGGTTAAAAGCTTCCAAATACATGCGGTTATCGGATCGAAATATTGTCACAACGTTCATGACATAAAGAATCAAAAGCGATGTTTACAAGTAAAGTAACTTTTATGACACACCAAAAATCGTTAAATTCAATTTCCACGTTTTCAAGAAATTTGAGAAAAATCAATATATTCTTAAAACGTTGACGTCTTCTACCGCCTAAACAAAGCAGTATCAGATCTAAGTAAGTTAGCTTAAATCGACCTACTCTGACGTCAAGAGTTTAACATCAAACGTTGTAAACATATTTTCCGGACACCCTGTATATATGAAGAAGGAGATATACTAAAATACACACAAAAGACAAAAAAGATGAAAATCCTCGGGTAACAAGATTACAACAGGATACACATTAGCAAACTAAAACAAAGGTCATTACAATATGCTTAATCAGTTCGTAATACGGACTGAGATAAACCCTTTGAAATAGGCTTATGCTTTACTTTACCTCTGAAAATGAACTATAATACTGAATCAACAGAAACGGGTCAAATAAAAATTTCGCTTGTGCCTTTTTCAGTGTCCTAACCTTGCGATGATGTTCGTACAATTATAAAAAATATTGTGGTAACTTATTCTGACATAGCACGATTTAAACAAAAAATTAAACTTTATTTTCTATATTTGGTGCATATGGAGTTCAAACAAATAATAGTAGTGTAATAGCTAACTATAAAAATCCAAAACGGTCCTATTAGAATCGAGTTGCGGTATGAGCGACTTATAACGAACATTTGCTAATACCATTTGCCCTAAAAAGTCAGTGGTGCTAAACAGTGGACAAAAAATTATTTTTTTGATTTAAAAATTCAACCTTTATCGATTTAAATGAATATTTACTTAAATTACTCGTAATGATCACTACTAGTGTACGATACTGCGGTATTGTGGAACATAATGTTTCATAACCTCCATAAATCAATTCAAAGTATTTATTCAAAAGTTATTAGGCTTTGGCATGCTGAGTTGGAAATATAAAGGTTTGTAGCTAGCGACGTAATCCTAAAAAAACAGAAATACTGAGAATATCAGTCGAGTCTCTTTTGAAGTAGCTGAACATGTATCTGAACTAAGAAGAGTAGACAAAGATATATTAATGAGACTGTGAACCATTTTTCTAGTGGAAAAGAGAAAAAAAACTCTTTATTCGTGATATAGAATGCCACCATCAGTACACAGATTTTACTCCATAATTGTGATATAAGGAGGGCGTTAGGTGACCTATAACCTGGTTTTTATAAAACTCCAAGAAGCAAGCAATAACTTTTTTCGAAAATCACACAGCAGAATGAGCCAATGAAATAAAAAATAAGCAAGATATAATCCGTTATTACCGAACATCATCTGGTACTGTGCTTAGTTCTCTGTAAAAGGTGTTACCTATCTGATTCCTGAAGCAAACCAATTTTTAATAAAGAAAAAAATTCAGAATATGAAAATTATAAGAACTGATTCTTCTAGTCTTACTTTCACTGGTTTGATTTTCGCGGTCTCATTTTAGCTGGCCAAGATCTCCGAATCTCTCAGTTTGCCTTAGCTGGTCTCTCCCAGTTTCATTAAATTCGGAGTCACAATTTGTTGCGGATGCCATACAATTTGTTTTAATAATAGTCAATAAATATTAATCAGTTAATATTATTATTAACAACAAAGATCCCTTTAATCATATTTGAGAGCTTTCATACGTTTTCCTATATAATTATGTTCGTGATGATTCCAGCATGAAAAGTGTATAAGAATATACATCCGGAACAATTTGTTTAACTATGGCATATAGCTCAGAGCAACTCTAAGAATCATGGGCACCTTTTCTGTTTGCTTTACCTTCCAATCAATTCTTTTGCATGTGAAATTTTAAACTATTAATATCAGTAATAATAAAAAGTTCTACTTCTAAAGAAAATGTTTAGATGCGCTTTTAATTTTATCATAAAATTATCTTCACAATGTATGATCCGGAAATGCAAAATCAAGTCTAATGTTAAAACTTGTCTAAGTTGACAGTAGGGGATTTAAATTAACAAGTACAATATTAACTGAAAAAAGTTTTGAATATTAACAATAGAAGGATAAAAAAATCGTTCGTATATATTACCGATGTGTTAAAAATTAAAACATTTGTTTACTTTAGGAGACAATTATTTCTCTTACCGATTCCAAGATTTCTGTTCTTAATCTTCCTATATAAGCATTTACGTCTTGACATATTTGATACAAATTATAACAATATCATAAGCAAAACAAAATTTGCCAACTAGAAGACCTTACCTCCATGATATCTACATCGTGTTTAAGTCTTAAACCTTCTTAGTGAATCCGGCTGTAACAACCAGATCCACCAAGAAGCTTTAAGACTTAAAACCAAGCAAAAATAAATATTTTAGACAGCCAGTTTTGAACTTTAAAAATAAAACGCTAAAAAAATCATTTTCTTTTATTACCATTCCAACAAATATCGAATATTTAATTTATTTTGGAAAGACAACTATTCTTTGTACCGATGTCAAGACTTTATCTATAGGTTTTATATTTAATATGCCTAGTATTTTTTTTAACTAATGTAATATAAATTATAATATTTTAATTAGCAAAACAAAACTTGCCAACTAAAAGATTAAGCTTCCATTTCAACTAGATCAGATTTAGACAAGCTTTAAACTGTCTTAGTAAATCTGGCTCAAAGAGTTTAATTCTGTAATTCACCAACATCATACAATTTTAAAACCTGTCTAAGTTAATAGTAAAGAGTTTAAATTGACAAGTACAACGATAAGTCAGACACGTTTTGAATTGTAAAAATACGATAATATAAAATCGTTTTGATTTATTACCAAACCATCAAAAAAGGAAAATTGTTTTCGGGAGACAACTATTCTTTTTGTCGATTCCATCTGTAGCATTTTATCCTTACTTTTTCCTATATAGTCGCTTAATTGTTACATATTTCATACAAATTATAAAAATATCATAGGCAAAACTTTCATGGTAACTTTATCGAGTCTAATTCTTAAAACATTCTAAGTGAATCTGGCTATAAAGGTTTAGACTGCCCAAATTCACCAAGAATGTTTAAGACCAGGTCTAAATCTGGAAGTTAGCTATTTTATTGGTCCAGTTTTGTTTTATTTTTTTTATATTGTTGTAGGAAACACGTTTATATAGGAAAATCTAAGGGGAAAACCTATAGATAAAGCTTCAGAATCGATAAGAGGAATAGTGGTCTCCCGAACATAAATATAATTACACATTATAAACGATTTTTTATTCTTATATTTTTCAGAGTAAAAATTTACTGGGCTTGTTGTTGCATTTGTCAGTTTAAACCTTCTACTCTCAACTTAGATCGATTTCAAATCTAGACATGTTGGTGAATTAGTAGTCAGGGTTTAGGGTATAACTTTTTTGTTTACGATCATAAATTAATAATCATTCGGAGCAAATGATTAAAGAGTATTTAAAATCACTTATATTTAATGCTCTGGTGCGTTCGGCATAAATTTTAAGCATGTGTTTGAGTTAATAAGCTCAACCCTGAACTTTCCGTCTCTTCAATCACACAGCGTTATCGCTTTTCTACCATTTTTATTTCGTCCGATCAAATACAGATTTCTATAGACATGGATTCTTCCGAATTTTATTCTAATTATAATATCGAAAGAGACGACTCATTGGATCGGAAGATAAATCGGATCTCTCATATTCAAGCTCCACATGCACACTCTGCATGCATATTCTTCCAGACCCTGATAGAAAAGAGGTAATCCTTTTTTGTTTTCCAAATAGTCCATATGATTTTATTCTTTCAGTAATACTATAAGTTTCGGAATATCGGTGTATCCGAAAGTTTGTGAATTTCTGTCTGAATGTGTATTTTCTACACCAGGTTTCCATCAGATGTTCGTAGTCCAACTATGTAATTCCCGATCCACTATTTTAAGTGCGTAATTGGCTTATTTTTTTAACATATTATTATCTTTTGTCAAAGATGATAATACAATAGCCAATTGGTATCTATTAATATTTTCTATATAGCTTTAACAGATAAAATGTTTACTTACATTTTTTTTTCATATCTTTTATATAATAGATATTGATTAATGGCAATCTCAGTCGTTTATTTTACAAATTTTTTACAACTAATCTCATTTAAAATGTCTTTTCAATATAGTTATTTAACCCAAAATATACAAACAAAATTAACTCACAAGAATCTGTCTACCGACGAAAAGTTCCTATTCGCTGGTTTAGTAATTTTAAATAAATAAAAAATATATTTATAAAATGACGAGGCTATAAGAGTTTATGGTTTTATACTATCGGGATACCAGTATATTTTTTAGAGTTTTGTCAAAATAAATTCTCAAATCTCCCACTTTCTTCTTCTTTTTAAAATAGATCTCCAATTTCTTTAAATCTTCGATAATTTTAAGAAATATTCTACACTTGTTTTCAAAATTACATTATTCTACCAAACACCTATAGAAGTACAGAATACTTCTCATCACTTTATCATTAATGTTCTCTTTGAGTTATTTAAGTGTAACATTAGACCAAATACAGCCTCTGAAAACTCCAGAGATTAGTTAAATATAAGAACCTGAAACGGAAAAAAATATTTGCGCAATACAAATATTAATTAGTATTTTAAGAAACTATAAGGCGTATAGAAATATATTTAAGGCAAAATTATTTCAAAATAAAATGAGAACACCTAACCTTTAAACAATGCTAGAATTCTACAATATATTTTAATAGAAACCGAATTTCATAAAAAGTACGTATACCTATCGAGTGCCTAAATTTTAATAAATGCTTTGAAGAGGTTTAAAAATAAAATATCCGGGCTTTAAGAGCGTTTTGCAGTAGCTAGGGGTGAATATGGTATAAAATTTATTTTTACAGAGCAAACATCATTTAAAAGGGATTTTTTCAGCGTTTTAGACATTTTAGCAAATATATTTCTGTCTGAAAGAAGAAATATTTTATCAATATAAAAAAGGCCCCAATTGCGGTGATGATAATTGATTTACTACGAAATAAATTTTAATTTTATTCTCATAATTACCAAGTTTGCATTTTATAATTTTTAGTTGGTGATCATTTGAAATTTATAAGAACCGAAATATTTAAAAAAAAACTTATTTTGAATTATATTGCCTTGATATGTGAAGCTACACTAATTTTATAGGTATATTCAGTCTTCTGATGCTAGACTATTTAACTGAACTTGTCACGTATTTATTTACAGAATGTATACATACTTTAATATAATTTTTTAACAACATAACATTTTTAGCAAATATATTCATTTTAACGGAACTATTTATTATTTATTTATTTACTTATTTTTGAGTTGACATTACAAGTTTATTAATTATGGAAAGCGTTGAATTTAACGTATAGTCATCAAGCCATTTTCAACTTCGAGAATGAATGAATGAATAAATAAGAAGTAATGACACTTGATTTCCGATACTTTAGCTTAATTGGTACCTTTACATTCCACTATGGCTGCAAGTTATTCGAAACCGATCGCTTTTGAGAATCCAAGCAGCCTCGTTAATTGAATTTACCTAACGGCTGCAGGTGAAAGTAGTGCTGCGAGATGTATCTACCTCAGTAGGTTCAGTGCTTGATACTCTCTGAGGACTTGTTGATTAGATATCTCAATACTGGGTGTACTGAAGATTCCATTGTTGTTTTTAATGTAAGCTGCTTCTATAATTTTTTTTTTCATATTGGGTTCCATATATATTGCCGGAGCCTCAGACCATTTTGTATGATGTGGTTTATCCCAGACGTGTTTTGCAATACCCGATCTCGACGTTTCCCCTTTTTGTGTAGGAGCTTTGTCTTCCTTAATTCTAAGTTCTAGTAGTCATTTGGTTTCTCCAACGTACATTTCACTATAATCACATGGAACTTCGTAAACACATTCTTTCTTATCGGTAGTTTTTGCTTTTGTTTTTGTTAAATGAACTCTATATGTATTTCCTGATTTAAAGGCTGTTATTATATTATAATTACTGGCAATTCGTCTTATTTTCTCTAAAGTTCCCTTAATGTACGGAACTGCGAAGAAGGAATATGTTTCTTGGTGTTCAGTGCTCGTTATTCTAAAGTTATTTATAACATCGTCAATTAGTTTTAAAGGATAACCATTCTGTTGTAAATCGGATTTAATATTTGCTACTTTTTTTTTTCAGTGAATCGGCATCATTGCATTTAGATATAGCGCGATTGTAGAGGTTGCGTATAATTCCCCGTTTTGTTACAACAGAATGATTAGAATTATGATTAAGATATTGTCTAGTATGTGTTGGCTTTCTGTATATTGAAGTTTTAAAATCACCAAGACATCTAGGAAGAACAATCATTAAGTTCTTGATCATTGTCCTTCAATACGATGAAGGTATCATCGACATATCTCAACCAGACTTACTGCAATTTCTATGGCATGAGTTACGAGCCATTCCGTGTATATGTATATGTATATGTATATGTATATATATATATATATATATATATATATATATATATATATATATATATATGTATATATATATATATATATATATATATATATATATATATATATATATATATATATATATAAATGTATATGTGTATGAAAGCTCATTACATTGGACGATCTTTTTTATATTAACACCATATTTACTATACAAAATATTATTGGAAAAGGTACATCGTAATATGATTACATGAGACATAAAAAAATTATCTATATTATGAAGACAATATTTATTTCTCTTTCCAAAATATTTTTGTTTTATCTTCTAAATAATAACAAAAATAAATTTAAACCTGCCTCGCCAAACAACACTATATAGAATTTAATATTCAATGACATTATTTTTATGGTAATAATGTCGTACCATAATTGCTACATTAACGCTAAATAAAACATTCCAAACATCTCGCCAAAAATTGCTCGTAATATTGTCGCCCCCAGATATTTGCCAACCTCTTTTAGCGAACCCCTATAATCTCTTCACAAAGCTCTTAAATACATAAAACCTTGAATAAAACTAAGAGCTGGATAAATTGTAAAATATGCAGTGATGTGAATGTAAGTCTGAAAATGGATTTTTAATGATAGCTTTTGAACATTATGTTCTACAATGTATTTCTTAAATTTTCTATATTGAGTTCATTTTAGTAGATTTTTTAAACTATATATATATATATATATATATATATATATATATATATATATATATATATATATATATATATACATATATATATATATATATATATATAGTTCCTTTCTTATATATATATATATATATATATATATATATATATATATATATATATATATATATATATATATATATATAAAGTCTACTCATAGAAGAGTTTGCAAATAAAAAGGCAAAACCTTTGGAATTATTTCGTAGTTACACATAAAACTGGATATTTTATGATGTATTTGATGCTTGTTTTCATGTATATGAATAAACTTACTTTCATTCAAATCAATGTAGAACTGTTTTTTTATCAAATAACATTGTTTTTATATATGCCCTTAGAAAGTTGACGTATTATCTTTACTAAAACATAAGTTGTCAAGAACACATCCCAGGTACAGCGCGTGAGGTATGTGGGTTTGGGAGCTTGGGTTTTGGTTTAAAATCTTACTTTGCTCGCCTGTCTACTGTGTAAAGGATATCAATCTAGCTGCGCGTAAGGTATGTAGTTTTGAGAGCTTGAGTTTTCGTTTAAAATCTTGCTTCATTCCCCTTCGCTGTATAATGATCATCGATCTCGATGTTCGAGGAGTATGTGGATTTGGGAGCTCGGATTTTGGCTATACACTTTTAAAAATTCGCTCAGCTTACCTGTCTGCTGCGTAACGAACGTCGATCTCGCCACGCGTGTGTTATGTGGGATTGGAAGCTTGACATCTTAACGTCGATATTATAATTAATTAATGTCAAAACAACCTGTATTACAATTTATTTAGCATTTGAACTAAATTATATTATTAAATTAAAAAGGGGGCCTTATGAAGACTTTGCGGGGGGGGGGGGGGCTCCCAGCTACGCCACTGATCGGTACAAAGAATTTTCACAGCCAACTTCTCAAAGTGTGTATTATTTCACAAGAATGTTAATATAAACAGGCACAATTTTCATTTTTATGATTTTTCTAGTCCTTAAATGTTTGGGAAGGAGTCTTAGATTATTTTCTAATTGGACAATATTTTTTTGGGAGGAAAGTAACAGGCGAGGTTTATTTAGCCTTCTTGCAAAACTAGTTTTACAGTTACTTGCCCATATAACAAATGAAGTTCATGATCCAATGTAGTTTCTTCATGATCGGACTCCCGTCCATTTCAAACGATCAATTAATAATATTTTAGATGAAACTTACAATCTACACTGGATTGAAATTAGAGAACCAGATCCATCTATGTCACCTGATATGAACAAAATAGAATTTGATATTTTGAGATTCGTGAAAAATCATGTATCTAATATCCCTCCAACTATAAAAGACAATATGAAAATTAGAGTAAGAAACTGTTAGTTAAGAAACTGTTACTCTAAATCGAACTTTAAACACTCATTATTTCATTGTGATATTTTTAAATCAAATTAAGTATTGGTGTAGTTTATTAAAAATTAGCACAATATTCATTGTTTTTTATTAAATTAAATGTTTAATCATTGTAGTAACTCTGGTAATAATTTAAGGGATCTTGAAAATTATTAGCTCTTAATGCACTAAAAAATTGCTACAAATTAACCTTTTTTAATTAGTTTTTAGGCAAATGACTTAAGAAATTAAAAATTCAAACTTCTTTATTTTTTCTTAAATGTAGTTAATGTTTATCCAATAAAAATAAAATTTTATTTTTCATTATCATGGCTTAGTAAAAAAATGTACCTTTTTAAAACAAAGCGTGTTTTAACAGACTTTTAAGAAAAAATAATATATCGTCAAAACGAGCCAAGATAAGGTACCTGAACAAAAATGAAAAATAATCTAAGTATCTATAACAAGTTGAATACAGCGCGTACCATTTGAAAAACCATGGTAATTGAATTTTATTAAGTTTGCATATTTGCAAAATGGACCCTGTACAAATTATTAATTAATTTATGGATATGGACAATTTCTTTATTCTTTATATACAACAGTTACAGGTGCTTTTGATCTTAGTCATGTTAGTTGGAAAATATCACAAATTTTTTTAACGCCATGTTTTTTTTTAATTTATAGATTTTTCTCATTTATTTGGCAACGCCGCCAAAAAAAAAACAATTTTGGAATATAGATATATTCATCTTCCAAAACTTCATGTAAAATAAGTATTTTCTTATTTTTACAATAAAGGAGCTATTAGATTTCGCCACACTCTGGGCTCCTGTATATAACAATATAACTCTCCTTTAGAAGTTGGAAATTTTCAGTCCTACATATTTCGATTAACAGCAGAAATAAATATTTGGCTTTGGATTCCTAAAACTTTTATAACGTTCTTCGTGCAAACTTTAGTTGGTTGACCGGAATTAATGATGTTCTTATATTGATTTCATAAAACTGTACGGCTTTATTTGAGAACGATAATAGAAAGTTATTATAGCGAAAACCATGACGTTGCGCCAGTAGGGCGGCATGATTTAAAAATTTATGACATTACTAAATTAGGAAATATAGATTTTCGCCTTAGACAATATTTATACCGTGCACGAAAGTGTTAGGGTAAATATGAGCTATTTTACCTTATTTACTTCCTTTATTTCGGAAATTTCTCATTAACTGATCTCGCCTAAAAATAAATTGAATTAGTGTTGTAATAAAAAATAAGTTTTTCTTTATTGGAAATTTAAAATAACGTAAAATGTTGATAAAAATATTTAAAATATTCTAAGACCGAGTTTCACAATGTGTGGTTACCAAAAGATTAGGATAAAATCGTTGGTTATTTACAAATTTTTTTTTCATTATTGATGATTTAATTTTTGTCGGGAGTTTACCAGTGGACGACCTTATGGTTACTTGCTTAACCAGATAAACCGAACCTTGACTTGAAAGTTTTAGTTTAGAAGGCCGTATAAACAATTTGCCAGGAAGTATTTTTAGAAATTATTTTTGAATATTTAATCTTTAGCTCTAAAACAAAAATTAATTTATTTTCAATTTATACTAAACTAACATTCTTGTTCTGAGTTTATAAGTAGGAAAACCTTTGTTACAAAAACCCAATTATTACATAAATAACAAGATATATTTTTTTTTTAAACCGGCGAAAAAATAGAGGTTAGCTGTGAAAAGGTACTTTATTTATTATTTTAATAACGGTACTAAAGATATTTCCGTAAAACTCAAAAACCAACTTTGACAAATAAAATTGAACTATTGGTTTCTTAACCAAAATCAATTTTTAACCGACTACTAAAAGAAGGAGATTCTCAATTCGTCGATGTATTTTTTTTTATGTATGTACACTGATGACGGCACCGATTGAATGAAATTTTTAACGTTATATTCAGGAAGTTGCTGTGGTGGTCCCATATTTTTTTGAAAGAAATTGATGCAGTAAAATACAAGATGGCGCTGACAAGATAGCGGCCAAAAAAATTAATTTTATCCGATTTTCTCCAAAATTGGCATGAAGGAATATTCGGGGTCGTACACAACGAATCTAAAATTATTGTTAAAAAATTCAATATGGTGGATCCAATATGGCGGCCAAAAAAATTAATTTTATCCGATTTTCTCCAAAATTGGTATGGGGGAATTTTCGAGGTCATACACACGAATCTGAAGTTATTTTTAAAAAATTCAATATGGCGGATCCAATATGGCGGATAAAAAAATCAATTTTGTCCGATTTTTCCCAAAATTGATACGGAGGAGTTTTCGGAGTCGCGTATAAAAGGGTAGGTGGAACTAGATCGTTTTTAAGAATGTAAATACAGAACACAAAATTATTTTAAAGAAATATAATACGTCAGATAAAATATGACGGTCTAGAAATTTTAAATTTCAGGATTTCATCCAAAATTGGTACTAGATGGCTTTGAAGGGTTTAGATTTAGATTAAATTAAGACGTTAAAATTATTTTTTTTGAAATTTAATATGGCGGATCTAATATGGCGAGTTGAAAATTTTACCTTATTCGCATTTTTTCAGATTTGGTATTAAGGGGTTTTCGGGGTCGTGTATTACGCATATGAAATTAACTTTTTACAACTATTAGGTTGATAAGATACACTATGAGGGACTGAAAATTTTACATTTTCCGATTTTGTCTAAAATTAATATTGCGGTGTTCTTGGGGCGTATCTCAATATGCAGTATAAAATATATCGAGCTAAGAAATTTGCGTCCCAAGTTCTTGAAATATCGATATTGGAAGGTTTTGGGGACTATATTATCAATCTAATTTAAGACAGTGGATTTACTATGACAGACTAAATATTTGTTTGACACAATTTCACTGGTATTTGGAGAACTGTAAGAATCAAAGAATTTTTAGTGGTTCATTTTAGGGTGATTTAAAACTTGGGTACTTTTTGCCACCCTGGAGTCATTGCGATGTACAATAATGTCGAAAAATAAAATAAAAAAAAGTATACTAAAAAGTAAAAAATAACTATAAATTTTTATATGAAATTGAAATTTTTTAAGTCGGCGCCAAAAATTTACTAATTGAAATAAATACCTACTAATATATACAAATTATGGTAAAAAAGCAATTATAAATCAAGCATTTTTAATCTGTTTATGCAAATTACATTTTGTCTGATATTAGTTTGACGCCGACTTCAAAAATTTCAATTTAATATAAAAATTTATAGTTATTTTTCGCTTTTAGAGCACTTTTAGAAGTCGGTTCAATTTTTTTTATAAAAATTATATTATATGTGAAACATCTGGTCTTGAAAACACATGATTAACTTGAAAGTATTAGTTACTGAACCACTCGATGTGAAACTGTGGTTCGATTCAGCAATACTTGAAGACTAAACGCATCAAACAAGCCCACATATTTTCGGTACTTACTTTTATTTCATAGATAATAGAAGTTAAATAGTGTTGGTATTTTTAAGATATAACTTATGAGATTTATCAGTCAATAATTAGACTAAATTTTGGTTTTAAGCTCTTCGGGGATAGCAATAAATTCCCCGTAAAATTAACATTTCGTTAGAACTAAAGCTCATTATGTGATTGCTGAATAAATAGTACAAGTTCAATTATTTCATGATAACTCCACCCACTTTATGCTGTAGAGTAAAAGCATGAAATTCTGGTTGCCTAAATTATTATTATTTTCAATATGTAAATAAAATTTAATAGTATTTACCTATAAAAAAAATTTTAAGCCCTATTTTTGTTGATATTAATTAAAAACGTTGCACTTGTAGTAATTTTTAATACTTAAAAACACTTAAAGGAATCGTGTCAAGCAAAAAAACTGAAAATAAAATTAAATGAAAATATTTATGTTTGTCAAACTTAAAAAAAAACCTCCCTCATCGACCATAAATAACGTTCAAACAAATTTATTGTTTTTTAAATATGCTTGTATGATGGAAGATAAATGTAGATTCTAGTCAATCTGACTTTCCGCTGTTATAAGATTATTAAAAAATTCTACCCATAGTTAGATAATACTCCTATTATCGTTAATAATTTTTATGAGATCTGTTGATCTGCGCCAGGAATCTTTCATATTGTGGAGTTCTTAATTGCATATTTGATCTTATAATTGATGGACCTTCTAGTTTATTTTAGAGACAGTATTATGCTCCGCTCTTTGATATTTGAAAAGCTTTTTGATTGTAAGTTCCTACCTTCTCATAATTTCCTCCTAGTTTATGATAACATTATCCGTATCGTCAGGTAGAGGGAATACGTTTTCTAAAAATAACTGCTATTTATTTCAGTTGTCTCGGGTCAAAACTACCATGCTTGGTATGTCCATCTCGCAGTTCTCTCTCATTCACCTTTATAGACCTTTATATGTTTCTCAATCAACAATCTTCCTTTTTCGATTAGATCCAAAATTTCCTCGGTCTTTCATTTGGTTTTCTTATTAACTTTTTGATTCTCAGAAATTGTAAAGGCTTTGTTTGCACCTTCTTATTTAGTCTGCATGTTGTTTAGCCACGTATATAATTATGTAGTTAACGGTTTCTAAATATCTTAGTTTTTCTAATGTGGTATGTTTGTTTTTATGCTCTAGGGGTATGTGACTGTATAATTTTTAGTTACATTTTGACGTTGGCTACAAGAGAACTATCTTTCAGACCGATATTGTCTCAAGGAATGATAACGACTCACTAAACTATATTTCCAAACATTTTGCTTTGAGAATATAATATTTTTTTTTGTAGAGCTGGGATCGCTATTGAATCAATCTATGTATAAAACCTTCCTTTAGGCAATTTGAATCAGGTATCTTTGATGAAGATATTATTTTCTTTGCATAGCTTATATAACTATTTCCCCGTTCATTTTTTTTATGTTGTCTCCTATTTGAATTGGCGTTAAAGTTCTCTTTGATGTATGTTTTTTTAAGCTATTCATTACATAACAATATTCATCATAAAACATATCTATCTGCTCATTATATCGTGCATCCAATGCTGGAGAGTAAATTTGTATTAATTGTGTTTTAAGCAGTTTGGTGTTCAACTTCAATACAAATAATTGATCGGGAAGGGATGCGAAATTATTTATGTAATCCGAAATCCACTTGGTGATAAGAACTTCTTTGATAACGGTGATAATTTCTGGCAGAATATAATACGTTGTCTTTTCTAGGGTAGATACCCGCTACACTGGTATTTTTTAAAAGGCGCTAGACCTCGCAGAGAGGTGTACAGTAAAAGAGCAGATCTGAAGGATAGTGGCGGCACCATCGAGCAAAGTGCCAAGCTAACCCCCATGCCGTATAGTAGGGGTGGGTATTTAAGGGCAAAACTGCATTTAGGCTGGGTGAATGCAAAAACCCTCCACGGTGTCGTTTGGACCTAGCTTTAAACTCAGCTAATTTTCTAAACACTTTTAAAAAAAATTAATAAGAAAATTAAATTAAACGAACTAAAAATGGCAAGAATTTTGCGAGACAAATAAAAATCTTCAATTGTAATACTAATTAATTTCTTTACTTAAGTTAAAATAGTTGTTAAAATGTTCTGGAGTCCGACAAAATCCCTGTTGCCAGGTTGTGCCTCGATAAACCACCAACACGCCAGAAAAAACTAAAACTAAATTACACTTAATTGTTATCGTGATACGCCAAATGAAATTTCTCATCCAAATCCCGCAGGATGGCGGCAATAAAACGGGATGGAAATTTCTAGTCTCTTGTTGCGAATTTTACAGGAAAAAGTGAAAGTGACAGGTAAATTCGCGCCACTTTATAACGAAACCTAAAACCTGCGCTTTATAAGCTTCTTTTTCTCCAACATAAGGGCGCGAGTCAAAAGGAACCTTACATAAGTAGCAACTTGACAGAAGAAATGACAGCTCAATAGAGTGGGCTTAAACAGAATTGTTAACTAATAAATCTTTGATATTTTTGACTCAAAATTAACTAGGATTTCATTGTTTATTACTAAAACAAGAAATAGGAATTTTCCACCAGCTATTAGCAACACAGTATTAGTTACCCATCCAAATTTCCTTCAGAAATTACCACAGAAATAGCAATCTAACATGCAACGGCTTTAAGGAATACGCATTGCCTAAACGTCATCTACTAACCCAACTAAAAAAAAATAAACAAACCTATGAAATTGCTTCAAATAAAAATCAGGAAAACTGTTATTAAAGTGGATAAATGTAATAATTTTATTTGAATAACCGGTCCGAAAATGATATATAATAAAAAAAGGCAACTACCAATTCGTTATTTAAATATAAACAACCCAAAGCAGTCACATAGAGTCGCCGACCTATAAATAGTTAGGAATGAAATTAGATACCGGCTGTATTTCTTATAGGCAAATTACTGAATGATATCAAAAATAATAGAGTTGGGAAGAAAATTTGCAAGAAGATGAAATTTGGAATGGCTTGAGATGTAGTAAGACCCAAAAATGCAACGAATACTATACAAAGGATATATGAGAAATGCTTAAAATGAAAGCGATATTGTGTTGCTCAAAATGTGAATATTAGCAAAAATAAGCTAAAATTAATCAAATTAACCATAGTAAATTTAAGATGAAATTTTAACCGTGACACGCATGACCTAAGCAGTCCTAAGTTCCTTATTCCCATAATGCTAATGTTCAATCCTTTCATTACAATTTTGCCATTTCCTAGTTTTCTCGCCACATGAAAGCTTCTAAAGTTTTAAGTCACAATTCTAAGAATAGACTTCACTATAAATATAGGTAAATACCAAGGAGATTCTTAGCACCTTCTGACCCATTAAAAAGCTACATGAGGCTAGGAGCCATTATGTTCAGTGTTTTCTACATAGTAATATCTAGGGAAAATAATAATTAGTATGATTTGTCGATGCCTTCAGTTGTTTGGTATTGTGTCTAAAGTGAAGGCAATCGTTGACAGCCTCAACTCGGTGTTATCAAAGCTATTGCTCATCATCATTCTCATCTTAGTCCGCTCTGTTATTTCTATTTCCCGGCCCCACTCATACTTGAGTGGCATTCTCCTAACCACCACCTAGGGAGGCGTCCCATGGGAGAAGACCAAATCCCATATGAGGTAGCATATCTTTCTTTTCTATTTAAATATCCAACTCAATTTATTTTTATATTTCTCCGCTCATTCATGGTTGTGGAATGCACTCTAACAAAAGAGTTGATATAATGAAGGGACAAAATTTTAGTGTTTTCTACTGATCAAAAATTAACCTTTTCTACTAAAATATAATCATATTAAAATTGAATTGTCAGGTAACATGGCCCCTATTCATTTCCGTAAATTCAACAACGGTTTAAATCATGTGACATTTGTCCAATCAAGGCAAACTACAGGAACAAAAATTTGATTGAAGTTTTTATATACCTTATTAAACCTCGCATCGATTGGAAAAATTTTAAAATGGTTGTTTTTGATCAAAATATTTACCAGTATTTTAGGATAATATCAAATTTGACCGTAAAATAAGTATTACCACTTTTCTCAACTCAATCATTAAAATTTATTTTGACATAAATACTTTCGTTCGGATTTCACTTTTGTAGATATAATTTTAACTTTTCTATATGATGAAATGAAAAATTTGTGGATAAAGAAATTTTTATAAATAGGATTATTAATTTCAAAGAGGAAAAGCATTAATAGAACTAAACAAAATCTGATTAGAAAAAGAAACTCTAATATTTTCTTCTAGATCTTCGTTGCTCACCGGGTAGTACTTAAATTCTAGTCGCCTATGTAAATTCGATATCTACACAATTTTAAAAAATATTTAGGAAAGAAATAGTAAAATACATAATTCTCAGTTTTTAAAATAATTTTCATGTTTTACGACAGTTTCCTACTTACCGCAGATCAACCAAGTATTGCCATTCAATACATAAGTTGATGATATAAACAATATATATTACAATACGTGACCTGCAATAACTAATTTTATCTTGAAAGAATTAATATCATCAGCATGAGACTTTGTTTAAAATTTAGTTAGAATTTTTTTATTTCTTTATAGTATTGTTATTGTAAGATTTTGTATTTCCATCGAAATTATCGTTGACATTTTAAGAAATATTGAGAAATATAAATTCATTTCTTCGGAACTGGAAAGTGAAGGGAGTAAAAAATAATCAGTAAGTGTTTTATGCAATTTATAGTATTTTGATTATTAGTAGAAAACAAATATATTTTTGGTTCTAATGTCTGTAAGCGTTAATCGTGTAATTAATAAATCTTTCATGTGTTTTTGGTACATTCTATTATTTCAATAGTGTTATCCCATAAATCCATCCTATATTCTTACACAACAGTGCACATCGGATACAGATTATGTTAGGATTTTTAAGCATTCATCGAGTTAACTGAAAGCAAGTGCCCCAAAATGTTATCACAATAGATGAACTTTCTTTTAGAAAGTATATTGAAGTATCGAAGATTAAATTTGAAACTATTCAGCTAGATTATCTGGGAATTAGGATGTTGGTCATAGAAAAGCAATTTTTCTCCCTTAGTCGACGTTTCGCGTAATTTTGGAGCATTTTAAACGCTCTGCAATAAAAGATACAGATATATAAAATATATTAAATAAAAAGGCAATACATAGAAGAGACATAGAAATATGAAAGGAGAGAATATTAAAAATACTGGAAATAAGGAAAGAATATCTAATTATACAACCATTCAAATAAAAAAAGTAGATCTCTCTTCTTCTATGTAATTTTACGCACTGAATCCAAATCCGAGATTAGAAGAACCCCATCAGCTCAGGGTGTTTCGTAAATTCGCGAAAATCATTGCATAATGCCTGGGGCCCCCCTCCTACTCGTATTTACATAGAAGCCCTGAGACATAAACATAATGGCTAACTATTGTTAGACATTAAAAAGTTAATTTTGTCTTAAAAGACGCTAACCAGAATTTGAAAATAAGAGAGTTAACTACCATTGTATGTATGTATGTGGAGTTGGGGTCTATACAATGCGACCTAGTAGATTTATAGTGCCCCCTACTGCGGCTCAGTTGTAAGCATTATCTTATCGGCCAAAGCAGGTTCTCCAGTCCTATTTCCCTCAGGAACCTTAAGATGTTAGACGTCTCAAGGTGGGTAGCCCCCCTTCTTCGATTTGGTTCCCAAGGACCGCATCCTAGGATTTTCTAGAGCGCTACATTCTGAAAGGATATGAATAGAGGTTCCGTCCAATATTGGATCTCCTGTTTTCTTCTTCTTTTTAGTTCTTCTAGCATTACGCTGGTACTGATCCCACAGAAAAGCTCTGGCCCCAGAAATGGTATCTCAGCCCTTTTCCTGGTGAGTCTATCTATTATTTCATTCCCCTCTATCCTGGTATGTCCCAGTACCCACATGAGGATGATTTTATTATTCTTACTCAAATCATTTAATTCCTCTAGGCATTCCCAGACCATTTTGGAACTGATAACTTGAGAGCTCAGCGCACCGATGGCTGCTTGACTACCTGATAAGATGATTATCCCTTGACCGTGATAGTTTTTATCCTTGTTAAATTGCACATATATCCTAATGGTATGTATTTCTGCCTGGAAAATGCTTGGTGACTTATCCAAGCTTTCGTAGCGTTTAGTGGTGGGTCCATACACTCCTACTCCAGTTTCCCTCGTTGTTTTAGAGCAATCTGCATATCATATAATAAATTTCTTGCTAAGTTTTTCTATGATGTTTCTGTTCCATTCGCTCTTACGACTCAACTTTGTGCTGACGTTTTTCACAAAGTTGAATTTCTTTTTGATTTCATCTTGGGGCATGTCCCAGATTTGTTTATTTCTCGATAAGAGATTGGGCCTTCGTTTTATGACCTCATCTCTCATCATTCTATAAATCATCTTTTTCGCCATGTTCTCTGGAAATATATGGGGATAACTACCATTAAAAAAATAAATATATTTTTTTCAATCATAGCCATTGTGGGTCTTATAGTTATATATTATAGCACATTTATTAAAATTTAAGTTCGCCCATTATGAATTTAGAGCACAAGATTTGGAGAATTTAGACAAGCTTGTAAATAAAAATATCGTTCCTAGTAACTTTAAATACTTACAGAATCGCGAATCTCAAAGCTGTTCAAATATTGTACAATCGGTAAATAAATTGACCCAATGCATTTCAGACATTTTTGATAAGAGGTTATCGGCTATTGGAAATTACAAAGGGGACAAATACAAGACTAGCTATTACGGTTGGTGACAGTTGGTAATATTATAAAATAGAGGATCTCTAATTTTAAAAGCTCAGATATTAATTATGAACAAAAAAGTTTAAATAGTAGGTTGTTGCTAGTTATTAAATCTTTAATTTGAGCTACGGTACGATTCATTTTGTTAATTTGTTACTGTGGAAAAGCGAAAAAATCGTTACCACTCGCGTTATTTTGTTTATACCACAGTTATTATAAAAATAACTAATTCGTTGGTTTTATTCTCTTAAAAGAAATCCATTATGATAACAAAAAAGATAGTGGTTGTATATTGATCAAGGTTGTTTTGTTACCGAGTTAAATTAACTTGTTTATGCAGGGATTTTTTTCGTCAACTTATTGTGGGAAAAGAAGCACTTTTTGACCTAAAGCAAACTGCGTTTTACTCCTTAGACCTTATTCTATTTCGTAATAGTGATAATTATATAAAAAGACTAACGTATCTCAGCAAGAAAATAACCTTTATCTCACTATAACTGCTCCTTTTTTGCTATCATATTGGCTTCCTTTTAAGGGAACAAAACCACTAAAGAAGTTAATGCAAATTTTTTCGTTTTTTTACTAACTAATTAACAAAATGAATGGAAGCATATCTCAAATTGTGTTTTTTTTTTTAAATACAAACAACTTAGGATTTAAATATAAGCTAAAATTAAAAAACCATATTTTGATGCTTTTGAACGCTCGTAGTTTAATATTAAATATTACCAACGGCCGCCAATTATCATGGCTAGTCTTATATTTACCCCCCTAGTGGGGGTGTTATAGGCCAAAACAGGAATTACACATCTTAGAACAAGGTTTATTTTTTTATCAGTTTTGCTATTTTCGATTCTATAATCAGTTAAAATATAAAAAATCGAAATACATTCCAAAATTTCACATTTTTGGTGCTGTCTGAAGATCAAAAGGTCAAGTCTTCACTCGTTCACCACCCAGACGTGAACCAGACAATTCAGATATCATCTTAGTAGTGTGTAAATACAAAGTTATTCTAATTGGATTAATTTAAGTTATCAGAATAACCACTCAATCCGAAAAATAGTTAATTTCGACGTTTTTTGATCACTTTTGTGATTTACCGAAAACACTGACCTGTTGGAGCATTTTGGATCCAGGATTTGAATTCAATGAATCTGAATAGATATGGGTAGGGAGCCTAGATATGAAGTGACCTTGGTAGGAGTAATTTCAGTTGTCCGATGCCATTAAGCCCGTAAAAAGGCTGATCTTGGTGTTGTTGGATTATTGTCGCTGATTTACGGGAAAAATTTATCTCAAAGATCCATTTGAATCCCGAATTTGGATTCAGCATATTAAATTACATGTAGATAGAGGGACCTAATCTACCGGACAAAATAGCTTTTGAGTGTTACCGGTGTGATTTGTTAAAGTCATTGAAAATATAGTTTAGCATATTGTTCTAATTATTACTTCATTAAGAATAAATCTAAGAATTGTATCTTTAATAATTAATTAACTCCAATTTAAAAAACTTCTCCGATCAACATTTCTGCGCAGACAATCCTCTTTTCAACTCAGAAATATAGCATGCTTGTGAAACATGTTAACCAAATCAAGCTATATGTTAAAGTCAATAGTGAAAATGATCTGCACCAATTTAGATTTCTATATTCTAATTGTTGTTATCATTACAATTCCAATCATTTGTCTTCACTTATATTCGAGCTTTTCGAGTATATTAATATACTTCTTTTTTTATACTATAGCACACATACTGTGTTTACTTTTATATAGATTTATACCCATCAACACTACAATTGCCTACTTATGAAAACAAATACAACAGCAAACTGTCTACTACTATAAATTTATTTTCTGTTTATTATTGTCGCGTCGTCTATTTTTAAATGGTGCCGCCATATTGGCCTTCTCCGCAATAATAACTTGTTATTGCGGTTTTCAAAGAATGCCACACAATTTAATGGAATCAATAAAAGAACATCATTAATTCTGGTCAACTGAATAGCGCTGGCATGAACGCGTTAACTTATAAATGTTTTTACGGATATTTAATAATTATTTGTTCTTTTATCGAGACTAAGATAAATTATGAATGGTGAATAAAAGTATTGTCTCTTCTGTGTATAGGATTTAAAGAAAATAAAACGGTTCTAGTTAATTTGATAATTTTTTTTAGTAAGTGGTATTGTTTTGTTGATATTTTTAGTATATAAAAATTCCTAATAACATTAAAATAACTAAAACGAAAATAATTAATTTTTTCTCTTAATTTTTCCGTAATCTACTCACGGAAATTGGGGGTATTGAATTACTACTGGCATAAACAATACGCTTAAATGAGCAGTACCATGCCAATGTTTAAGCCATAGTTCTCAATTTTATAATAACCCTAGCAGATTGGTATCTATTGTCCATTTGACGTACAAAAATTTCTATAAAATCATGATTTCCGGTGTTGAGCTAGACGAACAACTAAATGCAAATGTTTTAACGTTTTATTTGAACCTGTTTTAATCTATAGAAAGTAAATCTTTTAAACAAGGTGTGTTTATTCGTGACTAGCGCAACGGGTAAATTACTCACGATGTCGTATATATGCATTTTGAATCTTTAAGATTCTTTGATGTCCACTTGGACATTTTTAGTGATAAAAAACAGGAACTAAAGTTTTGAAGTAGAGACTATCATGAATACTCTTGCACTTAGGCATTACTCGTGAAGTCGTTGACACTTGATCTTAGTTCCAATATTAGAGCCTTGCTGTGTGAGCATATATTTATTATTTATATTATTCCTGTTGTAGCATATCATTAATTTCAGGTCAAAAAGACGGTTGCATGTTGTCCAGGAAAATAAGATTCTCTGGCCTCTGTATTTTGTTGAAGGAAAGGAAAATTATTAAAACCTTCATTGTTCTAGTGGGTGAACTTCTTATCATGCTCTTTAGTTTTTCAAAAACCATTATTTGAACTCTATCAAGTAGAAAAAAGAGGCAGTTGAAATTTCGATCAGAATTGTCCCGAATAAGCCATGTGCTTTTTACATATGCAAAATTTCTTTGTTGTGAATATCAGCTGATATAAATTGTTCATCAGCTCTCATTCTATAAGCTCCATAAACTTCTGAACAAAACATAACATGGGTTATTTCGTTTATTCCACTATAATATATTTATCAATGTATAACGACACATACTTTCTTTGGTATTCATTTCTTTATGTTATAACATCGTATTTCCCTGGATTATATCGCCATACTGGTGTAGAGTCATAATTTGCCACCATAATAACTTGTTATTGCGGTTCGGAAAGAGGCAGCAAAATTTTATGAAATCAATAAAAGAACATCGTTTATTCTAGTCAACCGACCAGATGTTGCAGATCCCTTTGTAAATATTTTTATCAATAAAGACTCATATACCATCACTTTTATGAGAAAATGTGTCAAAGACTGAGAGCAGAATTTTTATTAGTCGCATTAAAATAATAATTTTTGGTTACTTTATAAACTTTTCGTATTTCCATTAATAATAAAAGTTTAAATTGCAATCACTGTCAAAAATTACAAATATTGATGATGGCCGTAATAGATTTGGCATCAAAATCAAAAATTAAATCCACATCGATATTCCCTCGAGGGTAGAAATTAGTCAAACTTCAAACTGAGCATAAAGTATACTACCTCTGCTTTAACCATAAAATTATTATATGTACTCATTTTTTCTTCATGGAAAAAATCTCTTCATAGACCGATTGTTTGAATGAGTTATGGAACGGTAGTGGTAAATTTCTGCCAGCTTAAAAGCCCTTGCTTTCTTCACCTTATCGTTTCAAAACCACTTCAAAATATCTTAACTCTGCTAATTGTTTTCTCTGTAATTTTTATCTGAGCTTCTCTTTCTACATGCACTTAAAGGATTCTTTCTGAAGTATGTCTGGTTTCCAACAAATATTTAGCCCCCAGTTTCTTGTGCCTTATGTTTTTCTACATCTTACCTATCTCACTGAAATACTACGTATTTTCGAGTATCCCTATATAAAGGCAATTTGGCCGCTCAGTATTCCCTCTCTTTAGAATGGGTCCTGAACTCTCCATATTTAGATAGTAACAGGGTTTTGTGGCAAATTATATTCTTATGTTGGGATAGTATTTTTGTCTGTTGTCCCATTCTATCCGTCCCCTTTAAGTGCTTCATATTTTTCGCCAGGATTTGGTCGAATCAGGACTTTTCTGGTGCTAGTTCATAACTATTTTCCCCTATTTAATCTTGTTCACTTTATATATCATTGTTCGCTTAAAAGCAATTAAATTTTGTAGTACAATGGAACTGAAAATAAATTTTGTGTACTTTGAAAGAAGAATAGTTAATATTCACTTTTGTCGATAATAGAAAGTACATGCTATTTAGTTTTAAATTATATTTAATTACTATATCTTGGCACTTGCTTTTGAGCTTCTTTATATTCCCAAGTCAATTTAGACTTGTAGATGTTTGACCTGAGAGCTTTTAGCACCCCTTGCCTATCTAAAAATATATTTATTTTGACCTTCTTAGTATGTCTATCTAGACACTCATCGGCACGAATTTTGATTGCGTGTATTTCTGCTTGGAAGATAAATAAGATAGGTTGGAAAGGTAGGAGTGTTTCCTAGGGGTTTAGTAGGCTCCAACGTCCTGTTTCAACTTGGATCCATCAGTAAACCATATCATTGAATTCTTTCCTAGTCGAGAAAATTTCCCCTCATTTGCTTGGTAGCAGCCATTTACTACTTCATAGGCTACGGCAAAATCATATCTTATACACGTAAAGTTGATTAGTTTCGAAAAACAAATTGTCTATAATCTTTATGTACCCAAACAAGTTTCCAGGTTTGAGGTTACTGTTCGGAACAGCTTAAGTATACTGATGTGTATTTAACTTTTAGGCAGGTCAGGTGCGCAGCTCTTATTGTCTTGTATCTTTTACCATTTTTTCTTGAATGGGTTTGTTATAGAGGGAAACGGCGAAGAATATATCAAAGCAAACATTGGCTTTGTAGTGTTCTGAAAATGCTTTTGTTATCACGGTATTTTTTTTTGTTTTATACAATTTTCAACAATGAGTACTTCAAAAAAACTCTGGATGCAATTAATGAGGTTTTATAGAGAAAAAATTAACGGAAATGATTGTTGGGAAGGTGTAAAAATTCAAAAAATGGCTTTAATGACTACAAAATTTGGTAAAAGTTTTCTAACACTTTATATCAGTCGTCGGCAACCTGTTAGCAAACAAGGGCCACATAGTGGCAAAATGCAATTAGGGCGGGCTAATAATTTTGTATCAATGTGGATGATAATAAAAATGCAAAAACACAAATATTTATTTTAACATTTTACTCATTATCATTTTATTTAAATTTTATTGACAAGGAGAAATAAATACAAAAAGAATTAAATGAGAACTTCGAAGTAGCTATTCATTTGTGGAATGTTTTCTGCCATGTCTGTTGTAGAAATTCCTAAAATCGTATTCAAATGCTCATCTGTGAGACGAGAACAATATATATTTTTTCTGTAATTTAAAGTTGAAAAAGTTTGTTCGCATAAGCAAGTGCTACCAAAAATTGCAAATAACTGGTTATGTATATATATATATATATATATATATATATATATATATATATATATATATATGTATATATATATATATATATATATATATATATATATATATATATATATATATATACGGGATGCCCGAAAACCTTCGATTACATATCACACACACACACACACATATATAATGAAATTATTAAAACTTTAGTATACAAGAAGCCAACCCATACTGGACAGTAGCAAGGCTCTAATCATTCTTTTGCAACAAAACGAAGAATTATACGCAACCTCTATAATCGTGCTGTATCCACATACAAAAATGCTGATTGATTTGGAAAGGAGGTGGTAAACATTAAATCCGATTTACAATAGAATTGTTATTCTCTAAAATTAATTGACGATGGTATAAGTAACCTTAGAACAAAGATCACTGGATATCAAGAAACACATTCTTTCTTCACAATTCTGTATATTAATGCAACCTCGGAAAAAATATAAAAATAACCTTCAAATCATAAAATATACTCAGAGCACATTTGACAAAAACAAAACCAAAAGCTACCGATTAGAAAGAATATGTTCCATGTGAGTGTGATGAAATGAATATTGGAGAAACCAAGCGTCCACTAGGAGTTAGGAACATAAAACTCATTCACAAAAAGGAGAAATTCTAGATCTGGTGTTGCAGAACACGCCTGGAATAAACAACACCATATAAAATGTTCGGAGGCTGAAGTACTATACATGAAACCCAACATGAAAAAAAGAAAATTTATAGAAGCAGTTTACATTAAAAATAATAATGAAATCTTCAGTAAACCCAGCGTTGAAATACTTAATCTTTGACCATTACTTTGTAATATCCAATTGTCGAGGTGTCTACAGTGAAGCGAAAATTTCTCGCTCGAATGGACACAGTCGGTATATAAACTCGTAGCCTTAAGTTAAAACAGATAACGATTGAAGATACAACCTAATCGAAAAGTCGTAAAAATAATCAAAATGCAAGTCCGATTGCGGCAAGTCCGTTCCTGATTTCTTTCATGATCTAAAAAATCTACTGTAATATAGTTTATGAGTTTTTATGGCCTGTATAAAATATTAACAATTCATTAAATTATACAATTCAGTTCAAAATTTAGAGCTTATAAGGTAAATCGCTGAGTACCCCCTTAGGGCTTTGTATTTCCGTTAAGGGACACTTTAGGATTTTTTAAGACAAAGTGCGATTATTTTGATATCTCATGTATGCTTCCGAGAAATTACGAGGTACTTACTGGACCCTGTATAGGCGATATAAGGATTTTGACAGAATAAATTCCCCATGTTAAAAAAAATGCAAAATATAAGGATAGGGATTTATTTACCAAAGTACCAATAGCGTCAAAGGTTTCTACTACCATTGCTTAAATAATTATAATTTTTCTCCACTCATATTAAATTAGATGATAATATTATTATCCTAAAGTTCGAAAATATAGAAACTTTAGGGAAGATTAGGAATTAGATTTGTTGAAAATCGGGGAAATAGTTTTTTAAATTACGGTACTATTGATTATCACATTTGTGATTTTGTTTTTTATATTTAAACAACTGACATTTTACATTACATATTACATTTAAGAACTACAAGTATATTTTTTACAGTTGCAGAAAAATATGCAGCCTTTTAAAAAGCGATACTCTCCTAATAAATATACATCATATTATATAATCGTATTTTAGAATAAAAATTCGTGTCAGGCAAGAAATAAACTGTTACTAAAGAAAACCGAATTTCAGTTAAGCCTACCCAAATTGTATTTACGTTTTTTTAAATATACACAAAAAAAATTTCCCTTTTCAATAATTCTATTCGAATCAATTTTCTAAACTTTATTACAGTATTTTATATTCCGCAAAAGCAGATTGGAACAACAAAATATTTGTCTAAAAAAACTCAATACATTATTCGAAGTCATTTCAAAAGGAAACACTGAAATGGAATAAGCATACACATATTTATAACAATAAAAAATTTGGAGACCTATTACTTAAAAAAATTGAGAAACAAAGCTAAAAATAATAAGTTCCAATATGATATCTACCACCCCAATAATAGCTAAAATAATGTGTTTAAAACAGACTACACAAAAAAAATTAAAAAATCATTTAAATTCTTTTAATGCCACTAACAAATAATTTTTATCCTATACCAATTTTCCTTTTATTGCCCATTCAATTCTCCTAAATTCGATTAAAATACCTAATAAAAGTTTATTGCAAGGGGTGAAAAGGTTGTTTAGAAATAAAGGCAACTTTGCGAAAATATAAAAATATATTTTCAGAAAAGACATGGTTTAATAAAAATTCACAATTCTAACCTAGTAAAAAAAGATTAGGTTAGCGGTTTCAAGAAGCGAACAATTAATTTGGTATTTTATATTATTCCATCTTTCCGTTATTATATATTTAGTTATTTAATAGATTGATTTATGTGTGTTTCGTGGAACATATTCTAAATTTAGAAAAAAAATAGTCAATATAACAAAAAATAATAACGAGGAACGAATATAAAACATTTCTACAAAATCTGAAACAGTTTTTGTCATTTTCAATTCGAAAAATATTAACGTTATGAAATTATTATTAACTCAAACAGTTCAGTTCACATGTAAGCGGGAAAAGTTCAGTAGATTTTAAAAACATATAAACGATTCACAAAAATCAATCAGAGAGTTGGTTTAAATTTATTGTCCATTGTTCTCTACGTCAGTTATCTAAATTGCGTAATTGGCACCACTTGCTACAAAATGGTTTATGTATTATTGCAACACAATCCATTTTTAATTGCAATGAACTACCGCTAGAAGGCGATTTTAAATAAAATCGGATTTACAATCTAAAGCAATTTTACTACTGTGAATGCAAGGAAATAGTTAGTTATGGTTATTTTTTTATTTAGAAATTGTTGGTGCTCAACTTTTTGTTCTTGGTGAAACCCTAAGCGAAAATACGTATGATTTCTGTACTTTGAACTTAGATGGCTCCATAAAAATTCAATCAATTAAGATATAGTAATCTTGTGGGCGACTCAATTACACATCCTCTTCATATTTACTAACATTTAAATAATAATGTGATGGTGTAAGTGTATTCGGCGGGCTTCACTTTATTAGAAAATAGAGTCTCTGAGATGAAGCTGGAGAACGTCGAGGTACATTAAACATTAAAATTACGTACTCCTAAAACTCACCAAATATACCGATCCAATCGTTAATTTTCTGTGATGGCTTTCTAACAAATCTCTATTTTATTTTAGACTAGGCCTACCAAATATTTTTAGTGCACATTTTTACAGGCAAAGTAGAAAATAAAAAAAATTATTTAAGAACTTAAAGATGTTCTATTGACCAAGCCTAAAATAATATGTGTTAATGAAAATATTTTATTTTTTTGACATCAGTAAGAAAAGTGTTCAAATTTCAATTAATTTCTCTTTAATGGCATTTCAAGTAAGGTGTCACAAGTCGTCGTATTTAAAGTAAAAGTTTGTTTTCATCCCTTTGAATAATATGGTATTCACAGAAACACATCAAAAATGTTCCCTAATTAAAATCTAAACTGCCGTGTTTTTGGATGTATTCCGCATAAACTTTTCACCCTTTAGAAAATTGGATGATGGAAGTGATAATAGTAATTCTGATTACCAATATCTAACCCAAACTTCTGAAGCTAGAAAAGTGAAAGATTACAAAAGAGCACATTCCATATTCTAAATTCGACCATTAAGAAGTAAAAATGAGGTATCTAAATCACTGTAAAATTATAGAGGTTTCAGATTAAAACACAAAGTTATATTTATATACCACACGATCCAAAACCATGCTGTTGTTAATCATTAATAACTTTAGGTTCTAGTAGCTTTTATCTCCTTCATTAAAGTGAAATATTACTCTATTTCTTGATTCACTGGTTACCCAAAAGTCTAAAATATTATTATTGCATACTTTGAAGGTATGAATCTGCGAATGACTTCTAGGAAGTGTCTTTTAAAGGGGTTGTTTTTATAGCTCTGTATTTCTGGGAAGCTTTTCCATAGTGGAAATTTAATTAACACTTGACACAAAGTGAAATATCTCACAATTTTCGAAAATACATTTATATATACATATATGTATGTATATATATATATATATATATATATATATATATATATATATAATATATATATATATATATATATATATATATATATATAAATATATAATATATATATATATATATATATATATATATATATATATATATATGTAAATAACTCTGTATAATTTTGAAACAGTTGCTCATTTAAAATTTCAATTAGAATTTGTCAAAAAAAAAATTGAAAAAGGGCTCCTAGTAGTAAATCCCTTCTCTTTCTGCATGCTCATAAAAATGAATTAGTATCTTAGATCCACGACATATGAATGAATGAAACAAAGGGTGGTTATACTAGTCCATCGATGCCTAGGCTATATTGGGTTCTTTATATCCCATCATAGCTGAAGGTCATTCGAGGCAGATTGCCTTTGAGAATTCAAGCAGCTACGTTAGTTGAACTTGCCTAACTGGTTCCGGTACAAAATTAAATCTCCGAAATATCTCTGTCTCAGTCCTTTGAGTGCTGGGCACTCTCCGAAGATATGGCTAACAGTTTCATCCTCCGCCAAACACCATCTGCAGGTCGGGTCGTCTTCGATACCGATCTTATGGATATGGCCCCTCAGGTGACAATGTCCTGATAACAATCCCACCACAATTCGCAGCTCTTTCCTTCCTAAGGATGCATCTAGTTATATGTTCCGTAGCATATCTCATTCGAAGAGCTCCTCTCCACGATTCAGTAAATTTTCTTTTCAGCAATGATTTTAATTCCCTTTTGTCAACGGGAATTGGGACAGGTAGTATTGGTTGGGGTCTTTATGGTTCAGTTGCGGAACCCAACTTTGCCAGACGGTCTGCTTCTTCATTCCCGCTTATTCCCGAGTGGCCCGATATCCACACGAGTCTGATTGTACAACCGTTTCTTGTCATATTATTAAGTACGTCCATGCACTCACACACCAGTAGTGAAGTTACGACACTGAACTTCAGTACCATTATCGCAGCCTAACTGTCTGAACATATATTTATTACCTTATTCTGTTTATATTCCTATCACAGAGATGGACATACTTCAGAATAACATAAATTTCCGCTGTGAATATCGTAACAGGTTCTACGAGAGGGTAAAACTCTCTGACTACTGTGCTCCTGCCGAATACTCTTTCATCTTGTCGACATCCATCAGTATTGATTTCTTCGAAGATTTTGCTCTCCCTTCCAATCCTCTCTACTTGACAGAAATATCTCCAGAGAGAGGTTGGATTTTAAAAGCAGCATCATGTAATCTGTCTGCATGAGGAGTGATAGACACCTCTCCACCGTGCTTTCCCAGACACTTGAGTAGCCGCCTGATTCAATTTCAATATACCCTAGGTAACTGAGACGAAAAACATTTAATAGGGGCTCGTTTTCTATCTATAAATGAAAAGGAGGCAGGTTCACCAGGACTTCAAAAGCCCTAGGGGGAGCAATCCTCATCGCACTCAATATTCCCACATAAGCCATTCTTTGAATTTTGTCAAGTTCAAGGCTGTGTTTGCGCTTTGTTATACTATGCCACCATACTGTGGCGGCATACGTTATCATGGTACGGATTACCATAGTATATATCCAAAACAGCATTCTAGATGTCAGCCCCATGTGCCCCCAATGGCACGTTTTACAAGCCCAGAAAGGACATATGGCCTTCTTTGTTCGAGCCTCAATATGATTATTCCAGCTCAGTCGTGGGTCCAGAATTACTCCCGAGTATTTAACTATCCGCTTAGCCTGCAAATGCAATTGTGGGAAGTCTCCCCATTTTCCTCTTTTTTTGTAAAGAGTTCTACCTTGGCCTTGTCCGGGTTTATTCGGAGCCCTCCCATGTGACACCATCTTTCCACGATCCGGAAGGTCCGCATCATTTGTCTTTCCAGGCCCCGAATATCGTGACAAGGGCACAAAATGACCAGGTCATTGGCATATGCCAGTGTATTCAAACCAGCATCATTCAATTCATTCAGCAGCAACAAAAGGTTCTACAGCAAAGGCGATATAACTCCTCCCTATGGACAGCCCCTACTTGATAGTGCTCTAATAGTTGCATTGTTAAGCTCAGCATATATTATTCTCTGAGTTAACATTGCTCCGATCCATGCGACTACTCGGCGTTGTAGACCATTACATATCGAATGGTAAGATGTGTTGTGCAACGCTCCCTCGATATCGATAAAGGTACCTAAGGCAGATCGTTCACCCAACAGCACGTGTTCGATTCTTGTGACGAGTCAGTTTAACGCCGTATCTGTGAATTTTTCTGCCTGATAGGCAAATTTTAAAGGATGTAAGGGATACTGCACCACTATTCCTTCCTTAACGTGTCGATCAACTAACTTTTCCAGTGTATTTAATAAGAAACTGGTCAGACTAATAGGGCAGAAAGACTTCTTCCTACCTTGGGAATAAAGACCACTTTTGTTTCTCTCCACGCCATCGGTATATATCCCAAGCTCAAACATGAGCGGAATAGTTTCACCGGGTGGCTTATTGTAATATCAGAGCAATTTTGTAGTAAAGCTGGAAATATACCATTCTTACCAGATGACTTGTAAGGGGCAAAAGTTTCCATCGATCATTCAAGACATAAGTTTTGATTATGCAGACTTTCCAATATTAACGAAAAGTATTATCGAAACGTTTTTAAAACTGTATTTTTTATCAGAAACTAGCGATCCTTCCAGACTTACCTTTTTTCCTTATCAATTTTTAAACAACAAAATCAGTTATTGTTAGCTGCGGATTTATTTGTACAAATTATTAAAATTGACAATTTTGCCATACACTGTTCTGATGTACAATTAGTTCCATGAAAACGTTTCTGCGTATTCGAATACCATACTTTCTTGATACTAACAAAACACGAGGTTTAAATTACTCCACGCTGTGCATAGATATTTAGTTACTAGACATTTGTGAAGTCTATCACATATATTCGTAATCACCTCAAATTATCATAAAAGATTCCAAGTAGTATTTCTGTGTAGATACGAAAAAGACTCAAAATATATGAAAAAGGATGTATTGTTCGTACGGAAGTGGGTAAAAAGGTATAGAGAAATGTCGATAATCTTCCTGATCGTGATTTAAGTCATGTAAAAACAAAAATTCCAGATAAAGTAATCATTTAGTGTTCCAAAAAATCTACAAAAACAAATATTTTAGCTCGACAGGGTATACGTATTCGCTTAAGTACTAATAAACAGTGACTTGATTAAATTGGACTTAAGTATAAAACAGAAAGCAGAAACATTTACTGTCTGAAAAGTACATCCAAAAGATCTAGTCAGCCCTATCCTCGAACTGGGGAACGTGAAGTGAACGGTGAAAAGGTGGCGAACGCGTATTCTTGAAATGTTCGTCACTCATATCCGGTGGAAGGTAAGCGAACGGTGAAAGATGCGCAAATGAAATGTCAGCCGCTAAATGACATGTTTAATGCACGGATTTCAAAAAATAAAATATAATTAAAAATTTCTATTTTATTTTTGGTTCTAACACGCATTAAAAAAATAATATTTTGACGAACCGTTTCTTTAAGACGTTTTATTTTCTGAATAAACAGTTGAAACGTTAATTAGGAGGTACCCAGATATTTTCAATATTTTCAAATTTTTTAATAAAATATCCTTAGAAAGTCGAATATGTCTCGCAAATATTAAGCAAATTTTACAGACATATAAAATTATTACAGGAGATTCTGTTCATAACTCAATTGTATGAGCGTGCTATTTAAAAATATTTTTCTAGGGCCAGTTCTGATTATGAATTTAACATAAATACTTTTGTCCATAACAGCCGAATATTTTAGTTTTAAACAGTTAAGTTTAACATAATTCTTTTCACGACACAACTTATAATAAATTTGAGAAATTGAATTCCTTTTTCTTTATATATTAGAATCTTCAAGTACTTGGCTCTTTGTATGCATTTTTGTTTAACAGTTCTAGAGTGTCAATTTAAGATAAATTTAATCCAGGTAAAGTACAAATATTGTAACGACAATCAATAACTTCACAAAAATAACAACAACAACATTATTTTTTTTTTACTTTTGACGATTAATTTAAAGTACCAAAACTACTTTTTGCCTAAAATGGCAACAAAATATACTACGTACATTTTCGGTCTGACAGGTCAATTCAATCTGTCATCCATTTTATTTTTTGAAATTCTCGGGTTTTAGCACGTTCATATCTGGTAACATTGGCTTTTCAAGAGTACGGCTTTTACTGTCAAAAAGTTCGCATCGCCATTCCCATCGCCATTCACATCACCTTTCACAATACACTGTCGAGGATAGGGGCCTAGGGTACAAGAGAACATTGGCAGGTATTGATCAAACGTTATTTTTATTGACGCATCTTCATTTTGGGCAGGGAGTTGTGTTTAAAAAGCTTCATCTACAGTATTAATCAGAGAACAGTTAAATACCCTGTTAAAGTGATAATCTAGAGATGCTTTTCTCTCCATGGATTTGGACCACTGTGTCTTTTTTACTGAAAACTTGAACGCAGCGGGAATGAAAATAATTTATGAAAGGGTGTTTATAAAGTCAGGAGACAGGAAACTTATGTCACTGTCGATATATCATCGATAATCGTGTTAGTCGGGAGTCAATTAAAAATTAGAAATTTCTCCATTTTTCCTCTTAGTTCGAGTTCTTAGTCATCCATGCGATACTCAATTTGATTTCGTGAAAAATATTCAAATCGACTAATATGGCTCTCACATGTTATTTATCTGGTACAATAGGCATTGAACTATAAATCCTCTCCTTATGTGCCTGTTATATAGAAATCGGAAAGTATGTCGTTTTTGAGTAGAGGTCAAACATTGCCTATTACTCAATAAATAGAAAACAATTTATAGACTAACTACAAACCATTCATGGATCTTGTCAACTCCAGAGAGTTTAGAGTCGTTAGCTTCACAATATGTTATTTTCAAATTTGGAGTTTTTAAAAGACACTTTCTTAGTAACTTGAAATGCTCTCTTTGTAAGAACCACACATTATTAGATTTTATTAAATATTTACTAATCAGTTTATTTTAAGCATTCATCCCATTGTATCGGAAAATAAATGAAATATTTACCAACTCGATTATGTTCCTTCTCTTATTGATTAATCTAATTAACCAAATAAACGCAGTTGACAGGCTTGATATAATTTGGTACATTGTTCATTGGTAAAGATAAACTCTTTTATGTGAAAAATAAAAGAATTTTCGTAATAAAGAAGACAACAATATTTTTTATTCGATTGGATATCGGTATTTTTTCATTGTCTTTATCAAGCAAACAAGCAAAAAAATATGTTTTATGTTTTTCAAATAATGGAAAGATTATTTATAATTTCGTCAAAACGAAGTTCTTATAAAATATGAAATGAAAAGGGAACAGGGAAGTTTAAATAACCTTCAGTATTTCAAATGTTTAAAGAATAAGTTAAAAGAAATCTTCTTTGCCAAGAATTTTATACGTTTAAAGGATTGATACTCATATTCCAGAATAAATTCCTTGTTCCGTAAATTCTAAAATAAATCACGCAAAATTCTAGCAATAATTGGGAATATTTTTAAAATGGGAAGTCAATTTTATAAAACCAAAGCTAAAAGTGGTATGCAGTATAACTTGAATTAATAAAAAGTAAACATTTCTAATTGCTGTTCATTAAAAATAATTGAATAGAACCTAAAGTTTGAAAGTAAGCATGAGTAGATCAAAAGACTTAATGAGTACCAAGTCTTAAAAACTCGTATTTTAAAGATATAATCCTTTAAAGTTGGGCTGCTCGTGTGTTCTGCAATAGCGTGAAACTACTGTGAGCTATTTTTGTCGTCCTTCGCTTTGACCTTAGTAGTGTCTGTCGCCATTGTTTTATAGTTTTTAGGCAATGCATGGTTTCGTGATGACCTTCTGCTAAATACACTAGGTAACAGAGTCGAGGAAGAACAAGCAGCTGAGAAAATATTTATATTGAATTGATAGGATAGAAAATGTCTTTATAAATTTTCGATATATATCAGGTAAAATACAAAATTGGATCACACAATCTTCCCTTAGTATACATCTAATCCAGTTAATGCCAACTACAGTATCTCTTCTAACTTCTAATTATTTTTGTATTTATGTATTTGATTTATAAAAAAGTTTTAACTTCACCACATTGGCTCCATATATACTTTAAATGACATGTGTTCTTCCTACAAGTTTTAAGAATTGTCACCAAAACTGGGTATGATTTTGAACAAGGATAGCTATATTGTTCTTTTGGATTATTAAGGTTGAAAATTTGCCATAACCGGATTGTTACATACATACATACATACATACATACATAAATATGGACACACTAATTTACGTGGAATCATACAGTAGCTTTACGCTACTGCAGAATCCACAAAAATCACAAATTCCTTTCGCTTTGAGACTGAAGGTCACGTTAGAAATAATTTTGAAAAAATATCTAGTTCTTGAGATATTTAGAAAGCGGTGTTGTTCATTGTAAGCAAATATCAACTTTCCACCAATCAAATTGAATTTTTCGAACCTTAACTCACTTTACTACATAAACAATGACGTGGTTCCCAGTAATATGTCGTTAAATTAATATTTAGTTGATCCTTATCTTCAAATTAACGAAAGGAGTCAAAAACAAAATTTCTTCCTATTTAACTTCTATGAATTTTGAGAATTGAAACTGATTTATTATTTATTTTAACCTGAACTAACCATATTTTTTTGATTAATCGTAAACCTGAATATTTAACAACTAGGGTCTATTCAGAAATGTTCTTTTGTTTTTCATGTCTAGAAACTTGATTCTTACCCTCTCATTATGTTCTACTTTCCAAACAAAGACCAAACACTACATAAGTTTGAATAATTCAGTTCTTAATATTTAGACAAGCTGAAAATCTTCTGCATTCTCATGACGGTCGAATTTGGCTATGTATTTGTCAGCTAGTATTTTTATTTTTTCAACTGGTTAACTCTTATTATTACTATATTATGCAGATAAATGTTCTGGAAAAACTGGTTAGATTTTGTTTTCTTATGTCCAGCAGAACTCCAAACTTTACTATCATATAATCACACAAGTTCAACATCTGTTTGTTAACTAATTTCTTATTATGTTACGGCATCTTGCAGTTTCTTCAAAGAAATCAAGCGTGATATGGTTGTATTCAGAGTTTCTCTCAGATGTTTGGCATTATTTTCAATAACGCTACTGTTGATAACCAGGGAATGAGGATTAATTTGCTTTGGTAAACATGGATTGATTTGTGTTTTTTTAGCCTGATTTAGCTTGTTAAATGAATAACAAAGCTGTTACTAAACTAACAAAAAGAGTGAAGATGACTGGTTACTGGAAACAAAAGCCAAATAGATAAAGAAATCAAAACGAGAAGATGAATATCAAAATTAATGAAGGAAAAAATTATAGGTTGGCAATATAGACATTTTGGATAAAATAAATAATAATATTACAACAGTCACCATAGAAGTCGAACGATAAGTAATGAAAACTATATCAGGTAAGTTAAAACTACACATAGTTGTTGCATTAATACACAAAAGAGTCATAATATCAAATGCCACCAGGTACAGTGAAGTATGTTAATGCGAAAAAAAAATATTCTGATATATTAAAAAATATATTACGAAATAACACAATGACAACAACTAAATACCGACCAAATATATTATAGTTTCAGTGATATAATACAATCTGTGATAAATCGACAGACTAAAAGTTTCTGAAAGATTATTTGTACACAGTCCCTATATAAGCTCGTAGTCTTAAGACAAAACATTCAGTTTATACTTGATAACGATTAGAGATACAACCTAATCGAAACGTCGTAAAAATAAAAATAAAGACAATGCAAGTCCAACAACATTTTAGTCATTATTTGTATACTTCTAAGATATTTTTACCTTTACAATTCAAATAACTCGAAGTTAATGGTTTAACGTATATAAGAGGAGGACGTGATTATGTACCAAGGTGAGAAAAATTCCTCAAAAATCCATTACTTGTGGAAAACAAATACGACAGATTTAAATCTGATAAGTGTACATCTTGTATATTTAATCCACGTTCTTACCTTTTATATCGAAAAGTTTAAAGTTTTTGAGTAGAGGTAAAACATTCTTCTTTCCCCAATAAAGAGAAGAGACTAATCTCTAAACTAACTATAAACTATTCGTAGACTTCTCCAAAGAGCGTAGTATAGTTTGTAAATGTAGCTTCAACAAAAAATAGCTTCGCAATTTATTTTAAAGTCACCTTTTTAATAACCTGGAATTAGCCCATCTCATTTTTTTTTTTAGTATTGAATAGAAGATTTTGAGGAAATAGACAATTTTGGTGATCAGACTGGCGCTAATAGAACTGTTAATATTACCTACTAAAACAAATGTAAACATTAGCTATTATGGAAAGAGAAACCACTCTTTATTAGCCTAGCTGTGAAATCCATTAGTACCAAACAAATAGTATTATTTTGGATTTTTGTCATCGATGTGTGTCATAAGTTTGCTTGATTTTGATTGATTGAGTGATACAGAGTTGAGGGGCCCATGACCAGCAGTCTAAAACTTATTGTATTACTTGTTATCTCTGTTCCCTTAAGTCACAGCGATCGGTTATCAGTCTCGTCACACGCCTAATCTGCTTAAGCTCATGACATTACGGCTAAATATCCCTAATGATTTACTCAGCATTAGTTTTCTGTAACAGCAACATATTTCCAATTGTTCTAGTATTAAAAATTTATCAATCAGGCTATTGGCCCATGAATAATAGTTTAAAAAATATCAAATGCTAGTTTTGGACCAATAAATGTTATAGCAGACCCTTGTATTGCAAGTTAATCTCCTGATGTCTAAGATATTATTGTGTCTTGGTACCCAAGCAAGAGTAATCTTGTTGCGGTTTGCTAGAGCAACAAATTTTAAGTTCAGAGTCACATTCTATGTGTCAGTAACTTCACCCTTATACTCTCTGATATAATACAAACTGCACGAGGCCTAAATTTGGTACTGACCAAGTCTCCTTCGTGATATTTTGTATAAAATTTGACTCTTTTAAGTTAAAATATATGAATAGTCTCATTTACATTGAGTGAATAACGCTAAAGAGATTTAAACACAGCATCATAAAAAGTTTAATTAAATTTTAAAACAATATAATTGGGGATTTAATATTAATTAAATACATAAAATGGTAAAATTTAATATAAATATAAAGAATATTCTTAGATTTTTTAGTTAAATAATAAGGCTAAAATTTCATTCAGCGATAAAAAATTCATACATTATATCTTTTGAAATTAACTAAAAGTAAAATTGATTTTTATGTTTACTATACGTGATGGTCTCTAAGAAGTGCGTAAAATTTTTAATTTTTTTAATTAATGAGAGATTGTTTTTCCATTATTAAACTGTGTTGTGTTTTGCCTATTAATTTATCTTATTTTTTAATTTTTTCTTAATTTTTTATGTGTCGCATGTTTATGGGATATAAATGTTCGCAAAAACTAATTTTCTTGATTCAAATTTTATCAGTATTTATTTTATGCTAGTGTATTGTTTAACTTTTTAGAAACATACTATATTTGCAAAATACGGCGAAGGAAACTTATTTATTGCCTTACTTAGTTCTTTCATATAGAAACTGTCTCTGAGTTAATTCCTTGCTTCTTCAGAAAATGCTTGTGGGTTACCTATTGGCTATCTATAGACTCTGAGCTTGCCCAAGAAGCAACCAGTAACAAACTAAATATGAAGTTATAATCATTGAAATTATTTTTGGGATAATTGTGGAACTGTTACTATCAACAAGAACTTGATATATCACCCGTAATAACTTTTGAAACCCTAATTGCCTTTCTCTTCTACAAAACCTTAAATAGGTTTCTAAAAGGACACAATCCCGCCATCATAATAAAAAGACAATTTAATTCTACCAAAGGAAAATCCAATATTGACGTTTTGGCTGTTATAATGGAAAGAAACGCAGTTCTAGTTAAACCTTAAATTAAGTTATAACGAATACAAGGGATTTGTAAAGCAAAATGATAAAAGGGGAATTTGTTTGGCTTTTGACGTTTTGCCTTGTAACGGATTGTTGAGGCGTAAATAATCTTTATTTTGTAAATAAACTTGATACAAGCTATTTGGTACACTGACTAAAGAGCTTGTTTTCCTTCAATAAATTTTAATTTAATATAGCACACTGAATATTAGATTATATCATAATAATGTTCTTATTTAATTTAAATATGTCAAAAATCAATTGGAAGGGAAATAATTATATTATGTTCAATTTGAAATAAAAAGATAGTTGCATATAATCATAAAACAGAAGGCAGGGTACAATATTTATTATTGTTTTATAAGGTGTCAATTTAGAGAGTTGTACGAACGGCGTTTTCTCTATAGTTTTTGTACAAAAACAGGCACTTATAAGATACCATGTTGTTAGGTATCACAATAATCTGTATATTGTATAATTTTGGCCTTCAACAATCTCACAAGATAAAAATTGAAACAAAAAGCCTAAAAAATGACTGGATATCATATGTGCCTAAATAGAATATTGGTTGAAGGATTGATAGTGACGTCGAACGATTTGAAACCCATCGTGCACCATAAACCCTGAATCAACAACTAATCAATTTATGCATTTCTTCAACCAAGACATAATGCGGAAGAACAGAACGATAAATGATGTAGAATGACATATATACCTCTATCTAATACTCGGTTACATCCTATCATCCTAATGGAATTCCCTAAAGAAACAATAGTCAACTCTTAACGTCACTGCTACGAAAAAAATAATCTACCATTAGTTTTTGAAAAATCAATGTCTTTTTGTCTGCAAAACCCATAACAAAATAAATTTTTTAGTTGCTTTACTTTTAACAATGATTTCATAATAACCTCTGTCTGTAGGATATTTCCAGCACATCGTCGGCGATACCAAAACTATTTTCATTTCTTACCAGTTGTGAATATGCTTCAAAAGTATTTAAATTTACTTTATCGTTTACCACAAGTTCGTCTAAGTCTAAACTATATAGAACTGAAACTTCTTCTATTGGCATTGAGATTTCCGAACTTGACGCTTCCGCTTCCGTTACTCCCAAATCTGATTTTGAGAACGTTGAAAAATAGGCACCAATTTTCGGCAACTTTGCTTTTTTTATTTCTTGCTCCTTTTTCTTTTTTAGTTTGCCCAACCACTCGATTTCTTTCCTTTATTTTTTCCATTTTAAGCTGATCTAAAACGTGAAACATTTTACAGAAAAAACAAACAAATTTTCTAACAAACCTAAAACATTACATATTACTAGTAGTTATATTTAAAAACTTTCTACTACTTTCAATCCGCCCTAAAATTTAAAAAAATATATATGTTTACTTTGCCCTAAGCCTTCAAAATGAGACCACAAATGTATCAAGATAACCTAATAGGAGGACTTAAAACTTAAAATTCTTTTAGAGATTCATTAAACCAAATCATTTTCTTTTTATTGGTCTTCAAATAATTTTAAAAAAGTGCTAAAATTTTATTTATATCAATAAATCTGGAATGTGTTGTTCGTTGAAAGTAAAAAAACTTAAGTATTATAACCAGAGAAGATAATTTTTCAAGGCAAATTGAAAATTTGGGAAAAAATTGAAAACACTCGGTCGGTTTGATGAGGAAAATAGTAGATTTTCAGGAATTATTAAATTTAAATTTGGATATTTAACAACCCAAAACACATATTATACAAAGTTTGATAATTTAATTTTTTATAGTTAAGCTAGTGACTTTTTCCCCTTTTTTTTAACAAACTATGTGAAGTTTTAGGACAGGATGCAAGATTTGGAGATAAGTTGGGCAGCGATTTTTTTTTGCTGTTCATTAAACAGAATAATACGTTAGGAACAGAAGAACTTGTTTGTTGGTAATAGAAATTGAGTCATTACCTCAAAGAGTGACCGCAAAGATCAGAGACACGAGAGAGGTAATCGAAATTCTATTCATATCATATTAATCCTTGAGCAAAAAGTCCCCAGCCACCCTTTATTAAGGGTTGAAATTAATTAGAAAAGCCATTATCTTAAAATAAAATTAAGAAACATAGTATTTTTGTTAAGAATCCTATTTGATATAAATTAATTGCAAAAATGATGCAGTCAAAAATATCGATCATACAATACTGTTCATATCAAAGTAGTACCTCCTGTCTGAGCGAATGGGTTGAAAATAAACAATTACGCAAAACAGTTATGAAAGCCATATGCATTTTAGAACATTGAGTCCAAGTTCGATGCCAAAAAAAAAACTGACATATGTATCGCAAAATCATCTCCAAGATAGGATAAAAGTGGAATTAACTCTGAATTATAATAAAACCTACTCCAAAAGTGGAGCAATACATATATTTAGGTAAAAAATATATAAATTTTAGGAGTTAGTTAACTCCTCCCCGATAAAATTTGCATACACCCCTAAACTGGTGGTTAAAACTACCCTTACACGACACTCTACTATGCTATAGATTCCGAGCCTGGCAGGTAGCTATGGACTTTTGAGTTTTATTAATGAAAGACAATAACTACCCTTCAGAATGTACTATTTTGATCATCTAAATAGTACACTAGAAACTCTAATATGGATAAAAATATAGGTAGATACAGAAATTCTCTATCTGCCAAACTAATTTTAAAATATATTCCCTTTGATACCTTTAACATTACGTCTACCAAATTTTTTATCGATATAACGATATAGTTACAGTCGAATGCCGGACTACTATATGGATACCCTGTATATTTGTGCTTAGTTACCGTCAATGTCATCAGGCTTTAGTTCAATGAGGTTCAAGTATAATGAGTAAAGTGCAATATCATTTCATATCCAAATTTCGTCACTAGAGAGGTAATTTTTTATCGACGCAGGAATAACAGAGCGCATCAGATATTTAATAGTAATAGAACTAATGCATTTAAAAAAAAGGTCAGGAATACATTCAAATTCCGGAATACAAATTTACAGTTAACAAGATTTCAGATCAGTAAATGTTTATAAATTCACTCTTAATTATCGCTATATATTTTTAGTTATATTTATTTCAACCCAATATTTAAAACCTAGACAAATTTGTATAGGCTACACCATATTAAACTGTAGGAAAGATAAACGTTCTGATTTGTTAGTGTTGCAACTTGGTCTTAACTTTTCAATCCGTGTTTTTTTAAAGAACAGCTTTAAGGGAACAAAACAAATAAAGATGATGCAATATTCTCAATAAAATTGAAGATCGACATGTTTCTCTTTTAAAAGAAATTCAAATTTAGGGAACCTTAAAATTTCCTTGAAAGCGATATAGAGGATTTGTAGTTTCGGATATAACACGATATAGTTTTTACTTTAGGATTTGTCTGCCTTTAACTGGATTATGGTGTTTGAGGACACTTCGCAAATATTCTCGCTACAATAAAATCATATTTCTAGCTATTTGTCGATTTTAAATCATTAATGTCAGTTTCATTATAATTTATTATTACTTATAACTTTAGAGAATTTTTAATCAACAAGTTTTCCTCATTGGAATTAATTAAATTTGCCTACATTACGAAAACAGCCTATATGCTTCAAAAATTCATGCTCAAATAATTCTAAACATTTTAAAATTTTTGGGTTAAAAATCCTTAATGTTCTTGATTTTCTTAGATTCTATTTTTTAACCATAGACCAAGAGAATCCAAATACTCTAAGTATGTCTTACGTTGAAAGAGAAGATATAATAAATGGGTATATGATGGAAAGCATTGCTGGCACGAAGCTGGTAAGCGCAGAGACAGGATGCTGAATTTTTAGATTGATTAAATGGTTACAAAAAAATTATTAGAATCCAAAAGGAATGTGGGTATGTATGAGCGTGTGCGTGAATGTTTGCGAGCGTGTCGCGCACGCGTGCATGTGTACGTGTATGTCCTGAATGTCACTGATTTAAAACAAATTGACCATCACTAATTTAAATAGAATACCTTTTATATTGGACTGCTCAAAATTGTTATGTAAAATTCTTAATTGAATTTTATATTACACATATTCCATGGTAGTATGATGCAGCCATTTATATTTCTTCTCTTTGTAAACCACTTGCCTGAATGTGTAACTTTGGGCCAAGTATTTTTGTATACTGATGAAACCACAATTGTTATTTCTGATTCGAAAGTCACTAGCTAGGAAAAGAAGGAAGCCATAATTTTATAACAATTTACTGTTTGGTCTAAAGGTAACAGAGTTATGTTTAATGAAGCTAAAACTTGACATTTGATTTTTATAAGAATCAGTTGGCTAATTTCATAAATTGTCTAGGGATCTCTATTGATCGTCACTTTTCTTGGGAAAAGTTGGTATGAAATAAACTTCTTATATTCGTTAAAAATTAACGTGTCATGAAGAGACTTCTAAATGTGTATTATGCATTATCGTTGTTTGAGGATGATCTACAGACGCTGAAATAAATTTTGTTTCTCAAAAATATGTTCTCAGAATTATTTCTAGGTTTTTAACCACAATATCCTGGGGACCTTTCAAATTGAAAACCACCGGAAAAATATTGGAAGCTCATAGAAAAAGGGCTAAAACAGTAAACTAAACTTAACTGGAAAAATATGAAAGTGCCCACTTGTCACTTGGTAAAGATAATGTAGGCTTACTACAAAATTCCTCTGAAAACATAAAAGTCATTTGGGAAAATTATTCCGCTCATGTTTGAACTTGGAGTTCATACCGATAGCGTGGGGAGAAAAAAATAATCTTCATTCCCAAGGCAGGAAGGGCAGCTTAAACAAAACCTTTCCACCCTATTAGCCTGACTAGTTCCTTATTAAAGACACTGGAAATGTTGGTGGATCGACACATCAAAGAAGGAGTAATGATACAGTGCTCCTTATACCCTTTACAGTTTGTCTATCAGGCAGGAAAATCTACAGGTGCTACGTTACGTTGACTCGTCACAAGAGTTGAAAACGCTCTATCGAATACTCGATCTGACTTAGGTACCTTTATTGATATTGAAGGAGCGTTTGACAACACATCTCACGATTCGATATGTAATGCTCTGCAAAGACGAGGCTCTAAACCAACAGTAGTTGCATGGATCAGAACAATGTTGACTCAGAAATTAATATATACTGAGCTTAACAGTGTTACTGTTGAAACATTGTCAAGAAGGAGTTGTACACAGGGAGGAGTTTCATCGCCTTTGTTGTGGAGTTTTGTGGTGAACAGCCTGCTAAGATAACTAAATGAGGCTGGTTTGTATTCGCAGGCTTATGCCAACGACTTGATCATTTTGTACCCTGGTTGCGATTACCATAACCTTGGGGTAACAATGATGCGAACCTTTTAGATCGCGGAGCGATGATACGAGAGTGAAGGGCTTGGAATAAACCCAGATAATGCCGAGGTGGTTTTTACAAAAAAAAAAAAAAAAAGAAAAACGGAGAGACTCCCAATAATATCACTGATGAGAACGATCCTTTAATACTAGGGAATAGTTACATACCTGGGAGTAATTCTGGACTCACGACTGAGCTGGAATTATCACAGGTTCGAACCAAGAAGGCTATATGAGCTTTCTGAGATTGTAAACGCGCCTTTGGGTGCTTATGGGAGCTGAATCCGAGTGTATTATTTTGGATATATACTAGGTCATCCGCCCCATGATCACGTGCGCCGCGATCGTATGTTCGTCTAGTACAACAAAGTGCAAACACTGTCATCCACTTGACAAAGTTCAAAGAATGTTGTGTGTGGGAATACTGAGTGCGATACCCCAAAAGAACTCTGAAGGTCTTGGCATCTCGGAACTGGAACGGAAGCATGAAAAAGCACTGGAAATAGAAATTTCTACTCTCTCGGACAACATGCGACGATATTTGTAGTGGAAATTTATGCTATTCTGTAGTGCGGCTATATCTGTCAGAGAAATATAAGCAGAAATAAGGTAATAAACATATTCTCCGGTAGTACCGATCAGTCTGACAAAAGATGGCTGGACGATCAGACTCGTGTAGGTCCCGGGTCACTGAGGTATACATAGGAATGAGAAGGCAAAGATGAGATCTTCAATTAAACCATATAGACCTCAACCAATTTTGCCATTCCCAATTATCGTTGGCAAAAGCTAATTGTTACTGGAAAGTATATTTATTGAATCGTGGAGTGGAGCTTCTGGAATGATGTTTGTCAAGGAACATATAAGTGGACCTAGTCACGGCTTACTGGGGAGCGTGTCTTCTTAGGAAGGAAAAAGCTGCGAATTGTGGAGAGACCGTTGATAGAACATTGTCACCTGAGGGGCCATCTTCATAAGATTGGTATTGCAGACAACCCGATATGCAGATGGTGTCGAGAGGAGGATGAAACCGTCGACCATGTCCTCAGAAAGTATCCAGCACTCAACGGATTGAGACAGATATTTTGGGGATACAATCTTGTTACAAGAAGCGATTAGGCAAGTTCAACTAACGAGACTGCTTGGATGCGCAAAGCGATCGGCCTCGAATGACTTGTTATGGTGGGATAAAAAAGGCAACGACGCCTAGGAATCGATGATCGGGTATCGTCAACTTTTATTTTACTGATTCATTCATTCATTCAACCACAACTTCATAAAGCGAGACGTTTCACTCAAATAAATTGTTACAGTTTATTCATTCAAGTTACTAACATATTTACACAGAAGATCATGTAAACCATTAGGATTATTAACATCACTATGACACTCAAAATAACTATATTTCATTGGTTTTACAAAATTTAAGGTTTTATAAGGAGTCTCCTTTGTACAGGGGTAGCAGAATTTCTAATCCCCTTAACAACAAAACCTTTTATATCGGCACATAAATATACGCAAAAATAAAAGACGTATTAACATCTAATATATTTTACTCTACAAGAGAATTCCGTCAATATATAAAAGGTATAAGTTGGTGTCCAAAATATTTAGCACTATTGAAATTTGTTTGTTTTGGACAGTCAGATTCACCAAGAAGGTTTGAGACTTGGAGTCAATCTTGTTGCTATTGAAATTATATAAAACATAAATAGGCCAGACCAACAGAAGAATATCAGCTAGACTAGAAGAACACAAACTCAGTATAAGAAACAAGAAGATAACATCGGCGCTTTTTCAACACCAGTACGAGACAGGACACAAAATTGATTTTGACACCTGCCAGCAAATCGCTAATATAGAATACAAGGCAAGATTGATTCGTGAATCCATTGAAATTGAAAAGAACGGCACTCTGAATAAAAGAGACGATGCACTCAATCTACCTTCTACTTGGAAAACTCTCTTTAAGCGGGACCATTGTACGGACACGCATGCCACGTTTAACCTGACATCAATGGTGGCGCTCGAGAGGGAGGCGGAGGCAATCCCAACCAACCGTTACCATCTGCGACCGCGTATAAAGCACGCTGCAGGTTGAATTTCTGTCAGTTGATCTCCAACCACCAATCACAGAAGATACCAAATGGGATTTTGGCGAAACGTCTGCAAACCTCTACAGAAAACTAAACGAACGAACGGACGTATTCCCGGATATATTTTTTGAGCACTCTATTTAAGAAGAAATGAACCCGTCAAATCAAAAATTTACTCTTTATTAAGTAGGTACAGCTGGTAGTAAGCAACTTAACAGCCATAACAAATTTGATACCTAAGTGTGACAACGTACAGATTATAATACAACTACAACTTCAATTCAATTAAATCATTGTGCAAATACAATCGCTATAAACTTACACCCCTAATTCACTAACATGATCTAACTTTAAATCCGGTCTAAATTAACACTAGAGAGTTTAAATTGACAAATACAACATTAAGTCCAATAAGTTTTGAATCTTAAAAATTTAAGAATAAAAAATCATTTTCATTTATTACTGATCCACCTAAAATGGAAAATTTGGTTGGTTTTCAGAAGACAACTATCCCTTTTATCGATTTGTAGGCTTTATCTCTAGATTTCTATATTGAAGGAATTCTCTTGTAGAGTAAAATATATTAGATGTTAATACGTCTTTTATCTTTGCGTATATTTATGTGCCAATATAAAATATTTTGTTGTTAAGGGTTGCTGATTAAAAATTCTGCTACTCCTGTATAAAGAAGAGTCCTTATAAAATCCTAAATTTTGTTAGACCAATGAAAGATAGTTATTTTGAGTGCCATAGTGATGGTAAGAATCCTAATGGTTTACATGAACTTTTGTGTTAATATGTTAGTAACTTGAATAAATAAATTGAATAAACTATAACAATTTATAGGCCTCGTTGGCCTTTTACATCCCACCATAACAAGTAATTCGAGGCCGATCGACTTTGCGCATCCAATCAGTCTCGTTAGTTGAAATTACCTAATCGCTTCCGGTAACAAAATTGTATCCCCAAAATATCTGCCTCAATCCGTTGAGTGCTGGATACTCTCTGAGGACATGTCGACGGTTTCATCCTCCTCTTGACACCATCTGCACGCTTTTGCCAACGACAATTGGGACTGGCAGAATTGGTTGAGGTCCATATGGTTCAATTGAAGACCCCATTTGTACCTTATCATTCCCATGTATACCCCATTGACCCGAGATCTACACAAGTCTGATCGTGCAGCCATCCTTTATCAGACTGACTTCTACTAGCTGAAAATATGTTGATTACCTTATTTCTGCTTATGTTTCCTTCACAGATATAGCAACACTGCAGAATAGCATAAATTTCAACTATAAAGATCGTCGCATGTTTTCTGAGAGAGTAGAAATTTCCCTTGATTTTTGGTGCTCCAGTTCCAGTTCCGAGATGTCAGGACCTTCAGAGTTCTTTTGGAGGGCATCGCGCTCATGCCCACACAAAACATTTTTTGAACTTTGTCAGGTGGAAGACGGTGTTTGCATATTGTTGTACTAGGCGAACATACGATAGCAGCGTACATAATCATGGGGCGGATTTCTTGGTATATATCCAAAATAATACTCTGGGTTTCAGCCCCCATATGCACCCAAAGACTCGTTTACGAGCTCAGAAAACACATATGGCCTTCTTGGTCCGAGCCTCTATACGATAATGCCAACTCAGCCGTGAGTCCAGAATTACTTACTCCCAGATATGTAATTGGTATTGAAGGATCTTTCTCGTGTAATTGTTGGGAATCTCCCCTTTTTTTTGTAAATACCACCTAGGCATTGTCCGGGTTTATTCCGAGCCCTTCACTCTGGCACCATCGCTCCGCGATCCGAAGGGTTCGCATCACTGTTCCCCCAAGGTCATGGTAATCGCAACCAGGGTACAAAATGATCAGGTCGTCGGCATAAGCCTGTGTATACAAATCGGTCTCATTTAATTATCTCAGCTGTTCACCACAAAATTCCACTACAAAGGCTATGAAACGCCGCCCTGTGTACAGCTCTTTCTCGACAATGCTTCAACAGTAACACTATTAAGCTCAGTATATATTATTCTGTGAGTCAACATTGCTCTGATTCATACAAATACTGCTGATTTAGAGCCTCATCATTGCAGAGCATTACATATCGAATCGTGAGATGTGATGTCAAATTCCCCTTCAATATCAATAAAGGTACCTAAGTTGAATCGACTATTCGATAGAGCGTTTTCAACTCTTGTGATGAGTCGAGGTAACGCAATACCTGGAGATTTTCCTGCCTGATAGGCACTCTGTAAAGGATATAAGGAACACTGTATCATTACTCCTTCTTTGATGTGTCGATCCACCAACCTTTCCAGTGTCTTTAATAAGAAACTGGTCAGGCTAATAGGGCGGAAAGATTTTGTTTAAGCTGCCCTTCCTGCCTTGGGAATAAAGACTATTTTTATTTCTCCCCACGCCATCAGTATGTACTCCAAGCTCAAATATAAGCGGAATAATTTTACCGAATGGCTTTCATAATTTCGGAGGAATTTTGTAGTAAGCCTATACCATCTTTACCAAGTGACTTGGAGTAGGAAAATTATTTTTTTTATTGACCATTTTATAATATGTCACTATTGTTTTAAATAAATTGTAGTTGTGATGTACTAAGGGGAAATTCTGTTGTTCTTCAACTTCGTCCTCATATTGACTTGAGCCTGGAAAGTGCACTCTTAGTAGATTCCCTAAGGCACTAGGATCTTTAGACAGTATTTTAGTAAGGAGTGATGCTGATACCATACTTCCTATGTTTTCGCAGTATTTATTCCACACGTTTCTCTGTGAGTTCCCTATTTGTTTCTTGTATTCTATCTGGGCACTCTCATATTCTTCCCAGTTAAGTTCAGTTTACTCTTTTAGCCCTTTTTTTATAAGCTTCTGAAGTTTTTTCCGTTATTTTTAAATTTGGGAGGTCCATCAGGATATTATGGTTAAAAAGCCAAAAATAATTCTGAGGACATATTCTTGAACAGTAAAAACTCTTTCAACGTCTGTAGATCATCCTTAAACAACGATAATGTAACCTAGTGCTAAATACACAAATGCATAATACATATTTAGAAGTATCTTCATTGTACATTAATTTTTAGTGAATATAAGACGTACATTTGATACCTGCCTTTGCCAAGACAAGTGACGATCAATAGAGATTCCTAGACAATTTACGAAGTTAGCCAACTGATTCTTATAAAAATCAAAAATCAAGTTTTATCTTCACTAAACATAAGTTTGTTAGCATTATACCAAACAGAAAATTGTTGTAAAATTATGGCACCCCTCTTTTCCTAACAAATAACTTTCGAATCAGAAATAACAATCGTGGTTTCATCAGTATACAAAAAAAGCTTGGAAGAAAAGAGAAGAAATATAAATGGTTGCATCATACTAGCACAGAATATGTCTAATATAAAATTCAACTAAGAATTTGATATAATAATTTTGAGCAGTTCAATATAAAAGGTGTGCCATTTAAATTATTGATTGCCTATTTGTTTTAAACCAGTGATATTCAGGACATACACCTACACATACGGTTATAGCGATTGTATTTGCACAATGATTTATTTGAATTGAAGTTTTAGTGGTATTATATTCTGTACGTTGTCGTACTTAGGTATCAAATTTGTTTTGGCTGTTAAATTGCTTACTACCAGCTGTAATTTTACTTGTACCTATTTAATAAAGAGTAATTTTTAATTTGTGTATTTGACGGGTTCATTCCTTCTTAAATGGAGTGCTTAAAAAATAATATATATTTTATATTATTTATTTTAATTAAATATTTCCGGCTAATATCTAGGAAATTTTAATTTTTCGCCTCATTAAAAATAATATATATATATATATATATATATATATATATATATATATATATATATATATAAATTTAACAAGTTATAATATCTTAAAAGTACAGTTTAAGACAAATTGGTTATAATGCTTTTATGTCAACAGTGTTCAAAATTTTAGGTGAAATGAAAAGTTATATATAATATTCAAAAAGTGCAATTTAAAGTGGCCTACTTGGCGTTGTCGCCTATAACCGAAAGTAGCAAAGTTATTAAAATGCTGCCCTAATTTGGTAGGGCTTAAACGTTTACGAGTATATTTTTTCATTGTGAGTTATTTTGAGTAGATGTTGGTGTGTGTCTATAAGACAAACAAGTTTTAAAGCTAGACAGTGTGTTGCACTCTTTGTAATTAAATATTTGTAGCTGAGTTATTAAAAAGCTTTTATTAAGAGTAAATTGCGGTGTTATGAAACTGGCGAATTTCTAACAATCCGTTAGGATAAGCATTTAAGTATTATCAGAAGAAAATTGACTGCTAGTCCAAATTAACAGAATTTAACAAATAATTAACCTATGCTTACTTTAAACTTAAGCTTAGCTGACACAACGACTGTATCACTCTTGGATTGTTTGCTTAATTTCGCCGCGAAATCCCACGTACGCTGTAATATTGGATGTTGTTATAGGCTCCCCGCGCTGTTGATATATGCCTTACTGGGCTGTGCTTCTAAATGATTTCAACGTATGAAAAGTGACAATTTAGAAAATAAGACGCAGTTGGAGCGAATTTTCTACCAAAATTTAGAATTAGTTTCAAAGCTTTATAGCAATTAATAATAAATTTATGAAAATCTTTGAATTAATTAAAAATAATCATAGTCATTCTTTATTGGGAGCCCTTGTGGTAAACTTACACCTACGTAACAAGACCCGACTTTCTTATTGGTTGAGGCTCAAAGTCATATATATATATATATATATATATATATATATATATATATATATATATATATATATATATATATATATATATATATATGAGCCGTTCTTCACCGAATCGATCATTCCTCTGTCCAAAATTTGACGCATCGTAGAGAGTTCTATGTGAGCTCATTTTGAAGCTATACTTTTTTTTAAAGTGTGCCTTTTTGGAAAAATCAAGATGGCGGATCCAATATGGCGCGTCCAAAGAATAAACTTTTGAAAACGCAGAGAAAAACAATCTATAGACTTTTTTGTAACGGCAAAGTAGTCCGTTTTAGAACTAAATTTGTAGTATTTGGGTGCGTTGACTACGAATCTGGCATCAGAATATCGAAATTCGAAATGGTGGTTTCAATATGGCCACTAAGAACCCCCCAAATGCTTATTATGGTTATAAAGAAGAGTACAACCTACTTAAAAATTTGGCTACAGAGCTTAATAAAATCACTGATTACGAATGGTGCATTAGAATATCGAAATTTAAAATGACTTATCCAATTAGGCGACCAATTGACTCCCGGATACGTCTATAATGTTGTATAACTGATGATGAAACACATAATTTTTATATGGCTTATAATAGGCATTCATTTGTTGATATGTGCAACTGAGTTAGTTTTGATATAGTTTCTGTATTCCTAGTTAGCTTATTTCTGCTAAGTAAATTTTATACGATAATCACTTATTACATATTCATATAGTAATAGTAAATAGATTATATTATTACCAACAAAAAATATATTGTGTTCGATTTAACAGCCTTAAACAAATTCGACTTGGGTAGTGATCACAGACTCGTTCGAGCGAAAATAAACATCAACATTAAAAAAGAAACGAATTAACTTATTAAATTCCAACGTTTTCCGACCTCGGAGGAATTGAAACAAAATTAAGATACATATCAGAGGTACATTAAGAAAAAATTTACACCACTGGATAAATGTAATACATTGACAATAAACGAACTGGAAAATAAAATCCAAAAAGATATCTCAACTGCAGTAAAGAAAATCTGCACTGTTAGAAGACAGACGAACAGTAAATTATTACAACAGACTAACGACCTGATAAATAAACAAAGAAACATGAAAAAAGTACAGCAGACTACGTAAAACGAAACAAACAAATCAGAAAAAAATAGACACCTTATCTGGAAGTATAACACGGAAAGTATTAGAATGACCATAGAAAACAACAAAAATATGATAGTATTAAAATCCATAAACTCCATTGGTAAACACAATATAAATCAACTTAAAGATAAAGAAGGAGACACAAAAAATGGACGAAGCGAAGGGGCTAACGTCGTAAAAGAGTTCTTTCAAAATTTATAACTTCAGTTAACCCAAAACCAGACATCAGGCTTCCCAATGTTACAAATGTTAATTCAGAAGAAATACCTAACATCACAATCGAAGAGTTGAAACATGCGTTGTCACAAATGAAATCTGTTCGTGCCCTAGGTGAAGAAGGTATATGTAAAAAAATGTTGTAACTCGGAGGGTCTGCAACGCTACATTCAATGAGTATTATTTTGAATATATGTCTTCAAAACGGTAAAATTCCTGATAATTGGCAAAACGCCCTAGTCATTCTGTACAAAAACGGCGACAAATTAAACCTCGGAAATTATTGCCCCATAAGTCTTCTGCCACATCCGTACAAATTGCTTACAAAGGTGATAACCAATAGACTTACAAACAAATTTGACTCCTATCAACCTCCAGAACAAGACGGATTTCGAAAGGGCTTTAGTACAACAGAGCAGATACAGAACATCAAATTACTAATTGAAAAATACACCGAATATAATATTGAAATCCATCTAGCATTTGTTGATTTTAGCAAGGTTTTCGACTCTGACGAGCTATGGGCCATATTTCAAGCAATGGACAATGCAAGAATTGACTCCAGATATAGAAATATTCTGAAATATATTTACGATAACGCCACACTGCAAGTAAAAATAAAGAGGACCTAGAAACACAGAAGATAAATATTGACGGAGAGGTGCGACAAGGAGATACGATTTCCCCTAAACTCTTTATTTTCACACTGGAAGATGTCTTTAGGTAACTAAAGTGGGAACATAAGGGTATTAGGATCGATGGTAGATATCTCAACAATTTATGTTTCGCGGATGACGTGGTATTAATAAGTTGGATTAAGCATGAACTTAACAAAAATCAAACTAATGTCTCCAGAAGATACGCCACTTTATGTAGGAAACAATAAAATACAAAGAATTGAGGAATATATATATTTAGGCCATCTAATTAGACGTGGGAAAGAAAACGAAGAAGCCGAAATAAATAGAAAAATTAGAATATCATGGGCAACCGTCGAAAGATTGGGATACGCTCTTAGAAACCCTAATATTCCCATTAATTTGAAAATATGAGTATTTGACTCGTGCTTTCTCCCAGTGATGACCTATGGAATAGAGACAACCACATTAACAGTTACAGCAACCAATAAACTGCATACTACACAGCGAGCAATAGAAAGAATCATGTTGGGAATATTACTACGTGACCGAATAAGGAACGAAGAAGTAAGAAGACGCACGGAAGTCGAGGATGTGATAAAACGCATTGCTACTTTGAAATGGACCTAGATACATCGCTAGGCAAGACTATACAAAGTGGACAAAACATATATTGCAATGGAGACCTAGGTCGTCAAAAAGAAGTATCGGAAAACCCCTAAAAAGATGCATAGACGATATAAAAAGTAAATCAGGTAGAAACTGGCACCGGATTGGAGAAAATAGGTTGGAATGGAAGAGACTAGAGGAGGCCTATGTTCAGGGGTGGATTAAATTGGGCTGCTAGGGAGAGAGAGAGAAAGAATAGTAAATATCATGGTTTAAGCTATTTATTTTGAAAAGAAATTTATCTTTATTTATGCGCTTGCAAAAAAAAATATATTTTTACATTTTAAAAAAAGTGTATTAGTAATCGCTAGGTTGAGAAAAATAATCATTTACGAATGTGACAAGATAAACACGTTCTTACTTAAATTTTCACTCTATTTATGGAATAAGAACGTGTTTTTTACTTATCATAATCGTAAACTGGTATGAATTTTCATCAAGTAACGATCAACAAAACCAAAAAAATTAATAAAAACCCCTGTATACCCTTACATGGTCTAACTTTAAAACTGGTATAAAATGGCAGTAGAGGATTTAAAATGGCAGATCAACTAATAATTCAACCAAATTTACAACTTTGAACGTTAAAAAGGTTAAAAAAAAGGTTTCGTTCTTACCATACCGACAAATATGGAAAATTCTGTTTTTCTCGAGAGACTTACAGCAAAGCTTTATCTCTATGTGTTTATCCTTATTGTTCCTATAAAAATGTATATTCGTTAACAAGTATAATACAAATTTTAATACTAGTACAAACAAAGCAAAACTGGTTATTTAATTTCCAACTTTCAAGGTAACTTAATCTGGTTCTGAGCTTAAACCTTTTTAGTAGATATGTCTATAAAAATTTACGAACGAAAACAAAATGTTACAAAACTTTATACTATGTAATATTTCAATGTTAAATTTATTTCCTAACACACATTACTCAGCTCAAAAATATTGCTTTGGTAAAATACATGTTATTGTTTCAGAAGCTACGACAAAGTATTTGATAAACTTTAACCAAATCTGTTTATGTATAAAGTATAAGAAGATATTTTATACATAGATATAGTTTCACATTTGTAGTGCCGCGAAAGTATTTTAGATTTTCAAAAATGAATGTGAAAAATTGATAAATTTTGCATTTAGTTAATTTAGGAATTGGAGAAGACAGGAACATGAAATCGGGCAGTCAAGTTGTTAGGTAGTATGAAAAAAAAATAGTTTTAAAGGGGCAATATGAAAAATTTCAGCTCGTTAAATATTTACCAGCACTAACTTTTTTTTTATATAAACAAGAGCATTTTATATTTTTCTAATCTTGCTTGTTTCTTAATAAAGTTTAGTGTGGCTAATTGTTAACTAGTCGTCAGCGTTTTCGTTATATACCAATGTAAATATTTTATTAAATTATTTAAAAACAGAGCAAGGACAAAATTTTAGTTAGTATTAAAAATTAATGACCCCCAATTTTATTGAGAAAAATTCACGATGAAGCAATGCTTATTAATATTTAGTTTCCAACTTGAAGTTTAAAAAATAATTTTTAGAAATGTTAACATTGCTGTGATATAGTTTTCTTATTCTATAATACCCAAGTTTCAGATATTTGGAAGTTTGGTGACAAAGCATCTATTTTTTAACCGACTTCTAAAAGAAAGAGGTTCTCAATTCGTCGACTAAGAATTTTTTTTATGTATGTTCACCGATTACTCCGGAACGGTGGCACCGATTTGAATGAAATTTCTTACGTTATGTTCAGAAAGTTGCTGCGGTAGTCCCATATTTTTTTGGACGGAATTGGTTCAATAAAATCCAAGATGGCGCTTACTATATGCCGGCCAGAAAAATAAATTTTGCCCGGTTTTTTTTTTTGGGGGGGGGGGGGGATTTTCGGGATCGTACACAACGAATCTGAAATTATTTTTAAAAAATTCAATATGGCGGACAAAAAAATTTAATTTTGTCCGATCTTATTCAAAATTGGTGTGGGAGAGTTTTTACAGTCGCACATAATGAATTTAAAATATTTTAAAAAAATTAAATATGGCGGATCCTTATGGCGGACAAAAAAATCAGTTTTGTCCGATTTTCTCCAAAATTGGTAAGGGGGAGCTTTCGGGGTCACACATGACGAATCTAAAATTATTTGTAAAAAACTCAATATAGCGGATCCAAAATGGCGGGCGAAAAAATCAGTTTTGTTCCATTTCCTTCAAAATTGGTATCGGGGAGTTTTCGGGGTCGCACATAACGAATCTGAAATTATTTTTAAAAAATTCATTATGGCGCTCCTAATATGGCAGATAACAAATTAATTTTGTCTGATTTTTTTCAAAACTGATATGGGGTAGTTTTTGGGATCGCACATTATGAATCAGACGTTATTTTTAAAAAATTAAATATGTCGGACCCAAGATGGCGGATTAAAGATTTTACATTTCTCGATTTTGTTTAAAATCAGTATTGGGGGATTTTTGTTAGTATTAATTAAGAATTTAAAATATTTTTTGAGAAACTCAATCTGGCGGATTTAATATGGCGTCCTAAAAATTTTACATTTTTCTATTTTCTCCAAAACTAATATAGGGGATTCTTGAGGGTGTATATTAGAATTTAATAGAATTTTTTCAGGATTCCATATGGCGGACTAAAAATTTTACATTTTTCAATTTTGTTCAAATTTGGGACTGAATCATTTTTCAGGATGTAAATAGAGAATATAAAATTATTTTAAGAAAATCTAGTCTGTCAGATGCAATTTTGAAATTCTGGATTTCATCCAAAATTGGTACTAGGGGGCTTTGAAGGGTTTAGATTTAGATTAGATTAAGACGTTAAAATTACCTTTTTGAATCAATATGGCGGATACAATATGGTGAGTTGAAAATTTTACCTTATTCGCATTTTTTCAGATTTGGTATTAGAGGGTTTTCAGGGTCGTGTATTACGAATATGAAGTTAATTTTTTACAATTATTAGGCTTATAAGATACAATATGAGGGTGAAAATTCTTCATTTTCCAATTTTGTCTAAAATTCATGTTGCGGAGTTCTTGGGGCGCATACAAACTCAATGTGCAGTATAAAATATATAGGGCTATGAAAATATGAATATTGGAAGGTTTTGGGGGCCTATATTACTCATCTAAAATTAATTTGAAATTTAACATAGTAGATTTACTACACAGACTAAATATTTGTTTGATACAGTTTCATTGGTAATTGGAGAACTCTAAGAATCACAGAATCTTTAGTGGTTCATTTTCGGGTGATTTATAACTCTGGTTAAAATGGGTACATTTTTGCCACCTTGGAGTCATTGCGAGGTACACTCATCTCGATTAGTACTTAGCTCAAATAATTTATGAATATAATAATGAATTCAAAATTAAAAATCGGAAAGTATAATTTTCATAAAAAAATTTAACCGGATTCTAAAAGTGCGCTAAAAAGTGAAAAATAACTATAAATTTTTATATAAAATTGAAATTTTTGAGGTCGGCTTCAAACTATTTCTAAAAATAAAACAAATAACTCTTAATATATACAAATTATGGTAAGAAAGCAATTACAAATAAAGTATTTTTAATCTGTTTATGCGAATCACATTTTGTCAGGAATTAATGTGGCGTCGACTTGAAAAATTTCAATTTTTTATAAAAATTTATAGTTATTTTTTACTTTTTAGCTCACTTTTAGAAGTCGGTTCAATTTTTTTATAAAAATTTTATTGTTGATTTTAAAGAAGATTTGCTCATATTTACATAGAGCATGGTTTTTTGCTAATTCCCTCACTACCTTGAATTTTAGTTTCTATTTTTTTCTGTGTTAAATATAGCATAATTTTGAAAACATTAGTGACCCGGAAAAGTGACAGGTAATAATATTTTTCATTTCACAGTCCAAATATTCTCTAAAATAGGTAACTATAATTTAGACAACAATACATTAACTACAAAATATTAGCTACTAAAAATCGAAAAATGTATCTAAAAAATAAAGTTTGTTGAATCTACTGATTGACATCGGTTCCGACCCACGATCCTCGACACAACTAACACCGAGTTTCCACTCTTTATCAGTTTAGTGTCTACCAACTATTAGAATTCTGGCCTCTGTAATGATCTGGCGACTTTTTTAGTAAGCCATTGCGAACGAGAATTGGACTCCCGCTGATCGTGGTCCAGCACCTTAAACAGATATGTTATGAGAGAATCTTCTCGTATTATCTATACTTATCAGCGGAATTGTTCTCACTGATCGACTGATGGTGAGTGACTGACATATCAACTCACAGCCCAAACTATTAAAGATAGTAACAATAAATTATGGGAAACAGTTGAAAAGACCATGTAGGTACCCCTAAGAAGAAATTTTGAAAATTTAAACTCCAAAACGGCGGAGTAAGCTAGTCATTTGATAAATTTATCGATATCTCTTGGTCAAATAGAGATATGGACTCGATTTTGGTGTCAGGAGATAGCTCGTAACAGTATCTAAAAAAAAAAGATATCCTTTTTTCGATATTCGCATTTTAAAAGGTAAAACGTCAATTTTACGATTGCTTATTATAAAGTAATTATTTCTGTGAAAAATCGGCTTTATATATTCACCGTCCGATTATCTAATGAAATTTTTATATAAAAATTTAAACCAACTTCTAAAAATGCGGTAAAAAGTGAAAAATAAAAATATAAATTTTTATATAAAATTTAAATTTTTGATAGCGGCGCTAAACTAATACCTGACAAAATGTGATTCACAAAAGAATATTAGAAAAATATCTTATTTGTAATTAATTTTTTACTCTAGTTTTAAATAAACCTTATATTCGTAGTTATTTGTTTCATTTAGAAATAATTTTGCGCCGACTTCAAAAAATTCTATTTAAAATAAATTGTTATTCTTAACTTTTTAGCGCATTTTTAAAAGACGATTCAATTTTATTATAAAAATTTTATTTTTCAACTTTTGGTTTTTAATTCGTTATATATATATAAAGTACTGAGCGAGACTAGTGTATCTCGCATTGATTTCTAGGTTGCAAGAAAATTCCCATTTTATCCAAAGTTTTAAACCACACTAAAATGAAGGACTAAACATTTCTTGATTCTGAGAATTATCCAGATACCAGTTTTGAATGAAATTGTATCAAACAAAGATTTAATCCGCTATCTTGAATTTTAAATTAATTTTAGATTAGTAATGTAGCCCCCCAAAACCTCTCAATACCGATATCTAAAGAATTTGAGACGTAATTTTTTAATTCCGACACATTTTATATATATATATATATATATATATATATATATATATATATATATATATATATATATATATATAGACATATACATATTGGATTTGTATACGCCCCAAGAACCTCCCAATATCAATATTGGACAAAATTGGAAAAATGTAAAATTTTTAGTCCCCATATTGTGTCTGCCACATCAAATTGTAAGAAACTAACTCCAGATTCATAACCTATGACCCCAAAAACCATCTAATACCAATTTTGAAAAAACGTGATTAACGTAAAATTTTCAACCCATCATATTGAATCAACTACACTGAATTTCAAAAAAATAATTTGTACCGCTTAATCTAATCTAAACCTACACCTTCGAAATCTCCTGGTACAAATTTTGGACAAAATCTGGAAATGTAAAATTTTGTGTAACATTAAATTTTCTAAAAATTATTTTATATTCGCTATTTATACCCTCAGAAACGACTTAGTAACAATTTTGAACAAAATCTAAAAATGTAAAATCTTTAGTCTAAATCGATAACCTACACTCTCAAGAGCCCCCTATACCTATTTTGGAGAAAATCTAAAGATGTCAAATTTTTAGGACATGATACTGGATCCTCCATACTAAATTTTTCAAACATTCCCTAATACCGATTTTAAACAAAATCGAGAAATGTAAAATTTTTAATCTGCCATATTAGATCCGTCATAATTATTTTTTTTTTAAATAATTTCAGATTCGTTATGTGCGACTCCGGAAACTCCCGTATACCAATTTAGGAGGAAAAATTAAAAAAAGTCCGCCATATTGGATCCGTCATATTGAATTTATAAAAATAAATTCAGAGTCGTTATGTGTGATCTCGAAAAGTCCTCCATATAAATTTTTGGAGAAAATCAGATATTTTCTTTGTCCGCCATATTAAATCTGTATATAAAATTTTTTAAAAATAATTTCAGATGTATGATCCCGAAAACCCCTCCATACGAATTTTGGAAAAAATTGAACAAAATAAATTTTTTGTTCGCCATATTATCAGCGCTATCTTGGATTTACACCAATTTATTCCCGTATGATACGGGACTACCGCAGCAACTTCCTGAAGACAACGTAAAAAATTTCATTCAAATCGGTGCTACCGTGTCGAAATAATTGACGCACATAAATAAAAAAATATATATAGCGGTCGAATGGAGAAAATCCTGCTTTTAGATGTCGGCTAACAACTAATTTCTACATTTTTCCAAATTCCTTTTGGTGAATTTGAAAAGGATTAAAACTTCATTAATACGTAGCGACAATTTTCCAAAATAGTATAAAATTTATTCCACATTGAAATTACAAATATAAGCAGAATAATGACAAAAAAAGAAAATTAATTATTACAATATTAGCTTGCCAGAACCGTTCCTTACCCCTTGTCTCCCTTTCTATTCCCTTAGGTAGCTGGGCACAAAAATGTCGGCTATTTTTACTATACAGCCTAAACTGCTTAAAGGCATGTAGGTGCACCCCAAAGGTGTCTAAGGACTAATTACTTTAATTGCCAGATATACTTCATTATTATACAATTTTTCTATATTCTCAAAAATATATAATAATTTATAATGTAGTGAATATTTGAAAAGTGAATTAATTAACGACCATAATGAATTTCAAATAGGTAATTACTGATTCAAATTTGCTCTTTTTTTAATACTCAAGGAAACATATTAAACGGTATTCAATGGCATTTTCCTGGAAACCTTATATTCCTTAGTATAAATATACAATATTAAATTAATTATTAAGTAATTAATCAATAATCAGTTCACAATCACGCTAGAATTTCACGATTCAAAACGCTTTACTTGCATCAATTAATGCTCTTTGAAATAATCCCACTGTAATGGATTACTTTGATTTTATTGCATTATTGATAAATTGCATGAGGTAATTAACTGTATGTGATATATTTGCGCTGAGGTTTTTAAGGTAAGGAAATTTCAACGGAAGATATGCACGTAAGAATGGAGTTCAATAAAATTTTATTGGCCTTCTTTCTTAAAATCCCTGGCGGTCTTGAGTGCAGACGAAGCAGCGATGGGTAATTGCTGATTTAAATTAGTATATGGTTATTTTTTTTTTCAGGTACGCTTTGTGAATAGGGAACTTTGTCGAATTAAATAAGGTAAGTCTATATAATGTAGGAGATATTATTGGTGCAAAATTTACTAAATGTATATATATATATATATATATATATATATATATATATATATATATATATATATATATATATATATACATATATACATATTGTATTTTCAACTTAATGCCTTAAAGGAAAGGCCGACAGTTTATTGTCTGCAAGTTTGCGTGCCTTTTCCAGGAGTATTCTGACTTTCCTCTGCAGACTGCATGTCCATCCTGGTTCATTTCACACTTCCCAAAGAGTAACTGAATGCAGAACACACATAGGTGTTGAGCGCCTCAAATAGATATTTATGTACTATTTAGGTTGGTTCGCGGTACGAACCTCACCCGTTGTATGCACTCATTGGTTAACTCCAATTTTGAGTATTGATTCCAGCTGATTTCTGGTGGCATCCAGCAATTTAAGATTATCCATATACAGAAGATTATTTAGTCTTACCAACTCTTCATGGCTGTTCTTAATACTAAAACGTTATGGTGGGCTCATGACAAGGCTGAACCATAATGGACTTAATGAATCTCCTGTAAATATGTCCCTTCGTATTTGCATCTGTATCTGCATCTAGTTCTCCAAGTTGACATGAGGTGTTCAAAATATATATATATATATATATATATATATATATATACATATATATATATATATATATATATATATATATATATATAAAATAAAATAAGAAATTCTCGGCTATGCGGGCTAAGACCGTTGATAAATATTATTCTCATGCTAAAAAGTGCGGAGATCTCCAAAGAACATGGAAAAACTACGGGTCCGAAAAATGACGACATAGCTGTTTCGTCCTAGTATGGGACTCGTCAGGCCATTTCATTCGGTACAAACCATCATCTCGTATCTGTGCCCTATAACCAGATTTCACGATTGAAATATAGTAAATAAGACACAGTGACGACATCTCGATGGCTCACTCAATAACAAAAGAATAACACAAATCCACAAATATTGAATAAAACCGCCATGTGGTAGCGCGACGGTACTTTAAAAAAGAAATATGTCAAAACTCGATACACGAACTTGATACCCCAAGGATAGAGGTCGCATTATTCGGAATTATTTATATATATATATATATATATATATATATATATATATATATATATATATATATATATATATATATATATATATATATATATATATATATATATATATATATATATATATATATATATATATAAATCCAGGAATTTATCTCTTCTTTGCACCTTCAGGATCACCTGACAGAGTTTTTATACGTAATATTTATCTTCTATCCTTTCAAGAACTGCTAGTGGTACCACTTTGAACTCAAAGATCGTCTCAATATAATGGTTCCGTATTAAGTAAACCAATATTAACAAGACTTTGAGGATTAATATTTAATATTTAAAAGCGATTGACCATTAAGAACTTCCCTTATATGAGCACTATGTTGTTAAAAGAGAATTTCTCGATGACGTCACGGTCCGGTGATTTTAGCCACTTACCTTTGTGTTGTAATATCTCCGATAAAAAGATCAACACCTATAATATGACGTTGAAACGATATTAGACTATCCCAAATTTGTATGAATGGAAGAGCTAGCAAATAACTTTTTTGTTTGCAAAATATTTTTCTCTGCATAAAAGTTGTCAATAACACGTATCTAAGGTAATTCCACAACATATTGAGATTAGTGCGTAGCACGTATTTTTGTTATGAATCGTTAAACCTAATGCCTTAAAGAAAAAGATGATATGAAATTATTACTCGCTTTGATATTTTTCTATATAATATACACATTAAAGTAAAATAATAAAAATAATTATTTTGTAAATAAGTGAAACAATAAACTGGATCTGGCAATGTTGCATCATATCTGCAGTGCTTTTCGTTATTTTTACTGATCCTATGTTTATCGTGGTTTTATATTATTGATTTTTCCTTATACTGATTGAAAAATCTCCGTACATTAAGCTTAATTGGTGTTTTAAACACTATTAAAATGTCTTATTTATACTGTTCATCCAGTCGTAAAGAAAATTATCCAAACAGTCCAACAAGCTATTATTCGTTGTTCAAACAATGAAGAAAACCTGTTAAAACAGCATTATTTTCAATAAATGGAACACTCAACACCTGATCAGATATTTAGACCTTCATGAATCTCGATTTTCTTATAGAGAAAGAATAACATGATGTAAGTAACCTTAAACCAGACATACTTGCATTCACTTATTTAGAAAAATATTGCAGACATATTGATTTAAAGAAACTGAGGTGCAATTATTGCAAAAATTCATTCATATGCCATTAAGAACATATGACAACAACAAACGTACAACGACAGGAAATTTTTAAATAGAAGTAGAGAAAGTCAGGAAACACAAATATCTAAGAACGATTGTTAACGAAACTAATGACTATACGGAGGAAAAATGTCGAAAATTGAACAAGCCAGAATAGTGGTTATTAAAATGAAAAGAGCACTATGCAGCAATGACCTTAATTTACAACTTGAAGTGAGAATGTTGCGTTATTATGTTTTCCCTGCTGATTTCTAGAAAGGAGGTTTGAATTTTAAAGAATGAAATTAGTGATTGACTGAAACTATTTGAGATGTGACTTATAGAAGCATATTAAGAATAAATAAAAATAATGAAAAAGCAAAAATAAATTCAATTAAAATAAGGAAATTGCAATATTTGGGTCATATGATGAGAGAATATAGCTATTTGATGCTACAGATTACAACACATTGTGAGATATAAATCATAAGAAAATTAGAAGAAAACGCATTTCCTAATTCAGTAATTTTTCAGTAATGTATCTTCGATGAAGTACTTAGAGCTACGATATCAAAAATAAGAATAGTGCTGATGATTACCAACCTACTGAGAGGAAATAGTAGATAAAGAAAAAGAAGGAAAAATTTATTCTTATATCCTCAAAATTCTACAGTTAGAATTGTTATTGTTTCATATATTTTATTCGAGAAGCGTTTAGTAAACAAAAGAATAAATTTCTATCTATTTTTAACCGACCTCTAAAAGATGGAGGTTCTCAATTCGTCGACTATTATTCGCAATTTTTCAGATTTGGTGTTAGGGGGTTTTCGAGGTCGTTTATTACGAATATGAAATTATTGTCTTACAACTATTAGGTTGATAGGATACAATATGAGGGACTGAAAATTTTGCATTTTCCGGTTTGGTCTAAAATTTATATTACGGGGATCTTGGGGCTCAATGTTCAGTGAAAAATATATCGGGCTAAGAAGTTTACGTCTCAAGTTCTTTAAGTATCGATATTGGAAGATTTTGGGGCCTATATTACTAATCTAAAATTAATTTGAAATTTGAGGTAGTAGATTTACTATGACAAACTAAATATTTGTTTGACACAACTTCACTGGTATTAGGAGAACTCTAAGAATCAAAGAATTTTTAGTGGTACATTTTAGGGTGATTTACAACTTTTGATAAAATGGGTACATTTTTGCCACCTTGGAGTTTTTCCGAGGTACACTAATCTCGATTAGTACTTCTAAAAGTGCGCTAAAAGTTAAAAATAACTTTAAATTTTTATATGAAATTTAAATTTTTGAAGTCGCTTTTGTGGTTTAAGCATTGTCCGTTTGAAAGTGCAATTTTATCTTCTCCTTTTGGAGGTAAAAGCCCTTTGAGGAGTTAGTTTTTGACAAATTATTTTTCAGAACTGTATCTGGGTTTTTCTGTTACCGTACTTCCGTGTTTGAGTTTATGTTCCTCTTCTTTCTTCGTACAATTATCTGTTTTGTGGCTAATGAACGAGAGTAGGAAGAACGTTGCCGATCCGGCGCTCAAGTGATTTGCTTACCACTTTTTTTTTGGAGAGCGCATTCAGACACCTGTTGGCGTGAGACCGCATACTCTCGAGTTACTAGCCACATGAGACCACTTCATCGACACTGAAAGAATCCGGGAGAAAACCGGTAAACCTGATTTAGTTAAAGTATTAAAAAAAAATATATGTGAAAACATCCATGCCATAGCATTTATTTTATTAAAAGTTTTTATATATGGATATTTTTATTGGTCTACGAATTCACATTATGAAGCTATCTGGGTAAAGGATAAAGAAATTTACAAAAGTTTTATAGATCTTTAATCCTCCTACCCAGAGAGGCTGATTTTATCACGAACTTGTTATTGTAAGCATAAATTGACCTTTTATGTAAGATCTGAAAAGCAAGAATCATCTCATCTTAATATAAGCAAAGCTACGTAGCAGGAATTTCTCAGTTTTATTGAGACTAAGACATTGATCCTTTATGTTTATGCACGAATAAACTGCAGTACGCATTGTGCTCCTTGTTGGTTATTCCAGCTTATGAAATAGGTTAAACCTTAATCGACAACAAAACCCTTGGATGTTTACACTATAAACCCAATCGCCCTCTATGCCAAATAATACACTTCACTAAATCTCCAGCCATCAAATTTTCACATCCACTAAATTTTACAACTTCTAAATTATTCCATTCACCAAAATATCTCCAGTTTAAATCTATTTTCAACGCAACGTGTACGACCTTTTAGGTTCAAAGTTAAATAACATAAATAGGTATTTTAAAGTGAATTTTAGAATTTACTTTCTAGTGTAAACCAAAACCTTATTTATGATTGAAAGGAAACAAACTGTCCTAATTACAGAGAGTGCCAGGAAAATTTATATACCTGTTCCAATTTGCAACTTTATTTACGCTTTCGATGCCCGGAACTTTAGCTTTTTATGCTACTTTATAGTCTATAGATTATATAAGTAGCTAACGTGGAAAAGAAATTAACAAGCCAGTCCAACTAGCACTATTTTAGTTAGTTGGATTTTCCATTTATTAGTATTAGTAGTGGGAACAAATATTTCCCACATGGCCACATAATTCACTTAGATGGTTTAAAACAATTTAAACCACCTAAAATAACATTTGGAAAATTAAATTTGGAGATATTTTTTTCTTAATAAAGGTTTTTCTAATAGTCTATTACTTCTCTGTGATTTTATTTATGTTGTAACTTATTATATTCAATATATCTTAAAGTAATAAGTCGTGTTTATAGAAGTTCGACGTCTAAGTTTAAGATATTTAAAATATCCCAAGTACTTTAGCAGTCATATAAATTAGAGAGTAGATACTACAGATTTTAGTTTACGATTGTCTCCAATTCAAATAACTTTGGAGTTGTTTGTATTAGAAACTGAAATATATTTCATAACAAAGTTTTCATACTTATTGCTTCAACAGGAATGTTGTAATTATAAGTAGTTCCTTTTCCCAGTTCTCTTTTTCGGTTTTTTATCATGGACTATAATTTTATTAGTGCCAAGACAAACTAAAAATTGTGGTTAAGCCAGTTAGCCTGTTTTTCTTTAATTACACAGAATATAATTTATTCCTGGTAAAACAGAAATATCAGTTAAATATTGGCGAAATGAAATACATAGTAAAGCTTCTCTTATTATTTTTTATCTAAACTATAAATTTCCTCTGCATTGGTATTTCGTATTATTTTTCTCCCATCATCTGTTTCCTGTTCTTCTGCTCTTTTCCAAATATATTAAATTAGTTAGATAATTTTTGTTTTCAATTTTGTTCTAATTTTTGCAGATACTTTTTAAGTATCTTTTTAAGAAACTAATTTAGTTCTCAATCTACTGAAAAACCTTGCACTATAAGAGTAGACGTACTCTATTCTAACACGGTTAGAGATAAAGTACTCTCTTAGATTGCAAAAAAATACCAGGAAAGGGTGGAGACCTGCAGACTGGTTTCGAACTGTTTAGTTCTCGTCAGTATAGGGTAGGTAAGCGCACCTAAGCTTAAGAGAAGTGAATCGTTTAAGTACCTTATATTAGACAAAATATGAAGTCTAATACCAGCAGCGCCATCTCCCAACACTCCACGAAATCAGAATATTTATCCTCGTAGATATCTATGTGCTATATACCAACGGTAAATACAATATGATTGCAGGTGAGTGTATAAATATATTTATGTTAGAGAAACTACTTTAGTTCTTAACTAACTGAAAAACCTTATACTAGAAGGACAGACGTATTTTGTTCTTGCGTGGTTAGAGATAACGCACTACCTGAGATTGCAAGAAAATACCAGGAAAGGGTGTAGGCTTATCCCATTGCTCGTCTATAGTATATAGATCTCTTAACCTCTTAGAGAGTATACCAAAAAGGGGGAGGGGGCGTAGTTTTGCAAATGATACTTGTAGAGTGATATTGAACTTTTGTCGGTTTATTGAAACCAAAGAAAAAATTAATAAAATAAATTTAGTTAGACCTTCAAAAACCCGTTAAAGGGGGACACTACTAACACCAGTATGAAAACATTGATAGCAAATAATGAAAGGTTGAAAAACGCTATTTTAAGGGAATCCCGAAGTGGTCCCATTACAATACTTTCAGGGTACGTTTATTTCGAGGGATTCTAAATAGAAATACCTGAGATTTCTTATTAACTCTGTAATTTACATCATTCGTATTGTTACGATTTCGTTTCTTTATAACCGTTCACTGGGTTCGCAGAATAAATCAACAGTTTTCACTAAATAACTTCCAATACTTATATTAACAACACATTTACATTAACGCCACAACTAACTTATTATTTCCATTATTACAATACATCTATATAACTCTTAACGATACCACTGTATGACTAACTTCCAACTAACTCTACGCTTATTCTATCTTTATTTATATACCTGTGGGAAGTTCCTAAATAAATCTAGATCATAAAAGTTGAGATCTATCCAGAAAGATGAGTCACCGAGACACTATTCCTTTCGGCACACTACAATAAAGATTCCATTATTTGCTTGATCATCTACTTTGAAACTTTTATTAGAAAAATAAAAATAGCAACTCTAAAATGATGGTCAAGTCTTAAAATCGATATTTGGGGTTTTTAATGCCTCAAAACATTAATATTAGGTCTAAATTTTAAAACTCCAGATTGCCAGATGCATTTGAGTTCAAATCTAAAATTGAGTGTTTTTGGGGCTTAAGTATGAATTTCCATTTAAAACTTAAAAATTCAATATTAAGCTATCAATAAATTATAATTTATTTATAGTCGGATTCAATTTAAAATCAATATATGGAAATTTTCCGTTTCTAGGCTGTTTTGTATTTTTATTTTTTCTTATTTTCTTTTTGTAAAATATACAATACCTATGATAATCAATTTAAACGAATCTCTGCGTCAGATCCCCATATCTTATGCAATGTGGCAATGAAACATTTTGATACAGATAAAGTGCAGATAAAGCAAAAGTATTGCAAATAAAATGTAGTATTCGAAAATGGATTTACATAAAAAGTACAAAATGTTAAATAGTTTTGTGGTTATAGCAACATAATGTCACAAATTAATTTAAAAAAAAATAGAAGCAGTGGATACATACCATATTTTGAGCATATTATTTATTAGCTTTCAAGAAATTTACATAAAATATTTGAAAGAGTACCTGCAAAGAAAATATATAATCCCCGTCTACCGATTTCCATTTGCTTTTTAAAACACGCTTTCTTATGTATTCTTAGTATTGCGTTCGGATTATTTTCCATTTATTTTCGATTGTCTGTTCAACCTTTGTAATAGCGTTTTCTGCGGGTAATCGCGGTTTGTTGAACCTTGACCTTTAAGCAAAATTAGAAAGGTAATATATTTTTTAAAACATTTTAAATAAAATCTGCATCACTGATAATTTGGTAAATTTAAATAAACTTTCATTTTTTGGGTTATTTATTTCTGGGATTTATGCTAATTGCGGCAGTATTCATAAAATTTTATTAAAAGTCGTCTGTAATTACTTTATTTAAGTTATTTAAAGATGAAATAGTATTAATTAACCTTGTCTACTACGACTTTTCTCTCGGAAATGACGTTGCCAAAATTGCATGCAATTAAAGAAGCACATGTTATAAAATATTTATTGGAACTATTCTATAAAAAAGTTCTCCAAATAGGGCGGAAATTTATTATACGAATATATGACTCATCACTTGATGGAAGAAGAATAATAACTAAGCACTTAGTGTACAAGAAATATGTGCTTATTTCCTTCGCGGCATTTATCGTTTTCTAAAAATTCCTTTTCCTTCTACCCTTAATAACTTGGTAGATACGAGATTAGTACTAGTTACTTATCAGATCAAGTTGTAGTTTACTTTATTTAAACACACCACTAATTAATGATGCAAAACAAACAAGCAGTTCCAATTAAAGTAAGTGCTATATCAGTTAAAACACCTTTCCTAATTTTCCACTTTAATTACGCTTTCGATGCTGAAAATTCCAGCTTTTTATATGGCTTTACAGCCCTTGCATAATACCAAAGTGTGCGGAATTAAGGAACTAAATCTGGAAAAGAACTTAGCAAGATCTTTTAATTGGAAAGGATTAAAATTTTCAGCTGGTTTAATTTTCCGTCATGGTATTTAAATAAACTTGTAATATGGTTAAAATATTTACCCTTGCTCATTTTCTGGCAGCCCCGAGCTATTAGTTTTAGAATTTTCTTAATGAAAGAAATTAAACTAAATTGTAATTTAATACTTTCGAAATTTTCTTCTGTTTAAACGAAAAAAGTAATTTTACACTATTGAATCACTAAATTTATATAAAAAAGTATACCATTATATTTTTTTATTTTATTTTCATCACTAAAAAAATTAAAATTTTACTAGAAAAGTAATGTTTGAAACACTATAGGCTCCTTTAGACAATTAGTTGTAAATTTTCCGTCCTATATTATATATAATATGATCAGTTTCAAAATATTATCTATGTATCGAAATTCTTCCAGAAATGAAATGATATTGTTAGTTTCTTCCTTCACTGTGAATTGAATATGAGGATTAAAGGAGTTAAAGAGTTATAGGGCTATCTCAATTCTACCAGCAGGTGGATATGTTAGTTATACATACAAATGAAAACACTTTAAAAACTAAATGGTATAGAAAACCATGCCGTTTTAACACAGTCATAAGTTACCATTCATACCATCCTATGAGATTTAAAATCAATTTCATCTTAGGCATGAAAAATAGAACAGTCAAACTTTCATTTCCGAATTTAAGAGCAGAGGTTCTTATCCGAATAACTTTATTAACAAATTTTTTTATAGTACCTAATATGATATTCCTAAAAACATCTTTAAATTTCCTTCTCAACCACCTCTTTTGAACACTCAGTCTTTAAGTTTAGCTAATACTCTTTCAAATATAACAGTGCAAGTTCAGTTTTTCCATACACTACCTCATATAGAAAGTCTCATCGACAAATTGATGAATATTTTTAAACATACAGATATGAAAATAGCTAGAAGAGGTTATCATGTAGGCTACCTTTTTGGGAAACGACACCAACGAAGTTATTTTGGCAGAAACTATATAATAAATAAAAATGCGAGTTTTAACGGTCTTTTGCTTTTTTGGAATAGCTAATTAACAAAATAAATCGTACTTTAGCAATATTTGTAGGCTTTCTTACTACCTATAAATTACTATTTAAACTTTTTTGTCTACAATCAATAACTGAGCTCATAATATTAAAAAAAGTGCATTTGAAACTCGTAGTAAATTTTAAATATTACCTACTATCGCCAACTATCAGCACTAGTCTTATATTTTCCTCCTTTATAATCTTCAATAGTTGGTTGCTTCTTACTCAGAAATGCCTGAGTTTTTTTTATGACTGGTGTGTAAAATTCAAATATCGATATTGATAAATAATATTAAACTAGTGTTTTCGAAACCAACCTTCAATTTTTATCTGTAAAACATCTGAGCTTGAAAACTCATGGTTAACTTATAAATATTGATTACTCAACCAGTATTATCATCTGTTGTAAAGTGGACCTAAGCGACAAATAAATATCGTTCAAATTATTGTTTTTCTTAAAACCTAAAATAACTTTTATTGTTAGATGAGCACATCTAGTTTAAGGGTGCACAATTTCATTCTAAAGAATGGTATTTATTTATTAGGAAGGTTAAACTTTAAGAGTAGCAAAGGTTTAGATAATTGTTGATTTAGATCCTACCAAAATATTACGAATATACGACAAATACGAACCGATCTTTTCAGAAACAACCTTCTAAAATCATGAATTATAGATTGAATTCAATCAATTAGTAAATGTTTTCTCTTTAAAATTAAATTTTAATAAAGTTCAATAATACCACTATTGCCTGACATGTAGTCTTCAATATTTTTTTCAATTTGTGTTCGCGATCAGTTATTTTGTGAAAGTATAAGTAAACTATAATTCAACGGTCCAATGAAGGTCTTTAGGCAAAAACAAATCACATTATTAATTAAAAACACGGAAGTTTATATCTACGTAACTATCAAATTATACGGAAATTTTATTCCTATTAGAATCTATGTAACAGAAAACTTGTGTCCAATACTTAAATCGAAATATTTGCAAAGTTTAACTAAAACTTGTCGCCAGCTAGTTGTGTTGGATTTCTTTTAATGAAACAAATTATAATTTTCAACAAAAAATACCTTATATATTAAGATATTAATACAACAACCCCCCCCCCAGAAAATGGCATTAGAAAATTGTGAAAACTGGATAAGATAAAAATTCAAAAAAGTTTTTGAGCTAATGTAGATGCAGTCTCGGTAAAGAAATTTTCTCTTTTTGTAACATACTACATATAAAAATCATTTTAGTTCCTAAATAAAATGTCTTGCAGATAATACCTACGGTATAAGAAGTAAGACTTAATAAAATACTTTGTTGATAATTTCGGTATTTATGAAATTATTTGGAGACAAATAATAATCATGAGGTCCAGAGTATTGTTAGTATAAATAAATTAGTTTCCATAGACTACCAAGAGCTTTCATATTCTCTCCACAGAACATTCAACTATCCCAGAAATACTCAGATTTCAAAGAAAAATTGAGCTTTCTGTGGGGAGTCTTTTCCACATTCTCGGACTATAGGTTATGGTTTGCTGTGTTTCCCAAAAATGTCAAGTAGTTATACAGGTGTTCGCTAAAGCCGAATCTCACTAAGGAGAACATTTTTTTATATTATGCCAGTTATTGGTACCATTTTGGAAATCGTTTTACGCTATTCATTCCTGAATGTCTTGTTTATAATGAGGATCTGTCTAATTCATAAGCAACATTCGATCTTAGTACAGCTGTTTCCAAGCCATATTCGAAGTATGGTTCTGCCTGCAAAAGTTTCAACTTCTCAGCTAACTACTTGGTATCCTATCGCTGAATGGACTCTTTCTGATGTCCGACATCCATCTCAGCATTGATTGCTCTGGATTCACTGATCTTTAATAATGTGTTCTAGATAGTCGTGCATTGAAATAAACTGCTCTTGAATAGGTATTAATAATCCTTCGGGTTCTGTAAACTTTTGGTTATCATTAGCTAGCTAATTTGTTCAAATTGTTTCTGATTTAGGGCTATTAGTAGGTTATTTCTAGAATTAAAAAAAAATGTTAATGTATGAGATACAAATTAAAAAAAAAAATAAACTTTATTCGAAAGGCAGTTTTAAAAAAAAATTATGTATAATTTTCCAGAACATTCCTCCTTTGACTTTTGATATATTCATATTTATTTGTATTGTTTATACTGTAACATTCACACAAATGAAAAAAAAATGGATGGGATTTTTTTATTATTTTGTCTTCTTAATCGATTCTTTAAATTTGAAGCATCTAACGCATAACGGTTAATTACGGCCATTTAGCTTCTAATGCTTCCTATATATGTTCTGCCTTTATTGTCACAATAGTTTGATCGGTCTGCATCACAAATAATACCGGTTGCATCTTTTCTCTAGTTATGTTTAAGATCAGGCATTTATCGAGGCTTAACAGCGTTCTTTTGTCCCCGCGAAACTCCATAATTTTGACCAATTCTATCAGCTGATATCTGAAAGAAGTTTGAAGGCGTGGTTGTGGGTTGACTGTATAGTAAAACTACATTTGACTTAATGGATCATCTTAAAATATTTCCAATCATATTGGGATTGTATCTGTTTCAATATTGTTGCTGATGATTATTTAGGTTTATCTGAATTCTACCAAGCCAAGTTAAGTACCTTTTGGTAGTCGGTGTAGCCGGCGAAAAGGTTCTTTTTTGGTGTACAGGCCTGATTACAAATGACAGTGTCGATGATAAGCTACTCCTCGCATTTCTGGTAGTGTGTGTGACTACATCATGCCAAGCAGGATTTGATTAAGGTATATATAATGGGAAGGATTTTAATTGGTTGATATTTACCTAGGTCTTGTGTATTATTCTGAGCTTTTCAAAATTCCAAATTATTATGAATTTCATGCCAAACGGCTTCGCACTTACTCCAGAAAATATTGACTCATACCAGGTATACCAAGATACCAAAAGAATTGAGGTCTGCGGTGACCGTTTCCATGTTATCGGGTCCTTGGTGACGTGGTCAGATGTTGTTTGTATTTCCTACAAACTTTAGGACGATCCGCGCGATTGTAACAAGAAATGCTTTTTGAATAAGTTTATATAGATGTTCAATAAAGCCAAGTCCCTTGATGTTCTACAAGAGGTTCTTTGGTATTACTCCAGTTGTTGATTATGAGAATCATTTGGACGCTGTTTATTGCCCATTGTCTGCTAATTTGCATCTCCAGATTTCTATATTTGGCAATTTTCTCACTGTATTCCTAAGAACAGTTCAGTCCCAATACAGCTTGAACTCGTTGCTCTCAAGAATAAGCTCCAGGTTATATTTGCAGCAAAGCACCTTTTCTACCTGCAATAGAATTAACTTATCTTAACAGCTGAGTCATGTTTTTCGTCATAATCGGTTGCGGCAAATGCTTGGCATCCTGTAGTTATGTGCTGGGTTATCTTTGATGTTTGACGGCCATATTTAAATTGGTCGTTTTCTATTGAGAGATTTCTGATGATGAAATCCCGATAGTTTTTCGTTGGAATAACCTGGTCTTGGATAGCTAACAAAAAACTCTCCGTTTCCAGAGACAACTGTCCTGAAATCAACCAGTATTTCGACGTTGACTTGTCGACATTGTCCTGACTGACCTTATTTGGATGCAGTCGATGAAGTGTCTTCTGTAACCAGGCTTTTTAACTTCTCTTGGTTTGTTTGGTGGTAAGAAACAATATCCTCTTTCCTCAGCTGTAACAGCGTTGAATTGTCTGCCTCGCATAATTCTCGATGTAGTGTGGAAGAGTCCGCTAATTATCTGTTGATCGAACTGTTTACCAATATTCACCAATCCTCTTCCTTTTTGGTATTTTGGAAGTTTTGTATGTTAACTAGCACTCCGAGGTTGGTGTTTGTATGCTTTTATTAGGAATGTTCTTATTTTTCTTTGCAGGTTTTCAATATCCATCCGAATTCATTCCATAGTTCCAGAAGAGTAGCTAAGTGCAGCGCATGTATACATATTGAACGCTTTAAACAAATTTCTTCTATTTAAGTTAGTTCATACCGCCTCCTGACAAATTCGGTTGGCAGTTCCGCCTTGATAGTGCGATTGTCAATTCTTTAGCCTGTTTCATACCTAGGTGTTGGTATGTCTGTTCTGTATACATTGTATCTATTGTTTCACCGGTCTGCATCTCAGATTCTCCCGGTTGTATCTCTCTCTTATATTCATTCCGATATTCCCGGAGAGCTCTTTTACAATCTTAAGCATTTAATCGAGCTGATTTCTGGTAGCAGCCATCAGTTTAAGATCACCCATGTATAGAAGATGATTCAATCTTACTATCTCTTCATTGTTATTTCTAATAATAAAGGCGTATCTGGTTACAACGTGGTGGAATTTAAACGGCACGATAGTGGGTTCATTGCAAGGCTTAGTGAATTGCGTTTAAATATTTCCCTTCGTGTTGAAATTGTATTAGTTTCGATGGTATCGCTGGATGGCACATGCAATTTGATTCTAGTTCTCTAAGTTGACATGATGTGTTCTTAAAAAGAAACAAAGTAAATATCGACCCTATACATTCTCAATATAGTGGGGAGCTACTTACGTGGCACTGAGTAAAAGGCTTTCTTATAATTCTCCTAAACAGCAAAGAGGTTTCTTCGGTTGATATAGGTTTGGTTACACATACACATCCCATTGCTCCCCTGGTGCATCTTTTCTGTTGAGTTGCAATGATATTATCTTGTTCACAATGTGCATAGATGCGTTGGGTCAAGCAAGACGTGATCACCTTTTATAGTGTGGGAAGGCAGGTGATTGGCCTATACTTAGCTGGGTTATGTGTGTAATGTTGGTCCTTTTTTGGCAACAGATACGTAACACCTTTAGTGAGGACCAATTGCATTTTTGCTGGGTTATTAATAAGATTAGCTAGTTGATGGTGTGTACACCAGAACTTCTTGAGTCAGTAGTTCTAGACCCGGTCGCGACCTGGAGCTTTCTGGTTATGAAATTTTTTGATTATTCTTTAAGTCTCCTGGACTGTATATAGCTCAATCTGCATCTGGCTGTAGTTCTGGCAGATTTGGTGTTCTTCATTGATACAATCGACTGCGATGTGACAATTGGTAAGTGTGGAAAGTTGGCTTCCCTAAAACTCTTCTACTTGCTGTCTATTGGTATATCTATTATCTGCCGTATTAGAAAGAAAGTCTAGCTTACGGTAGAAAGTTTTCTTAATCATTGGAAGATCAACTTTGCCATGAAGGTGTGTTGAGTTCTGTTTTTGCTAATAGGCGCTCCGTTGTAATTTTAAATTTTAAACCTCTAGCTATTGCAGTCACGGCATAGTAGATGTTTATATGTAAGGACTCCATATTACAGGCCTCTGAACCATAACCTGGTAAAATTGGATTGTTCATGATATCTATCATGATACCTAGTTTTTTAGATGCATTAATTTTGGCAGTACCAGTCTGTATAATGGATTGATACCATCATACTCCAACACCGCATCACTCATTTCTATTGACAGTTTCTGATAAAAAAGTTCAGCATTGTCCTGATGGGTATTGTCAATCAACTGTTCTTATTTTTCTTGAATCTCGGATTCCGGCTGTTGCTCAGATTCAGCAATCGGATCGTTGTTATTGTTAGTGCCCCTGATCTCACTTTCAAGTTCCGCTTTGGTAGTATTAAGTCGCATTACAGGAATTAGGTTGTTTTGGAGAATAATTTTGTATTGGTCAGCTATTCTCTGTTGTGATACCTGTAAGTGGGATATTTCCTTCAAAATTCAGCATGAAGCCGTCGCCTATAGCCGATCGTTTCTCGTCCTGATTGTGACTCTATGAAAAATGCGCATTATGGTTTCATTCATAGATGTTGTCCATTTCATGCGTTATCTTGGAAGTCCCGTCTGAGTGAGCTCTAGCTAAGGTTCCTGCGCAACACCTTCAGAGGGTGGAGCTCCCGTTGTTATTTAGCTCTCATGTTGTTGTTGCGCTGTAGCTTGTTGGGTGACAGGAGTCCGCCTCTTCAACACCCTGTCACCTAAAGGTTGTGATGTACAAATATTGCCCCCCCCCCCCAGAATTCATGGGGCTGACTGCTTCTACGATGTGGGATTCAGGTCCAATGACCCTACTCACCTGGGGTAAATTATGTTTTGCATTCGACATATTCATTATTTTAAATCTGAAATTTCTCACCATTTAATCGCATCCTACGGTTGTTTGAGGGGAACGCTTGACTGATAAAATCCAATTGTTCTTGATGTTTAACATGATACTGCAGCACTCATTTCTGTTGACAGTTTTTGGCGTTGTTCTGTTGGGTATTGCCATTCTTGGACCTCGGGTTCCGATTGTGACTCAGGTTCAGCAATCGGATTGTTGTTATTATCAGTACCCTTGATCTCACTTTCGATTTCTTCTGTCATAGTAGTAAGCCGCGTAACAGGAAATAGGTTGTTTCGGGGAATAACTCTGCTTTTATAGTTGTATGTGTGGATATTCACTACAAAATTCAGTATGTATGAAGCTATTGTCTATAACCGGTCGTTTCTCGTCCTAGTTTAGTTACCCTATAAAAAATGATCATTTTGTTTCGTTCATAAATGTGTGGAAGTCCGCCTAAGTGAGCGCTGACTGAGATTCTAGCGCAACACCTTCGTAGAGTGAAGCCCTCGCTATTGTTGACCTCTAATATTATTGTTGGTCTGTAGCTTGTTGTGCGACAGGGATCCGCCTCGTCAACACCCTGCCACTTAAAGACTGTGATGTCGAAATTAAAATCTGAAACTTCTCCCATTTAATCGCCTCCTACGATTGGTTGAGGGAAATTCTGGACCCATTCATAGCCGGATCTATTCAGAAAGCTGAGGGAAAGTGATTCCTAAGGGATTGTGTAGGTATTGTGTGTGGGGATGTTTAACAGGCAAATAAAGGATATAGTTAAAGGTCAGCGAACAACTAACTTTGCTGGATGTACGATCTACGCATTACAGTAGCTACAAGTATAATGCAGGCTGCAGTATCTTGCCGGCCAGACATTAATTTATTATTATTAAATGCTGTTGTTAGAATTTTTTATTATTACTAATGTTGGTAAATTTTGATTAACAGAAGCGGTGTTCGCTAAAATGCAGATGAATTTCTTATTAGTGTTTGTATTAGCAAATACATAATACAAATCAATTACGAGGATTAAGATATAAAATATAAGGTGCTAAAAATAAAAGACAATATTCACTAATTTAAAAAATGCTCAGCATTAATATTTATTCATTTTTTTGCAGCTAATTTTTTACAAAACAATAACTAGTAATGTTTTTGGAGATTGACTATTTTTTGAAATATATTCTTTTGAAAATATGCAATTTAGTTATTTTGGGTATGATTTATAGATATTAAGATCTCTTTTCTATACCTATATAATTTAGAAAAAAAAAAGATTCATAATTCTTATAAGAAAAAAGTTAGTGCCGTATTTTTTCCACGTTTTTATCATAAATTCTAAATCACAAGGTCTTATTGGTTGATTCAATTGTCCAATAAAGCAAATATGGGGTACCTTTTCGGAATAAAACCTGCTTTATATTACAGCTGTTTAATTCAATACCCATTTTATGTTAAGGATCCGCCAGTAATCTTAGACATCCATAAAATATACTCCACTAAAACGTTATTATCGCTATAGTGGTCCCTTGGAACAACTTCGCAATCCACTCTGAAATGTAAACATACCCTTAAGTAACGATCCAAAACAAACAAACTACTCTAATTAAAGTAAGTGCGAGCACGGTTAAAATACCTTTTCTTATTTTCCATTTTAAGTTCTTTCTCCCTCTATCCTACTGTTAAGCTTTAAGAATTCTTGCATAATACTAGGCGGAATTAGGAAAGTAAACCTAAGAAAAACTTACAAACTTTTTTAATTCAGTTAAATGTTTTGTGCTGTAATGGCGCTTTTGAAATAGTATTCCACGGATGTCTTCCTATTAAAATAGCGGAGCATCGGTAGTTGGATATCCATCCCGCCATTGGTCAAACAGTCAGCGATCAAGTGAACCTGAGCTTAAGAATATCTTTTTATTACACTAAATAATTTCTATGAGTACCACTTACTATCCTCTGAACTATTCAACAGTTTGACTGTACGGCAGTGAAGACATCCACCCACTATCAATCTCGGGCGATACCCTCTGTATATGGTAAAGGGCAGCTTGTTACAGTGAAGAAACGACAAGCTAAGGGTCATTTGCTCGTATTAGTTACTGGCTGTCTGTTGCTAATCATATTTCCTTAAATGTAAAATGAGAACTAGGTAATAAAACCAACGGTTTTAAAACATCCTGTACCCCGTATTTCATTCTTTACAATGTGACCTAAAACTTACAACTTAAGATAGAAAACAAAATCAAACAGACGGTATGAAGGGAAAGAACATGCTTATACGGTGATATTTATGACGCTGTTCACTGCACCCGGACTAATCGAGCAATCGGCGGTTTCACGACGTCTTGTACAATTCGTAACGCTATTCACGGTTTCTCATACCACTTGACCGGCGGTATGCTCTATCTTAGTGGTAATCCGACATCGATCGGCGGTAGACGACGTCTATGTACGGAATGGTAAAATCCTAGCCGTGACGGGCGACGACAGTTGTTATGCGCCCTTAATGATGACACCAGTGAGCACCTGTCGGTAAACACGTTTCTGGGCATTACGAAATTAAATCAAACAGACGATATCAAAGGTATGCATGTATAGGTGGCGGTAAGATATAAACAAGGGAACTAACACTGCCCGTTCTTATAAGGGTCCCCGACAGTTTCGGTAAGATGGAACGACATTGCTCGTGCATTTAATTATCCTCGACAATGTCACCCAATACCGGGGGATATTAGGAAGAAAACCGACACTGGCCGTCCTTATAAGGGTTTTTGATATTGTCGGTAGAATAAAACTACATTGCCACTGTTTATACCTGGCAATTCGACTGGGGCAAGCTAGCCGGGTAGTTAACAGCGATCGCGACATCCGTTGCCTCTCGAAGAATCGTGTTTCGAGACGGAAAATCTGACATTCCTGCGAGGTAAGAATAATCGGAAAATACTTCTCCCTGATATATTACCAAAGACCAGTGCGATAGGGGAGAATTTCAGATATTCAGCCACAAATTTAAAGTCTTTAAATATTAGTGGTCAGATGAATTGTCGTGTTCGGTAAACTTGTTATCTAGTGTTAAGTCGTTAATTTTCGTTTTTTGTAAATGAGAAGTGTAGCATTAGTTTTTTTTTGATCCGAAAAGCGTTAAAATACTATTGACAGTTTGTCACAATGTGTCTTCGATAGGCTTGCCTGGAAATATAGGCTATATAAAGTTTCTTGATTCTAAATTTTTAAATATGTTTTGAAACTTATTCTAAGGTATATTATTTTCCTCAAATCAATTTCATGGAGAAAAAAGGAAATATTTGTAGTCCACAGACAATATTTTTCTTAATTCTGAATCTATGAAACTCTTAATACCAAAATGTTATTTAAAAATAAAGAATTTTAAACATATTACAACACATTTGGATTTTCTAAGCATCATGGCTCTGTCTTGGAACGATAGATGTTGGATTTTACAGGAACAATTCATCAGAAAAGCCTTGCATCATACGAAATTGCTCTGGAGAAGCGAGTGAGATTAGAATTCGTAATATGTCCCTGTCCAACAACACTATTTAAAGAAACATTGGAACTTATTTTATTTGAAGTAAAAGCATCTCCTATCTTTTCTTTTCAACTTGACAAGTCCATCTATGTTAATTCATGTTCTCAGTTGCTCATTTTTGTGAGACATATTTACTTGAAGGACATCAGAGACGAGCTAGTATTTTGTAGGGTACTGAAATCTATCCCGAAATGTAAAGACGTCATAGAGATGATAGGTCCATTCATTTGATGAGTAATGATTTCCAATGGAAAAATTGGTATGAAATGTGCACCGACGAGGTTCTAGCTATGTTTTGATCAAGATCAGGCAGTTAAAAGTTAAAGAGCTTGCACTCCACAAAGAATTATTCCATTGCGAAAGTCACCGATTTGTTCTTGCTACCTAAACTTTTCCAAATCCTTTGTACGAACTATTCGATTCCGATGACAAGTGTAAATTATACAGAGTGTTTATATAATACATCTGGATACTCAGAGAGATAATTTTACATGGTAAATGAAAAATTAAAGTTATATAAAAGAAGTCTAAAATTCAATACTTCTTGAGTTACAATTTGTCAAATTTCTTTTTTTTTAATATTTTTAACATCTTGTGGTTAGTTTTTAACTTATCAAGTTGACAACTATGCCTAATGAGTTTTATTATTCTGTTATAAAAACATTTGTCTATTCTGCCACCAGAGGTCACATATTTTTTTTTTAAATTGATTGGGAAAAATAAATATCAAAATCTTCTAATCGATATTGGTCTTCCTTTAGCACCAAAATTATTTTTGAATGCTCTGATTTTGTCCAGCCTTCGATGGACGATAATAAAAATTTGGACACATGGAATATTTCTTTCAGGATATGCTTCGAGATACTACCGTCTTACTTCTTCGGCATGTCCATTGGTTCTCCCACAGCAACAGTTCATGTCGCGATACTCAATAATTAAATATTCGTGAGCCATTTTGTAAATAATTATATATCGTAATAATTTTAAGGTTATTACTAATTTCTAATCTACTAAAATACAAAGAAGATTTTACTTATTAAATATTTTTTATCAAATAAAACTTGATATGTTGCTTCCATTTGGAAAACTGATTTTACTGGTAATAAAAATTAGTTTCAATTTGTGCCTAAACGGTATGGTTTATTGACTCGAATAAAGAATACCTTTTTTCAGTTTACTTTTATCTTTAAAATGGCATGTTCCTTTTTCCAATAACTGTGAAAGCAAAAAACATTTGTGAAAAATAAAACTTCAATTTCGGATTGTCACATCTGGTGGTACAATAGAGAAATATTTTAATAACAGAATGATAAAGGTCATTAAGAGTAGTTTCTATGCTAAACATCAACTTAATAAGTTAAAAAAATAACCGCAAGATGTTAAAAATAGGAAAAAAGAAATTGAACTTTAACAGGCTCTAACTCGCGAACTATAGAAACTTTGACTTCTTGTTATATGGCTTACTAACTTTATTTCACTATGTAGAATCACTTTTTTAAGAATTCTGATGCACTATCTGAACATCCTGTATAAGACCTAGTGCTCTTGATTCTTGTTCATTTATGAAATTATGCAATAACTTGAACTCTGCTGTTCGTTGGTTATCAAAAGGAAATATTTTTGGTCGTGTCTTTGAATTGAAAAACTAAATAAAACAGTTTTTAAAAATACAAGGAAACATCAGCTTATGACACAGTTTAACGATAGGATCCGATTCCAAAGAGTATTTTTTATCTGATCTGCTAAACAAGCTGCAAAAGAGACTCCGTAAAGTAAATCTTGGAAACTTTATCATGTTTGAACACCTTAGTATCAAAACTGAAGAATCAGAGACGGGAATAGTAGTTAATCTAAGAGAAGATATTACCACCTTCAAGCTCTTTTTTTTAGGACTTAGCAAAAGTCACAGTATTTTTTATTAAGTATTAATTACTATCTAATTATGAACGTGGTGATAGAGCCAGCATCTACTTAACAATTGTTATAATCTTTCGTTGAATTTTTATCAAGGCCAGTCTGGTATCACTTTTAACATCCAGCTTATTCCTCTCATTCATCTTGATATGCAGAAGAGTTAGAAATCCACTTTCATGGGGATAAGTGGAAGCAAATGGCACCATTGTTCGAAAATAAAGCATAGAAACTTTAGGATATGAATAACATATAGCGCACCAAAGTTAAAGTAAAGATTTTTTCAGAAGTATATCACACACTGGGGAGTCATTTCGCAGCTCCAGAAAATTCATCATTCACTTTATACAAAATTCGGTAACATCCAAATATACATAAAATGGGATTCATAGTAATGTAGCTTCTTGTTCAGAGAACTCCAAGAAATAAGGTAAAACTTCAAGTTTAAGGTTGTAATTAATTTTGTTTATCTACAATTCGCGTCTCCAATTCTTCACTTTTCGTGCAAATATATTCAAACATGGCAAAGTTTTTAAGATTTACTTTCAAGCTTACTTCTGCAGCTTTAGTAAGTGCCTAGATATTATCTATGAATGAATAATATGAGTTTCTCTCTTCTGCTTTTTCAAATTTATACTAATAAGCTGATCTAGGATATCAGATCAAAAGCTACCGTTTGGATCCAAGTCTAATTTTATTTTATTTTTAAATTCAAAGACGTGGCCAACAACATTTTATTTTGAGCCGCTGTACATAAAAAAACCTCGTGATTAGCGGTAATATTTTTGCAAAATTTCTTGACCAGGCGAGTATTAAGGGCATCTTATTTTACAGGATTTCATTTCAATGAAGAGTCAAATACTTTTCGTCGGGACTTTAGAAGAGTCTTGGAAACATGCACAATTCGGTGAGGCATATGGTGCAATTCCTTCGTTTTGTGAGCAAGCTCTTAAACTTTTAACTTAAAGCGCGACTTCGATCCCAGCCTGGCTGCTGCTTCATCGGTATACACTCCTTTTAAGTTGTTTTATTACTTTCGAAGAATGAACTTACCATCTCTCTCTCGTAATAGCTTTAGAGTTAAATACAAACTTTAAGTTGATGTTTTCCAAGTGAATATATGCCTCTATTTCAGGTACAAATTATTTCATTATATTTCTGGATATATTTGACATGCTTTTCTGAATTATCTCATTGGATAATGATATATAACGCATTTTAATCTCACCCGCTTTTCCAAAAATCAGTTTAACGGATTTTAATAAACGTTGATCAGGGTCTTTGCAATTGTTTGGAGTTTTTTGTTATTTGCAAAATTCAAATTTTAAATATTTTCTTTTTTCTCTATGATGTTGATATCTGGAAAATAAAAGATTTCAAAATAATGTTTAAAAAATATTGAAAATTTTGAATTATTAACATCGTTTAATGTTTTCTCATTTACAAAAACAGTAAATAATAGAATAGCCCATATGTCAAGGCATACCTAGACGCATTGTGTCGGGCAATCAATTATATTGTAAAGTGTTTCTGATCAAACAAAACTCGTAACGAATTATTTGTTTATAAACTACAAAAGGATACAAATACGTCCTAGCACTTCGTACAAAGGTTAAAGAGCGCGACAATTTATCTGTACACTTATATTTGTATTCGAAAATTCTAAATTTAATTTTGAATTTTGACATTAATGATTTGCAACTCGCGGTCCATCAGTTAAGGAGAACTTATTTACCGTAAAGTTTTTCCATTCGCAATCGAATTATTGAATTTATTTATCGATTATACTTTAAAAAAATACAGTAATATTTGATACAAGAACATTAAAAATTTAAATTGCAAATAAAACATGTGAATATCATCCTAAGTGTTATAAGGATTTTAAGAAGTGCCAGAAAAATATCATGAAAAATCACAATGTATAAATGAAAAGAAAATCTGAAATTGTATCTGTTTGAGGAATAAATTATATACAATCAGGTGGACTTTCACTCCGGTCATCTACCTCTGCATCGATTTAGCCATGTACATCTGTTTCATGTGAAAATGTTGAAAAAAAGTGGATGCCTATTTGACCAGACCTCTTGGATCTTATGTAATTAGACGCCCTAAATCCAAATCTGAGGTCCGCTAACCTTTATCACGTCAGTTTCAAGATCATTTCAAGGTCAAATGCAGTAAAATAGACCAAATACACCAGAAGAAGTAGATACGTATGTTTTTGAGGGCACTGAATCCGAATTAGTGGTTTATTTAATCCTCCAAGGTCGACTAGAGGTTTTTTTTGGGATCATTACAATGTCAAATTGAGAAAAATCCACTAAAAAAATCTGAAAAAATATGTAGGTTTTTGGGATCATTGAATCCGAATTCGTTGTTGGTTTAATCCTCCAAGGTCAGCCAGGAGTAATTTCAGGGTCATTTTAAGGTCAAATTGAGAAACAAACTACTATACTACAAATTTGTGGATTGTTTAACCCCCAAGATTAGCCAGAGACCATTTCAGCGTCACTTTAAGGTCAAATTGAGAAAAATCTACTAAATAGATCTATAAAAGAAAATATGTAGATTTTTGAGAACGCTAGCCTTTCAGATAAGCTAAGAAGCCTATTACATAAAAAAAATGTTCAAGTAGAGTCGAGTCATGAGCAGACAAGCACTGTGTGCTGCTGCTAAGAGCTAGACTTGTAGTCAGCTATACTCAAGACTCAAAATCACTTTCGATTTTCAAGATGACTGATCGTCATGTGGTAATCTCCACATCTGATGAGTCCAACGAGGACGAAATCAGCCCAGGGTAATGAGCTCCGCTCAATCCTCGAGTGTCCACACCAACCGGTGCCAGGCGTATAGCAGCACCCGTGCCATAAGGCGACCAGTACTATAGGTGTGCCTTGAAAGGGATAAACCCGAACCCTAACACTTTTAGGTTGCACCAGAAACTTGCACGCTTAACCAAGTTTGCGTCCAAACTTGTTCCAAGCCATGCGCGACGCACTTATCGTCAGCACTTACTCCTAAGTATTGGCCGGAGGCCACGGGGTGTTCGCACCCATGCGTTTAGATGCTAACCAGGGCAGTGTTCAGTGTTGCTTATATGTATGTGGAGATGGGAATATGTGCACTTCTACCTAAAAAATCTACTGCGCAGCCCTTCTGCTGCTAAGTCGACCGACTATAACAGGTCCTCCAATCCTATTTCTCATAAGAAAACTCAGAATGTGGGACTGCTTCAGATTAAGTAGATTACGCCCTTTTATTTAATATATTTTCAAGTCTGAAAGAACGCCGCTAGTCGAAGTTTCTTAAAAGTGTGTATAAATATGGCGAGCAGAGCACGTAACGCGCCTGTGACGAACTTGCCTCAAACTTGCAGCGAACGTTCATTGATGTTTACCGGTTGGATTGAAATATTGTGCTTTCGGCGGCTGATGTCAAAGGAGATTTTTAAAAACATTTGGACGGTGTAAAGCAACAAGTGGTAAAAACATATTAATATTTGTAGACAGAGATATTTATCAGTATTTATAAATTTTGATAATTTGAACTAGAAGGCGTCTTCGCACCAAATGGGTTTTGTATCACGGATACTCAAATTTGTTATCCAGTGAGTATCGTAGTAGACTTTTACAAAGAATTTTGGTAAAGAATATGACTAGGTTTAAAGGTACTTCTTTTTTTTTAAATCGGACTTATTGGTGACGAGAAACAAAGAGCAACCTTGTTTCGGTTGAAGTAGAGTACACCATGTAAATTTTTCACGAACGTTTAGTTAATACAAAGTGAGCGAAGAAGATCGACCTGCCCTGCCATGTCTGACGACGAAGAAAAAACGACTGCTTTGTTAGTTTTATGCAGTGGGATTTTAGTATTAAAATTTTATTAAACAAAAAACGAAAACTTCGGCGATAATACCGCACTATCTTGAATAAAGAAAGGTCAAGATTGGAAATTCTAGCAAATTTAAAGTTCCAAAATATTAGGGAACTATACAGAGAATTCACCAAAATCCCACCTTTAGATTTTGAATATTTGTTAAACAAAATAAATCTAGTCATTTTCAGAGAGAAGAGAAGTAAATTTTCAGTGGCCCATTTTTATTTGACAGACACTCAACATTTTCTTTTCGCTGGTCTCCCCAAAATTTCTGACTCAATTTTATTTCCCACATCAACATTTTTTCTTTTTTAAAATGTTTGTCCATAACTCACAAATTTTGGAATTATTTGCAGGTCTCCTCTAATTCACACATAGTTTCTTCGGACTACTCCATATTCACTTATAAACAACTTTTAATCAATGCCAATTGCTAAATAAATTTTATTTCATTAACAAAAAAATAAAAAAAATCTTCTGCCGTCAGTGTCAAGCAAAGTAAATTTTTTCAAAAGGACGTGTCATAAACCCATCCCACTAGATAGAATAAATCTTTTGAGTTCGCACCCAAAAATCGACAGAAAATGGATCACTGCGAGTCTCGGTCGAGCTACTCGTAAACAATAGAACTATAGAAAAATTGAATTCTTGTAACCCAAATGCATTTATCACCTTCTTTGAGACCTGCCACAGAAGGGCTTCAACACCAATAGCAATCAGCTAAACTCAAAGGAATCTGGCTGTAAGTTCGTAGCATACTGGTCACGGGCGCGTCACGCGCTCAGCTCACCATATTTATACTCACCTTAACATATCCCCTCAAGTAGTGCCATGTTAGGATTCCTTTTAGAATTCTAAGTAATACGTGTTGCAAATTATAGTTTGTAATTATAGCTTGTAACTGGCTCGTTTAAGAAGTTTGGTAAATTATTAATAATTTTTGATACGAAAATTCTAATAATCTAAGATAATCAAGAACAATCGTGACAAATTCTGATAAAATTTCGCATTGTGATATTGTGATTATTATTAATATGTAATAAAGTCGAACCAAGAAAAATTCATAAACATATACGATCAAAAGTTAATTTGTTATAATTGTAAAATCTCCTTTCAGGCAGAGAATATGAAAAATATATATACAAACAGTTTATTTCCTGCAAATATCGCTCTGATCCTCTCTTCATATGCGTTTCGATCACCTCATGATCTCGTCAGTGGAGCTGTATCGGACCAAGAGCAACATTAGCAGGAAATAACTGATATAAGAAATATAAATTTCAAAGTACGTCGGCAGGATATTGCACCTGCCATCTACCGACCTCGATGTCAGACTGAAAAATATCGCCAGTCGAACGACATCTATGAATAATTGGAGTAATGTGAAATTTAAAAAAAATCAAAATTTCAGTAAGAAATTAAGAAATCTTCTGCCGTATTTAAATAGTTTGTTATATATTTAAATTCTCCTTTCAGGCAAAGAATATAATTATTATGCTTGTATATATATTTTTCATATTCTCTGTATATATATTTTTCATATTCTCTGTCTGAAAGGAGACATATATAACATGTAAATAATGCAACTATTTAAATACGGCAGAAGATGTCTTTATTTCTTACTGAAATTTTGATTTTTTTAAAATGAAAAATTAATGTTTCTTGGTTTGTAGACAAGATAAACCTATGGTTGGCAATAAACTAACATTCAATTGTTATTTAGTTTCAATAAGGTCGCCACACTACAACTCATGATTCATTAACGTCCAATAAGTAGTTATGAAATTGCTAAAATTGATAATACCATGTCGTTTTAGGTATGCATTAAATTTGTATTAACAAAATATTTGCTTTCTTTAAGTTGTGAAAAATGTCCATAATAAATGTGTTACTTTAGTCGTAAGAAAATTGCAATATTTTACCCCCCATAGCTATTAATCACGGAACCGATTACACTACTAGTCCTTGGATCATGTTGTATTTTTAGTAACTAGCATTGCATGCTCGTAAAACAATACATGGTTACTATACCAATGACAATACGGTTCCCGAAAGTCATTATTGTGAAACCTTAGGGGACAGTTTTGCAAGCCATTCTAAATGTAAACACTTTCCTAAATAACAATTTAAAACAAACTGCTTTAATCAAAGTAAGTGCAAACACCATTAAAATATTTTCTTTTATTGACCTGTTTTATTTTGTACTTTATTTCCTTTTCGATGTTCCCAATCGAATCCATTATCTGATTTTAGAATTTCTACAGAATACCGAAAATGCATATAATTTAGAACTAAGTCTGAACCTAAGCCAAGCAATTTAATAAAATTCAATTGTCATACATCAATTTTCTATTTTTTTTTTGTAGATCCATCACGGGTTCCCGCTAATCATTATAAAAAAAAACTAAAAATTACACAAAATTTATACATCAATAATGTGCAATTTTGGGCCGCACGTATAGAGAATATGTATTATTGGTTAACTAAATATTAACCATATCTTATATAATTAAATATACTCTCTTTAGTTATGTTTGGGGGGTAATCGCCCCCCCCCCCCCAAGATCTTTGAGTTCAGGAAAATAGACCCGATTTTGCTTCTTATACTATAGTTTATTCAAGAACTAGAGAGAGTAATAAATCATTTTTTACCCTTTTTTTTCTTCGCAAATTACTTGTGTTCTTTAGTCCGGTGTCTTTGTCAAAATTTGTCAGACACATATATTTTTCATAAGAATGGGTGAGAAATTTTATAATCAAAAATACCGGTCTTTAATAATGAACTATTTGGATTGGATTACAATAGATATTTGGAGGTGTGAAGTGTTAAAAAGAATTTTAGTCCTTGTCATAGGCGTCGAAAGGAGGTTTATTTTATCACCAAGTATTTATAGCATAGAATATTATTTCGGTAATAAACTTAAAATTAAAAGTTTTTATAATATTATTTTATTTATGATTTCTTAATAATTCACATATATTACAAAATATAGATAATTTTGACATATTTAACAAAAATCACAACTGTATCTTTATTATTTTTAATTTTGGCATTGAAATGGTTTTAGGCACATTCAGACTAAAACGTAGCCTTATTCACTCAAAAAATTCTAAGTTATAATTTAAATACTTGCAAAATACCCATTGTCAAAAATACAAGCAGTTAAACATATATAAAAAAATTAATTCGTTCTTATAATATTAATTTTTTTTTGAGGCTATTGGTCATTTTATTATTAACTAAAAACATTTTTAGGATATTTGACGTTTCAGTTTATTTATTTCTTAAACCATCTGCAGAATTCCAATTAAACACTAAAAAGGGATTCAAATGTAATTAGTTTTTATATGTTACAGTTAAAATTAGACCTACTTATTTTTATTTCTATTGCACTGACGTCTCAATTTAATTTACTTTATTATATGGAAATCCGATAGCCCCAAAAAAATAAAATAAACGTGTTAACTCTACACGCTTAAGGAAAAGACACCAATACAATAATAAAATAATAAAAAAATTACGGCTAATTTGAATTAAATGTATCTAAAATTGAAGAGTGGTACACACTAAAATAAGAATATATAAAAAAATAAGAAAATATATAAACAACATTAAACAATAAAATGTAACAAAAACCCAAATTTTTTATAATAAATTGTGTTTACACAGGTAAACATTACGTATCTAATTCGTAATCAAAGTCAATGAAGCTATCTTTGCTCAAATTAATTATAATTGGTTCCTCTGTCTCACTGATCATAAGATCGAGTTTCCACATTTTGTTTTATTCTTTTATTATATTGATTTTTCCCAATTTTCCGCACTGATTTTATTAAAAAAATCTTTCAAATATTCAGTTAAATTACTAATTTTGTAAGTTGTGTTATTTCTAACAACTCTGCCAGTTTCCGGACGATCTATAAAAACAGATTTCCTATCTCGTTTTTCCCAGCAAAAATTAAGTTCTCTGAGCAATTTACAGAGCTCAGTTCTTTTAATTTCAGGTAAATCTCGATCTTCATTGATTTTAGTTAGAATTTCGTCGACGATTGGGAACTGCTTCTCATAATAAAATGTATATACAACTCCTTTCATTGCAGATATCATCTCTTCTTCCAACGGGTTTTTTCGTCTGCCTGTAATGGAATGTGGCTTGGGAGTATTAACAATTTCAATCATTTTTACTCCTTCAGTATTCTGTACATAGTAAATTTTCCAACTACTGTCATGTTAGAGCATATTTCAACAGAGCTTTTAACATTATTATCTAGATATTGATATCTTAAGGCATCATAAACATCCATCGTAATGGGTTTTTTGTTGAGAACAAAATGCCTTGGTTTAACGATTTTGGAATGAATATTGAGGTGGAAGCCATATCTTTTGGGTATCTCACTAATCTCAAATAATATATAAAAACAAGCGCAAATAAGATAAATTACTAAGGACACACTGTAAAGTATACTTTGCTCACTGACAGGAATTAAATTGAACTATCAGAAATTTTATTGTTGCAGTTAATTTATAAAAGCTTATAATATTAAAATATAATTAATTATAATTAGATTTGCGGCACTCCTCAGTTACCTGCGGCACTGGAGCAGGTACGTTGGAGGTTTCGGTAACAGTTTTATTACTCTCTCTGGTTCTTGAATAGATTATAGGAATGTGTATGTTTGCGATCGCTACCCCCCTCCCAAGAGTCTTGAGTTCAAGAAAATAGAACTGATTCTTGCCTTTTGTATTAGGAATATGTATGCCGCAGGCACTCCCCCCCCCCACCTCTTTGACAACTTGTTTTTCTTGTGATAGCCGCCCCCCCAAGAGCTTTAAGTTCAGGAAAATAGACCCGATTCTGCCTCTTATACTAGAAATGTGTATGCTGCTGGCATTCCCCCCTCTCCAAGAGCTTCGAATTCAGTAAAATGTGAATGTTTCCGGTGTCTCCCCCACCCCCTCGACAACTTGCTTTCGTTTGCCATATTGTAATTTTGTGATATCCCCCCCCCCCAAAAAAAAAAAGAGAGAGAGAGAGAGGCTGGATCCGCCTCTGCTCACGACTGAGCTGGAATGGATTGAGCCAAGAAATGTCATATGTGTTGGGGATTAGTAAGAGAGCCGTAGGTTGTACATAGAAGTTGATACCGCTAGTGATACACTAGATATACAATATGGTGACCTGCTATTATTTGGTGGCCTAGTAGAGTCAAGAGCAAACAGTCTTCAATTTGACAAGGTTCAAAGGATGGTTCTGTAGAAATGATAACTGCAATAACAACTGCTCCACTAGGGCGCTGTGAAGTTGTCATTTCTTATGACGTGGAAATATTTTTTGACGAATCTGACAAAGACGCAGTTAAGATTATTTTGTTCCTAAAAACTTGAATGAAGAGGTCTTAAAAAGGGATTACCAAGTTGTGTAAGATTTGCAAAAAGAACAATAAAAAAAATATTTTTTTTTTTCTTAAAAACAATTGAGATAGTGTAGTTATTTTGAATGTTACATATTTAAAATCAATGATATTCAAAAGCCAGAGAAAACACATATTTAAAACTAAATTTAGCTTTTTACGTCCAACAGAAGTCGAGATACAGTTTCTTTCAAAATATCGCTACATCGTTGTGTTTTACCATTAACAGCTAAAATTGAGCCAGTTCTCATAAAAAATCTTAGACAATCGAATTGGTGGTGTCCAGTCTCCCATTCACAGTGCGCTGGGAAGTCGAAGCTCACACCCATCGAAATGAAAATTAGGCGCCAAAGAAGTAACAAAAATATAAAACGCGAATGGAAGTTTTTCTTATGGATATCATTCTTTCAAAGAATATATAATGACTTTTTGTCTCGCATTTTGTTTAAGAAATATTTTATTATTAACAATTAAGAGTAAAAATTTTGTTTTCTTCACTGTATTCGAAAACTATTATTTTTACTCAAAAACATAGTACATTGAATTGCTATCTTGTTTATCAAAATTCGTCCAGTGGATATTGACATTTTTTTTCAATTGTTAATAATTTTGCAAAAAATTGCTGACATGGTTAATGAATGTACGGATAGTACATAATAAATGATGGAAAAAAGTTGGCGAAAGATAAACCTAAAAGAAACTATATATTTTACAGAATTATAAATGTTCATCCCGCTAAAGTGAAAAGTTCAATTTTTTTATGGCATGCTAACACTTTTTGACGAATCGTAAAGAGACGTTGTAATCTACGTGCAAAGAATGCAAAAAATATAAAATCAGTGTAAACAGTATTTAGTAAAAGTACGATACTGAAAATTAATAATAACAAATTATTAAAAAATATGTTAGTTTTTGTAATAGGTTAACATAAATTTAATTTTCCAAACCGGATTGGAAAGTATTATACAATCATTGAGTTTAATTCTATATTTATATTACCAACATTTTCTAAATTTACATTCAATTCTTCTCCACGCTCTTCATATTCTGTATTTGTTAAAGACGTAGCAATTGTCTCGATCTGCTTTAACGTTCTTCGCTCCATAAAATGTGCATATCAACTATAAAAATGATTACTTATCAATTTATATTAAAAGTAACATAAGAAAAATAAATATTTTTTACGTATGCACCTCTTTAAACCTGGTGATTCATTAAATTTTCTGGCTCTGTAAATTGAAGAGAATATAACTAGATGTCTATGTCACTAAAGATTTTTTTCTATAATGAAATGTGCACTGTATGGTACAATGCTAAATGTAAACATAACATTCACACATAGAAAATATAAGGTTAGGTTTTACTAACTTTTCTTTTTCCATAGCATTAATCCTAATCTTTTTTTGATACGGTTTGCAATGCGCCATCGGAAATTTATAATTAATAATCTACATTTTCTATTTCGACTGATATTTTTACAACTAACAACTCAGCAATTTTTATGTCCCATTTTTAAATATTTGCAATACAAATAAGTAGTTCAAAAGCCTCTTTAGAGAGACAGTTTCCCCGCGATGGGCGCTAGGATAAATTTTTATAGCCCTCCAATCGGACGCACCAAGTGAATAATCTCTAAAATACATCATCGTCCTGTAAGATAAATTGTGCAAAAAGCATAACAAAAAAGGTACTTCTTATAAGCTTATAAATAAATTCAGTAATACGTGAATTTGAACCACGCTATGTGGGCAAGAGCACTCTACTGATCCCTTCTAGTGATCATCTGACATGCCAGTGGCGGCCTGTAGAGCTCCGTCTGTAGTTATACTAAGTTATGGTGTGGAGATTTTAGTGCTTGTCGATAGTTGCTATAGATAAGGAGCTGATCTGTTTTCCTTCAGCATCTGCACCAACACCTTGGTTGAAGATTCTATAATATTTGACGTTGCACTCATAGGGCATGTGGTAGTAAATAGAAATTATATTGTATGGATTTTAATACGAATATACCAAACAGAACAAATGAAATTTGCAAGTGTAATTACCTATAACCTACAAAAAATTATATATTAATTCCATTTATTTGGCATAAGAAACACGTGCTATATGTCATAGTCAACAAACTTAGAAATGACATATGACATAAATGGTAGGCCTGAGTAGGTCTAGTTTATATAAGCCTTATTAGTTAGTATCAATATACAAAAAAATATTTTTTTTGTATTTCCTCTTCTTTTTCTCTGTAAAGTTTCTTGCATAGCTTTTTCTCCGATGTCATGCATTTTGATGTTCTCTGTGAAGTGACCAACAGTAATCACCCATCATGTTGATATTCCATCGTCCCTGGTATCGTTTCTCCATCTCTTATAAGTCCTAATAAAACCATTCCTCTTGCTCTTCACTCGCCTCACCTAAGTTCCCAGGAAAGAAGTCAAGATGGTTGTGCAAGAAGCGGACTTTAACGCCCATCAGAGAACCAAGATTTGTGATTTTGTCTATCATATTAGATACGATAAGTTCATAGTTAGGAGCTCTCACATTGTCTAAAAACTTAGTCACAACTTCTTTTATTGATATCCAAGCCTCCTTTTCCTTTGTACTCATCGTTACTTTGAAGTTGGAAACGAACATCAATTTACGAATATCAACCTCAACGAAAATCCCTTCTTTTAGTTTGGCTTCTGATAAATGAAGAAATCTTCTACACAAATATATAAAACAATCACCATCTTTAGGCAAAGCTTTTACAAATTGTTTCATTAAGATCAACTTTATCTGTGGTGGTAGTAAAAGAATATTTTTGGGGTCTATTAATGTTTTATGCAAAATATTCCTCTTGCTGGGTGGATTAATGTAAATCTCTTGCGCTGCTGTACCACTCACATATAAAACATGAAAACTTTGTAAATCCCTTTTGTTGACCAAGGAGTATGGATACCACTTTTAAATCTCCATACAGCATCCAATTATGAGCTGTATAGTTAATCTTCTGTAAAATTATATTAAGATTTTCGTACGTTTCCTTCTTATGGACTGAATGAGCAACAGGCAATGGAGCATAAGTATTTCCATTATGTAATAATGCCTTGTAATAACCTTTTGAACTAGTTTTTGATGAGTCTATAAAAAGTCTCCAATCTTCCTTCTTGTGCTCAATGCCAAATTCATTCATTAGACTGTCAATATTATGGCAGTAAACCAAATCCTTCTCTTGCGTAAAAACTTGAGAAAACTGTTAACCTCTTATTCTGTAATGATAAATAGTTATTCCAGATTTCAATAAATGTTTTTTTTGGTCTGGAATCAAGCAATTCCCCTTAGTTAAACCAAAATCTCTCACTAAATCATTTAACTCAGCTTGTGTAAATAACTGTGGTTTTAAATTTTCTGGAGAATATTGGAACTCATCATCACTCTGTTCACTTTCATTAAATTCTGGACTGGATGGTAAAACGTCATCAATAAACTCAGGTGGTACTGGGACAGGAAGTCCCAATCCAGGTCCTACAGGCCGATCAGCTGGAGTAAAGTTAGGAAAGACAATTACTTTCTTATTTTTAAAATTAATTCCATAAACATCTATGCTGCAAAAATAACAATAATTTGGATGATTTTTTTGCTCTCTCCATATCATGGATATTGCAAATTGAAAGCTTCCTTTTCTTATACCATTTTCTGGGATCCTCGGCAGAAACAGAACGCACTTTGTGAGGAACCCAACATTTGACTTGATTACCGATTTCTACATCAAAATATGAAAGTATACTTTTTTTGCAAAATCCATAATGTTCCTTTGATGTTTTTTAATTACAAAGTCACCACATATATCTAACAAAAAGCGTTAGGAGAATTTTTACAATTACGATCAGCTATATTAAAGTGTAAATAAAAAGCACATAGCTTGCAGCGAGTTTATATTAACTGGAGGAAATCACACAGCTGTGTAATTTAGCAGAACTACCGACCTAATGGCATTTAATTTTATTGCCAGCCTTATGACACTAAAATGAATTACGAGCTTAATAATATTTAAATGAATAAAAATATTTTTTATACATTTTGAATAATAAAATTTATTTTTATTTAATATTAAAATGTGAGAAATTGGTGAGTACTACGACTTTATTATTATTATATTCGGAATCGTCACACCAAATAAGATAGGAATTAGTTAAAATTATTGAAAGAGTTTTTTCATCGTTGGCCTGTGTAATTTACTGATATAGGAAAATTTGGATCTCCCGATATCACGTTATAGCTCTCATTTTTACGCCATTTTTTTTATGAAATCAACCAGTTTTTCTCAGTATTTTGAGTATTAGACTTTTCTGTAGGTGAATTTCTTCGAATAATGAAAGTCTTAATTCTCCAGAAATTACCGATATGACAAAAATGAAATACGAAATATCTTGCTCTAGACAAAGCCAAAAAGTATATTTTTTTTGTGCAAAAATATATCAAATAAATCAAATTATTTCAATGCTTAAACAGTAAATTGAATTTTATTGCCCTGTTAATAAAACTGGACTTTGAATGTGCAGGGTAGATAGGAAATTTATTACGTTATTATCTTCAAACGAACGCTAAAAACACTCAATATTAATCGGCGAAAATCTATTTCTTCCGTCCAATTTAAGGAAATAACTAGGGTGAAAAATAAATATATACGAATTATTGTTCACGATACGTAGAAATATTTCAACAGAATTTATTTGATTGTGCCTAAGACTTTGTAACCGACTTCTAACCAGAAAGAGTTTCCTAATTTGATTGCCCTATATAATTTTCTTTCATATATATACGATGATTTAAGAACGATTCATTGATTTAAATGAAATTTTCTTATGTAGGTGAAGGTAACAAGACACGTTACTTGGATATAAAAAGCGTTCGGATGAAAATTTGCTTCAAATATTCGCCAATTAGTTCAGGTTACTTCAGATTAATCGTTTGTACTTTCTGATTTTAAAAATATATTATATGTTTTGCTGCACGTAACACCTAAGACGAATAATTCATCGTTATTTACCATAATGGAATGACAATGTGCGGAATTCAAACGGGATTGATTTCGCCATGTATACGCGATTATTTTTGCTGAAAATCTAGAGAAGTCCCTATACACGATTACGACAAATTCCCTTGGCAAGAAACCAATTCCCGACCGAACGGCTAATTCTTATAGTGTATTCGCGGGCGAGACCTCGAATTCACTGTTTGCGAGGGGAATGTTTGGCGATAAATTTTGAAGAATAATTAAATGTTCACGCATGGTAGATAGTTTTACCTCCTTCAGTAACGTGTTTTTTTTTTTGCAAATTTCCAAAAAATTTACCCTTTTTTTTCATCGGGATTAGATTAGAAGGTCAATACGCAAGGTTTAACTATGAATTTGACGTTTATCCCGAGTGAATTAATTGTGTCTTGCTCAACGATTTTTTGTGGATTCGCAGCAAAACATCCTCTGGAAGTTGGTAAAATATCATTTATTGCATGCGAATTCGCCTCGGGTGAGTTAATGGTGGGCTTTCGGAATTTTTGGCGATAGAATTTCCTGACTTATTCAAGAAAAATATGATTTTTTGAGGATTCGTAGCAAACACTCCTAGAAGGGAGGAAGATTTCATTTATCAAGCGCGAATTCGTTGTGAAAAATTTGTCGTTGGCTCAGGACGAAATAGTTTGTGGACTTGCGGAATACTCTGCTATAGAATTTTTCGAAATATATGTGGAAAACATTATTTTTAGGAAATTCACAGCAGAACACACCTCGGAAGGGGATAATACTTCATTAATTGCGCAAGAATTAATTACAGAAATTTGCCGTTTAACCCGGGCGAATTAGTTGTAGACTTGGGGAATTTTCCTCGATGAAATTTTCCAGCTTATTCACGATAAAAGTGATTTTTAAGGAATTCGTAGCTGTAAGGTGACTTAGTCGTGACGCCTGAGGCATCACTGAGAATTATTCATAGAATATTACATTTCCCTTTATCTCAGTAAAATACCTCCTATCAAGGGATGGCATTTGATCTTGGCATCGTTCGTCCAGGCAAATTAATTGTTATGGGTCCGAATATATCGCTATGTGTTTTAGCTAATGTTGTGGTAAGAACATCCCACCGTTGTTCCCCGACAAATTTGGCTTAAGTGGGGGTTCTAAGTTGTGGAAAGCATGACAAGGATATTTGAAAAAAGCATCGGAGGATCCTACTGATGAGTCCACCACCGATGCCGGGACGAAACATCCTAACATTTTGACGGTAGTCGAAACAATTCATTAGTTATATGCCCTTAACATCAGGTGCATTACTACAACACTAAATATTCCCGAAATCTAATTATTCCTTGTAAGTATTCACCGTTCTGTAAAAGGAATTTCGGGAGTTGATTTCTAGCCGTGGGAATTTGTCACATTCACTTTCCAGAAATTATTCGCGAATACTGGAACTTCTCAGAATTTTCAGCAAAAGTAGTTACGAATACATGGCGAAATAAGTCTCAACTGAATTTCGAACATTGTCATTCTGTCATGGCAAATTTACGGAAAATTCTTGGATGGCTAGTTCTTGGTAAAAATTATCTTTTAATAAGAATCGCCTTCGATGTTTCGCTAATTTCATATCAAGTTAGCAATATTTTTTAAAAGTAAGAAACGACAATTTTTTTTTCATTCACAATTAATTAGCGACTATTTTGCGGTAATTTATTATCCAGACGATTTTTCGATTCGAAAAATTTGTCTTGCCAGCTTTATATATAATTGTTTGCATTATATTCAGGAAATTTGTAATCCCATATCATCTTGACCGACATTAATACCGTAAAATTCAAGATGGTGGATAAAAAAACATATTGTTCGATTTCCTCCAAAATGATACGGAGGATAATGAATCAAAGATTTTTTTAATAAAATATGGTAAATCGAATATAGCAGACTAAATATTTTACATCAATCAATTTTCTTGAAAATTAATATCGTGAGGTTTTTGAGAATACAACACAAATTTATTATCTAATTTAAAATATTTTTGAAAAGTTCAATATGGCTGACTAAAAATTTTGCATTTCCCAATTTTGTCCAAATTTATACGGAAAGTATTTCGAAATTAATAATCTTAAGTTATATTCAGTGTGGCGAATAAATATTTTATATTTTCCAAATTGTTCTTACTGATATTGGGCGAAAGAATACGCATACACTACAGTTATAAATGCAACATGGCTGACAAAAATTTTATATTTGTGCGATTTTATTAAAAATTAATATAAAGAGGTGTTTAAGATCGTAATAATATTATTTTCTTAAAATTCAATGTGATGACTCTATTATGGCGGGCTTTCTCAGAATCAAAGAATATCTTGATGTTCAAATTAATAGGGTTTACCATAAAATATCAATAATCAAAATAGGTACCTTTTTGCGATCTTAAAAATATTTCCAGGTAGTCTATACATCTGGCTTAGAACTTAGTTCAAATTACATTGTTCTGAATTTTGAAATTTTTTGTTGCTCCCTGATATTTTTGTGGGTTTTTTGCGCACTATTATGTGCTAAATTAAAATGTTAGTTCGGTTTTTACCTATTATCCATAAGTTTTTAGAGAAGACAAGAAGAATATAAAATATGATAAACTGAAACCGTAAGCAATATAGTGAATTTTCAAAGATTAAAAAAAAAACAAAATCACTTTTTTACAAACTATACGTCATTTTTTATTGAAAAAAAAGTATAATACAATCAAATATAAAATTATCAGGGAAAAATTGCAAATGGGAGTGAAGAAAATTCAGCTTAGTGACATGTTGCAACCTTGCGTTTTGTAAGATTGGATAAGTTTTTCAACTCAATCTTTGTAGTTCTTCGATTTCTGGTTATTTATGAAGTTGCTACATACATTTTTTAAGGCAGTCTATGATGTCTTTTCTTTTCTCGAAAGTGTAGTTTTGAAGTTTTTGTCTTTAAAATGTTCTTGTATTTGCGGCGCAATGAACTTTCCTTCTTTAAGCTTTGCCTCAATTATAGGCTCAAAATTTCGCCTGAAATAAAGAAAAGAATTTCCTTCCTTATTTAAGGCTTTAACAAAATTTTTTATAAGCGCTCGTCTTATGTGCAGAAGAGGTATATGAATTTGCTGCTGCTCTACTAAGAGTTTTTCAGCCCGAGCTGAGTGTTTCCACGTTAAATTCTTGAACAACATAATGTTGGTTTCTAGCTCTGCTGTCCCATTCGCATAAAAAACAACAATATTTGGTATAGCTACTCTGCAGTCCTGTAAGCAATGCAATAATTTTTAAATCGGCCAAGTTCATCCATATAAGAACTTCGTATTTTATGCCTTGAAGTAATATAAGCATATTCTCGTACGTTTCTTTCATATTTTCAGCATTAACCACGAGAACAGATGATTATTCATTTCCATTAAACAGTAAAACTGTCTTTAAATTTGTCTTCGAAGAGCTAATAAACAGTCGCCACTTGGTAGGTTTATGGAAAAGGCCAAGTTTGTTGATTAAACCCGAAATGACACTAAACTAAGTCTTTTGCCATTGAGAAAAATACGCATAGACTGCCTTTTCCAAAATGTTTAAAATTTCACTACTTTTCGTAAGAGATTCTAGTGCTGTAAACGAGATCCAAGCAGCTGTGACTTTGTTTTGAGAAAATCCAAATCACAAATAAGAACACTGAGTTCTTCTTAAGATACAAAATGGGGCTGTTTACGGCTACTACATTGGTAATCATCTTTCTCTTGAAAACTTAGGACGACTTTTGGTTCAAAACCATTTAGTTTCTCCGATTCCAAGTCGAAAAAGTGCCATGAGTTACAAGACTCATGGCTGAGGAGATATTAGGGGATATTAGAATATCCAACTTGTTGTTTGCTTTAAGGAGAAAACTCCTAAGGAAAAGTAGTAATCATCAACATGTTCCAAAGATCCCATCAAATAATTCGCACTTCAAACTTGTGACTTGTGAGTTCCCAGTAGCCATCCTATTAAGGTCCTTGAGCTAGTGTGGCAGCAAATTTTGGGAGCCCAAGTTTTGTCTTAATCGCCAACTTTTCACTTAAAATATAACTCACAGACTTTTCTTAAAAGTGGACTCAAAGTCTTTCGTTAAGCTTTCAGTATCACTTTACTACATATATAACACAAAAACTGTTCTGCTTGTTCACACAGAATCGCGACGATATCATTTACATACGGCGAAAAAAATAGCACTACTACCACGCTATCAATATTCGCTACTTCTTTGCACTTCACTCGTATATCCAACATTGATTCTCCGATGACCAGTCGGCTGCTTATATATATTTTCAATTTTTGGACAATTTTATTGCTACATTATGCTATGACTGTGTGTGGCATAACCTCACTGTCTTTTGAGTTGTTAATATGAAATTGATTGTTTTAATAGTATTAATGTATGAATTGTTCTGAATGTTTTAATTTTAATTTGGGATAGACCTTTTAATTGTATATGTAATTTGTTCTGTGTAGAGGCTGCGCTGGCGTTGGAGACTGTTCTCCAAATGGCAAGGTTAAGGTGTGCCCTTTAACGAGTGAGTGTGGTTGGTGAGTACTGAATAAGCTTATTTGCTGACCATATTCTCTTGTTTCTAGGGTCTGAGTTCTGAGGATGATCTAATTAAGACCGAAAGCGCTTGGCCGATAATAATATAAATCTCTCGTGTTCTTGATAAAATCATTATGTCTGCTTATGGATGAATATTTGAATATTGTGGGTATATTTTTACAGATTACCTTTTTTTTGCATATTAATTTGCCCTTCAAAAATTTCATTTCCATTCATAAATTTATGTTTTTTTACTTTTATCTCATTTTTTAAACAAGGTTTTTTTTTATTTTAGTTTTCTTTTTAGTTAGAAAAAATAAATGTGTTAAGTTCAGCACTGCTGATTTACATGCAAATATCCTGTGCTAATAATTATTCAATCCTAATCTTTAAAAGGAACTAAGTGCAAACGCAGATTTTTCTTATTTCCTGCTATAATTTATTTAAGGTGGCTTACAAAGTCTTGCTTTTTATACGGCGCTTTTTACATAATGATCCTGTGCGTGAGATTAAAGACCTTCCGTTATAACAAGAGAAGAATTATTTGAGTAGTGGTGAAAAAACCTAACCAAATTTATAGACTAACTCATCTAATTTCCGATAAATTATTGTAAATATCAGTGAATAATTTCGCATAAAATAAGTAGTTAAGCACAAATGCATGGATATTTCTAATCATCGTTGCGGAAGCTGGTTGGGGAAAACGATTAAATTATCAGCTCATTTAGTCACTCTGTTGCCTTGTAATGCAACTCCTACGACAATAAAATTCAGGACTCCAATTAAATAGTTACAAGCCCATATACTAAACTAGTGAGTGTTTTCCCATACTTATGGAACTATTTCTCCATTTATCGTTAGACCGTAAATTTGTTCTTTGTTCTAGTAGAGTTAGAAGAAGTTCCATGAAATAAAAAAAATCGCTACCTACTTTAGTGTTGGACCAACCGAGTGAGAAAGAAGCTGAAATTATTAAAGTTGGACCGAACTAGTTTCACCTATCTATATAAATAGTTTACAGGAATATTCACAGTTTTATTGACAGAGAAAACGATAAAACTTTATAAACAGTAAACAAAATATCTCTCTTATTTTGCCAACGTTAAGTTTTATCACTAAATTTCCTAATATCTACGAGTGAAGTATGCCAAAATCTAGATATCTAGATAAGCTTGATTTTGCACTCAATTACATTGTTCGCCATACTGGTATACTTGAAAGCAATATTTGCATATATGTTGATAGTATTTGAAATGTAACGGTAATGGTTTATTAAATTAATAACTTACAATACAACTCAAATATTTCAATAAAGTAATAAACAAAATTTTTTTACTTTAAATTATCCTATCTTAAACGGTTCTACATCACTTGTGTAAGATCGAGGCGAGGTTAGGCTTCTACCATAAGTAGGACTTCAAAACGATAGCCTGTTGTGGACTGTAGAAATGCATTGTGATGGCAAAGCGACGACGAAGAATTAAGGATCAAGAATTAAAACTAGCTGTTGCAGATACTAACTACTAGAACGTTGGTATAATCTTAGACAAAGAGAAAATGGAACCAAGACGAAAAAAAAAGAGAAGAGATTTAAAAATAAATGAAAAGAATGATGAATGAAAAGAAAGAGGCCTGAAATAGAACGTCCAAAAGTAATGACTGTTTCATCAATCTCATCTAAATAATATAAAAGAAACAAATTAGCTTTAAGGCCTGAATATGAGAATGTATTTTCAATTATCCTAGTTGACATGTGACCTCGTATTTAACTGGTAAGTTTTATTACATTTGTGGGAAAAACATTCGGAAAAATTCAGCCAAAACTTCAAACGGGAATTACTCAACACACTTACTATACTATAACTTTCCACTTCAAAACTTGCTTAAAGATCATATCAGCAAAAAGCCGTTCAAGTAACTCACGTACACTTCGTACAAGAGCCATTCTCAAAAAGAGGGCTTTATTTACTGCAACATATGAAAAACCTAAAAAATAAAACCGAAATTGCCAACCTAGACATACATTTAAACAACTTTAAAGTTCAGTGTTGTGCTATTGGCAGTAATGCCTGTTGGTATATCTCTCAGACAAACATATGTTAGAAAAGAAGGGAAATATTTTACGTGAGTAAAAAACGTAAACTCTTATCGCGACTGGTTTCTTACCATAATCATTGTTAAAAGGAAAATGAGTTTTTTCAAAAATTTAGACACTTATCCTCTATTTCGAGGCTGTAGAATACTAATCTGATTTTCCACTATTTTTCCTCACTTTTCCGCATAATATTTTGTCTTTTCTTTTTATTAAATCTGTAACGAAAAAGACCCAAAAAACCTTTTTTTCTTCTTTGATTCTTATATTGTGCTCGATTTTGCCTTCAAACAATAAAGATTTTAAGGATCGTATTGACTTTTGTCTGTTCTTCTCCATTAATTTTATATTAGGCATGATTTGCCCTCCAAATATTACCGATTTTAAGTGGATCATTCTGCTTTTATCCCTATTAACAGAAAGAATTAAGTAAAAACAAAATGCAAAAAGGAAAGTAGGAATTGTTTCCCGAGTGCTCTGTAACTTTTAGAGAAATTGATAGGCTCTTCGACAATGAAGATTTTCAGGTACATGGAGGTTTTTCATTAACCCCTCTTGTTTTTTCTAATTGGAACGAACCCTGCAAATTTTATGCTTTTCAGAATTACCGCATGAAGCTGTTCCAGTCAACGCGAACAATTTCAAAACAAAAAAGTGCTCTTTTACTGTCGAGATAAAAAAGAGAACATTTTTTGATAATGTACGATTACCGTGAACCAAAGTTTGTGAGTTTATTTTTTAGTGGAGGATTGATTCGAAGACAGGAGTAGCTAATGAATGAATTAGGGCCAGGTTCAGCGATAACTATTAATTGGGCAAATTTTTGCAGAGAATTTTGCCTAGTTACAATTCTAGAAAATTCTAAAAAATTGTATGCTGAAGGGAAAATCGTTAAAATAGTTAAATGCAAGATAGACAAGACAAAATATAATAGGAGTAGAATTATTGATTTACAGTGGATTTTCAAATGGATAGAACGAGAAACAAAGAGACTCTTTCCCGTTCCTGTTGCAGAACGGTCGAAGAAGACTCTTTTAGACGTAATTCAAAATTGGATACTACCGGAAACTATGATTGGGTCGGTGTATTAGGAGGCTTATGACTGCTTAGCAAACAAATGCTTTCAACACTTGATCGTGAATCATTCACAAAATTTCATAGATCCTGACAGTAAAGCGCACACTAAAAGTATCGTAGTTATGGCTCAGATACGTAGACGATACTTTTATTATTTGGAGTGGAAACTTCGAAATTTTCTTTTTCATCTCAACAATATCAGCCCAATTATTAAACTCACCATGGACAAAGAAGTAGAAAATAAATTACAATTCTTAGATGTCTTGGTTGAAAGAAATGGCAGACAAATTCGAAATTCGGTTTCCAGAAAAGCCACGCACACAAGACAATACCTTAATTATTCATCTAATCACTCCAACAACACCAAACAAGGAATTATAAGAAATCTCGTAGATAGAGCCTTAACTCTCTGCAACTCAAACGAGAACTTGATGAAAGAGATAGATTACATTAAAAATGATCTGACAGCCAACGGATACCCAGTATATCTAGTGGATAAATTTCTTGAATAACGCAGAAATAGGACAATATCGACAACGAATAAAGAACGAAAACCAATATTGAACATCCCCTATGTTAAAGGCATTTCAGAAAAAGTTAAAAGGATAGGAAACGATATAAAATCAACGTTGTTTTCAATTCAAATAACTCTCTGAGAAGTCGGCTCACTAGGGTCACACCAATAACTCAAAGAGACATGAAGAACTGTGTATATTAGATACCACGTGAATGGGGCAATTCCTACATTGGCGAAACAAAGAAACCTCTTGACGTAAAAATCAAAGAACACCAAAAATGCACATCTCGAGGAGAAACAGAAAAATCTGGTACCGCCAACCATGCCTGGACTCATGGACACCACATTAAATGGTCTGAAGCTAAAATACTACACCGAGAACAACATTGGAGAAAACGGAAATTCAAAGAAGCCGCGGTCATACATCAGAACCCGAGTTGTTTTAGTAAACCATCTTTAGATATAGGAGAAGTGTGGAAACCGCTTCTTAATAATTTTAAACTAAAACTAAATGCAACTTAAAAAAAAAGAATTTTGCCATAGCAGGCATGACTGCACCCATCTCAGTCACAGTCAACTGCATTTAGTTTTAGTATAAATAATCATGTAGCTAAGGGATTTATTTAGTTTCACTTGAAAACGGCTAATGATAACTACTAGTCGAAACGTCGAGATATTTAACAAAAATAAAGACAATGGAAGTCCAACAGATATCTACTACTTCGCAACTTGTTTCTACTTAGGAATCAACTATTCCTGTAAGTATTTATAAGGCTTTATATCTTAAATTTTATGCTTCAATTTTCTGCACAAATGCTGATATGTTAACGTATATGATTATAACACTATAATCATCAAAACAGGATTGGTCAATCCGAAGACCTGATTTCCATCGCAATGAGTTAAAAGAGTAAATTTATTTATAAATTTGGCTGTTATTGTTTTTCTATACAAAAATTTATGTTTTTTTCGCTTTTTGGCCCTTTTGTTGAAGTAATTTTCATTTTTCTTTTTTTTTAGTTGGCAGAAATAAATGTGTTCAGCATTGCTGCTTTACTTAAATATATCATATACCACTAATTATTCAATAAAAATCTCAAACTAAGTGCAAACACAGATTTTTCTTATTTCCTGCTATAATTTATTTAAGGTGGCTTACAAAGTCTTGCTTTTTATACAGCGCTTTTTACATAATGCTCCTGTGCGTGGGATTAAAGACCTTAATCTTGCAAAAAGAGCTTACGAGCGAACTTTAATCCGTGCAAAACTGAAAATGCCAGCTTTTATAATTTTCCACCCAGGTATATACACAAGCCTACAATATAGCTTAAATATTTAACGTGCGGTCACAAAATATAATAGAAGGTCTCATTCTTTATTTATAAGTTAACTGGAAGTATAAGCACTTTGTTTTAAAATTCCCCAAAATAATTAAAATAATGAGCGTTTTAAAATAATAAAAGGAATAATACAAAGTGGTTAAAGTATTTATTAATAAAATAATCCTTTCAAAATAATACTGTTTAACTACGATTTAAGAATTTTAATTTTTCGTGGTGCCCTTTAAGAAAATACGAATGGCAGATTTGTGAATTCAGAGCTTATAATGGTTAAAGATATTATGAAGGTTTTGCTAATGCTTATGGTAATTTCTCATCTCGGCACTGACGTGCGCTACTTTGTTAATATCTATAAGCTCTAAAGAAACAGCGAACGCTTAACCTTAGCTTTAATTTTTAACTAATGAGTTCGCATTGAATTTCTAATATACAGGGTGTCTTACTGTGACCGCTCATTAGAATATCTCTGGAAGTAATGTAATTTTTCAAATTTGTATAATGGGATTTTCAGTGATACTATCTTCAGATGAAGTATCACCGATCTTGTGCAACTTCCTCTTATACCGAAAGTTATCCGAGAGGACCCCGCACCAACCAAACAGAAATTGGATCCCGGTCAAATTCATTGAAAATTCAGTATGTTGTAGATCTAGATGTCCTGATCAAAAGTTCCTATGGGCACAAAGTTTAAAAGTTAATAGTTTTCGAGATATAGAGGGATAAGTTGCGCCCGCACCAATCAAATGGAAATTGGATTCCGGCCAAATTCGTTGAAAATTCAGTATATTGTAGGTCTAGATGTCCTGATCAAAAGCTTCTATGAGCTCAAACTCCAAAAGTTAGTAGTTTTCGAGATACAGGGGGATGAGTTGCGCCCGCACCAACCAAATGGAAATTGGATCCCGGCCCATCGAAAATTCAGTATGTTGCAGGTCTAGATGTCCTGATCAAAAGTTCCTATTGGCACAAAGTCCAAAAGTTAAAAGTTCTCGAGATACAGAGGAATAAGTTGCGCCAAATCGACCATTTACATAGGCAAGGCGTAAGCGTCAATTTTCCCTATCTATATCTTTTTCTCTCTCTCTCCCTATCTTGTGAACTTGTTTGGCCAACGCAAGCGAATGTAAAGGTACAATACATATTATATACATACAGAATAATGACGGAGATCACCAATTGTTATCTTGACGATGATCTTTAGATCAAGGGTCCAGGTCAAATATTGTCAAAATGTAATTTTTTATGGAAAAACTTTTTTTTTTAAGAAGTAGATTTAAAAGATAAAAACCTATTTTTCTGAAATATTTTTCGATTTTCGTAATATTCGAACTTCATATGACCTTGAAGTCAATGTGAGGCTTGAAATTTGAATGATTTTTTGAACGTAAAGGTCCATTTTGAACCTTTTTTTATATAGTTTTCTTATTCATGTTATTTTTAATCATCAAAATGTTAGAATTTAGTGACTTTGTGACCAAATATCTTGACATTGTACATTTACATTCGCTTACGTTAGCCAAACAAGTTCACAAGATAGGGAGAGAGAGAGAGAAAAAGAGATAAATCGAGAAAATTGGCTCTTACACCTTGCTTATGTAAATGGTGGATTGGGCGCAACTCATACCTCTGTATCTCGAAAACTATTAACTTTTGGACTTTGTGCCCACAAGAACTTTTGATCAGGACGTCTAGGCCTACAATATACTGAATTTTCAATGAATTTGACCAGGATCTAATTTCCATTTGATTTGTGCGGGCGTAACTCATACCTCTGTATCTCGAAAACTACAAACTTCTAGACTTTGTGCCCATAGGAATTTTTGATCAGGACATCTAAAGCTACAATATACTGAATTTTTAACGAATTTGACCGGGATCCAATTTCCACTTGGTTCGTGCGGGCGCAACTCATCTCTCTGTATCTCGCAAACTATTAATTTTTGGACTTTGTGCCCATAGGAACTTTTGATCAGGACATCCAGACCTACAACATACTGAATTTTCAACGAATTTGACCGGGATCTAATTTCCATTTGATTGGTGCGGGGTCCTTTACGCATGTATTTATGAATCGAAATTTAAAAGGCTAATTAAGGCTTACCTAATAAGTTGATATTACTTTTCTTAATTTATCTTTGTAAAACTTATAAAATTGAAATATCTATATTTTTATAGTTGGCCAGCTGATTCTCCATAAATTACTCAGTTAATGAGCAAAATAAATAAATATACATAAAAATTGACAGAGCGTATCGTATCTCACTCACTTTAGGGCACTCTGATTGTCATATGTCATATTTTCAAGGAATAAGTTCATATCATCAGATTCAAATTAATTGGAGAAAATTGAAAAAGAAGTGAAAGAAACATCATGAAAGGTAGAGCTCAATATGAACTGAAACAAAACAAAAACAATGAATAAAAACGACATTCAAATTAATATAGACGAAAACATAAAAATTCAAACGAAAAGGAAAATCATTGAAACCTTCTTATATCTGTGACATAAAATTACTATCGGTAAGGAAAATTAAGCTCTGGAGATATCTTGGTTTAGCAAATTAAACTACACTGTAAAAAGGAAATGTATTAAATTTAATAAAAATATGCTGGAAGCAAATTTCACAAACGTTTATTAAATGCATTTAATATAATGCATTAAATTTAATAATTTACATTAATCTAAATTATTAAATCATTCCATTAAATTCAATCTAATCATATATTAAATATAAAGTTTGATAATTACACTTTAAATTGATTATGTACGATAAATATTCACCAACTTTAATATGAGTTTAAAAAATTCTAAAACTACCAGGAAAAGGTGGAATATTTTTCCATAGGTAGTATCCGCCATCTAGACCGCTTTTGAACCCATTAATTACTGTCAGTACCGAGCAGACATGTATACGGCATCAAAAGACAATTGAGTCCTTTAAACGACTTATATCATACTAAACAAAAAGTTCAATACTAGTTGCGCCATCTCCCGGCATCTCATGTAATGTATATTGAATAATAATTTAAATTCCCTTAGTATTAGAGTATATGTGAATTGATTTTAATATACAGAAGTTAAAGTATCATTTCAGGTACTATACTGGAATTTAAGATACCATTTATTCAAATTTAGTGTACAAAGAATTAATATTTGAATGAATGGCTTTAAATTCAAAGTAAATGTTAATATTTTACTTTTGTTCCAAAATTAATAAATTTAATGTAGAATATTAAATTTGCATTCAATTTAAGGTTATTTTTAACAGTATATATACTGCTGAAATACCCATAAATCTAAAACGAAAGGTATTTGATACTTGTATTATTTCAGTGGTCTCCTGTAGATTGGAAACTATAGCACTAACACAGAAAATTACAAGTCGATTAAGCATATTGCAAAGAGCTATAGAGAGAAGAATGTTGGGGATTTTCTTAAGAGATGAGATAAAAAAAACGAATAAATAAGATGCAGAACAGAACGAACAAATATCCGTGATCGAAAAGCCAGGCTATAGTGAAGCTGGGCAGGTCATATCGCATGAAATAATAAAAACAAATGAACGCCGCGATAAGAAGAAAAACCCAGTGCAATTTGTGAACGATATTAAAAAAGTAGGACAGAGAACACTGGCAACAAAGAGCATCAGATAGAAATGGGTGGAGAGAAATGAAAGAGACCTGTGCTCAGGAATGGACGATGAATGGGTAATAAAAAAGAGGAAGAAAAATTTCATCTTAGGATAAATATCACGTAAAAAAAAAGAAAAATGTAATTTTGCATCAGTCGTTTTCGTAAATGTTCTAGAAAAAACAATAAGTGATGAAATCATTAACAAAGCTTAAGTTTGAAAGATATTTACTATATGAGTTGGATCTTCTAGTTGACCACTCTTGTTTTTTTTTAATGATACTCGAGAATGTTAAAAATAAAATCTTACAAATAAAGCTTTGAAAAATCGTTACAAGCAGCAGTTATTTCCAGAATATAAGCAAAATATTCAATTTTTGTCGACTTGACGTAGAAGAATATGATTATTAATTCTTTTATTTTTAAGATTCAACACATGGTTGCCCTTGCCACCTTAAATTCTTTTATTTTTAACCTATGTAAATTTTAAAGTTTAACGATGTTAGTGGACTGGCGAATCGGCATTTTTTTTGTCATTTCTTCCAAGTATATACATATGTATTAGTCTTAATTTTAGTATTTTAATTAACATATAAAAAGTATACTTTACAGGTGCTATAGTCTGAATTATATATCCTAAACTGATCACTCTAGTCAGGTTAACAAAAGAATGTTGATTCAGGAATACAAAATATTAAAACAGTAATACGTTATACGAAAAAGGAAATTCAAAAAATAAAAAAACAGACAAAATGCAGACAACACATTAAATAAAATTCGAATAATCTTCTATAAAATAAGAAGATCGGGAAGTTAAAATGTCTTTAACTTCATAGAACCTATATTATTTATTAGATCGCTCAGCGTGCTAATTTTAATACTTACTTACTTAAACTCCGTCCCTTTGTTAAAATCAATAGACCACTTTAAGTATAGATATCGAGGAATTCTTGAATTAAATAGTAAGAGCTTTGAAGTAAAAATTTCAATAAACATTTCTTAAAGTTTTTCAACATACACGTGTTCAATGCTGGAACACTCCTAACAAGAAAGTTGAAAATTTTTATACTTTTATATACGTATCTGGTCATTTCGTCCTTAATATAAATACACACCTTATAAATTAATGAAAGTAAAACCGTAAGCATTTTGTTAGTGATAAATACAGAAAAGCATGATTCTGTTCTATTTTTATGATAAAACATAACAGGTAGAATCTGCTATGTCATACCAGAACATTCATTAGCCCGCGAAGCTCCAGAACATTAAATCATATATTACTCTGAAAAAGACCATACTCGACTGTCCTGAAGTTTTTTTCAGATATGGTTTCTTTAATTGTACTAATAACAAAACAAGCCGTAGTTACTTTTTTACAGAGAAAATTAATATATTTTGATCGAGTAGATTTTTCATTCACGGTAACTCTAAGGAATCTCACTGCGTTGGCCTGCTGACCTACGCATCTCTCCACTTTAATATGTAGGCTGCAATCTTGTAGAGAATGTTTGGATACAAATTGAGTAAGCAATATCTTACATTCAGAAACAAACCATTCCCATCACACCAGGGACCAGCAAAATAGCATGCCTGAGAGTATCAAACAACCGATATAAATATATATGCGTCTTAATATTTTAAGCCTCATAAATGAATGGTGTAGCCGGTGCTATAGCTGTTATAGTTATTTTTTTCCTCTAAAGGTATGCTGGTCACTGGAAAAAAATCGTCACGTTCAAAAAAGACACAAGTCGGATATAATATCAAAACTTAAACATTTTTGGCTCCCAAAACATAACAGTCAATAACTTCCTGCATCCATCTTGCCACCCTGGCCACCACCCTGTTCATCCAGAAAGACTCAGACAATTTCGGGTAAATTCTATGTTACCTCCCCAATTTCATTCATATCCGATACTGCTTTCATTGTTGTTTTGAAGATAATGACAATCATTTCCCATTATGTAGTCAGCTATCCGATATATTTTACTGAAGTATTCGCCAAATATCCCTGACTACATTAATGAAGTTTTCATACTATTCTTGAATACTTTTATTATTCTGAATAATTCACACAACTGGCCATGAAAATCTCACAAATATAGAGTGTACCATGTTTTTATTTTTAATGATCACTTTCTCCTGAAACAATTAGTTAAAGAAAGATACTTGTATATTTTAATCGTTATTATTAATACTGGCTAAGGAAGACCATAAAATTTACAGATTATTTAGTGATTTTGTTTGCTTGTAATGTAACCCCTAAGATAATAAAAGTCAAAAAATCCACATATTTTGCTCTAATGATTGATCACTTACCGGGAGGGCATTCTGCATCGTGACTTGTTTTGGAAAACTCATCACAAACAAGCAGAGTGTCTAAATGAGTAGGAACTTGAGCTATATCGTTTAACTAACTATCATAGTGACGAAAAAAAATCTCTTTGCATTGATATTAAGGTAGTGGTTTAAAAACAAATTTCAAAGAAGACAAAATAACACATCATAGGAAACAACTACTTGCTGTTCTTTTAAGGAAATCTTGTATTATCGCCAATAAAAAAATGTTGAAAATTAAAATATCATTAAGAAATAATTTTTAAGCTTCGCACTATGCCAGTCTATGTATAGATGTCGTTTGATTGGCGAAGTTTTGTCTGACATCGAAAAGTCTGCAGGTTTAATATCCTGCTAATCTATCACGAAATTTTTACTTTATACAGGCAGCTGTTTCGTATGAATGTTGCTCTTGGTTCGTTACAACTCTACTGATAAAACCATTAATTGGTTGAAACGCGTATGGAGAGATGACAAGAATGGTATTTGCAGGAAATAAACTGTATGTATATATCTTCTGAAGAAAAAGTGGACCTTTTTTAATAATTATTAATAAGATTAATTCTAAATTTAACTGGTCTAAACTATGGTTAAACTTTTATTCTTCCAAATTAGGTTTTTCATATTTTTGCTCTTAGTTCGTTAAACTACCAAACCATCGTTACTTTGTCGTGCGCCTTTATATTCGTGTATGCTTTTATTGTTATATGCTATTGCTACCCCTTATTGTGGTGCAGGCATTTGTCCTTGCGCTCTTTTGTCGTTCACCCTTTTGTTGATGAGCGCTTTTGTCATAAATGCTTACTCATTATAACTATTCAAAACATTGTCAAGTAAATTTTCTATAATATGTAGAAAACTGCAAACTATTTAATCTTTGCACCAACAAACTAGAATGATTTAAAATTAAGGCAAAAATTTTGCTTTTAGATTCAATTAAACCTTTAAAAAAGTATGCAGATTTTCTAACCATAATATAATTTCCACCAGTTTCATTTATCAGCCATTTGTTTTAATTATATTTTGTTATCTAGCTCCCAGGTGAATTCATTGGCTTTTATATTGACTAAAAGTCTGGAGAAAATTTAATAAAACTGATGCCTCGAGTATTCATTATAATAAGTACTAAACAACTTTGTTCGATAATTCTTATTCCTTCATATTAGCTCTTCATTTTTGTGTTGTTATTTAAAATTCTATATAAAGAGACCTTTAAAGATTATATTTAGTTAAAGATTATATCTAAAACTGAAAAAAAAAACAAGTTTATGTGTAAATACAATGAATGACAGAAATTCATGAATCTTTTAAAACTTTTGAAAAATATCAAAATATTGCAAATAATTCCTGTATGTCTTGAAACTAAAATTAGATGGAAAGAAATAAGAAAAATCATAACTTATGTAGACTAAGGGAAAAAATTTGTTACAATTTCCTTCTTCAACAACCAAATCTAAATATAGTCATAAATAAAACTAACTCACTCTTTCTTTTTATTAAATATGGAAATAAATTCTAACGCACTAATTCACTAACATTTTAACTTTAAAACCGGTCTAAATTAACAGTAGAGGGTTTAAATTGACAAATGTAATAATAAGTCAAGGAAGCTTTCAACCTTAAAAATGCAAAGATAAAAAAATTTAATTCTTTTAATACTAAACCGACAAAAGTGGAAAATGTTTTATATTTTATGAAGATAACTATTTTTTTTACCGATAAAAAGTTAAATTTTTAGGTTTTTATCCTTTATATTCCAATAAAAGCATATATTTGTTGACGTATGTAATATAAGTTTTAACAATATGATAAGCAAAGTAAGTTATCTAAAAGATCTAACTTCAATAGTAACTAGATCTAGTCTGCCTTAAAACTTCTTATGGCTGTAAAAGTTTATTAATCTACCAAACGTCAAAAATCGATACCATCAAAAGCATAAGAATGTATCAGAGACACCATTTTTTTAGTACTTTCATCAAGGGTTTAGTTAACCTTTTATTTGTTCTTTTTTTTTGACTTGGAGATTTCTATAAATATGTAAGGGGTTCTGAGCCAAGTCTCTGTTTAGGTAACTGGCAGACGTCAATTAATAGGTTATTACCTTCATCCCAATTAGCAGCTAAAACTATAAGTTAGTTAGGGAGGGCATAATTTGTCACATTTTGAGGATAAACAAAGTTAAATTGTGTCGATTTCCATTTAATTTGATTCTAATAGGTGTTTCGGTTAATATTTTCGATTTTTTCTAAGAGGTGGCATCAGTAATACATTGGCTGATATATACTAATGATATATAAGGCATTTCGAAGGACAAACATACCATTAAAAGCCAATATGTTACTAATTATGATTATGCAAAAAATATAGTTTTTTATGGGTTCAACAATGTCGAACTTTACACCAGAAAAATATGTTTTGCGGGGAAGTTTAATAACCTTCTTTAATTTAAGGAACACAGCTGCTAAAAAACTAGTGAACATTGGTTTAAACGCTTCAAAAGTGGTGATTTCACTTAAACGTTAAAACAATTGGCTGCAGTGTTGAATATTTGCGCATTTACTATTTCCGAACGTCTCCACGTATTGGGCAAGATCCAGAAAGAAAGCAAATGGGTCCCGTATGAATTGAAAGAAAAAAGCATTGAAAGGCGAAAAACCACTTGTAAAATTTTGCTTTTCAGGCAGAAAAAAAAAGAGTTTTGCGTCGAGTTGTAACAGGTGAAGAAAAGTAGGTCTATTTTGATAACTCGAAGAACAAGTAATAATGGATAAATCCAGGACAGCTTTCAATATTACAACTACTGCACAATATCCCTAGAAAGAAGCCTTGCTGTGTATTTGATGGATAGATAAGAGAGCTGTTACGAACTGTTAAGATTTGGCAAAATAATTGCTGGCGATCGATATCGACAACAACTGAAAATCTTAACGAAATATTGGCCTCAAAGCACGAACAGTTTTTTGGAGTGGAATTCATTCTTTGACAGAAAGATGGGAAAAAGTCATAGTTAATGATGGTCAATACTTTAATTATTGAGGTAATTCAAATGCTCAAATTCTGCGAAAAAATCTACATTACTAACCGAAGCATTTAAAGTTATCACTACAATTAGGTTAATATACCACTTTCTGCCCTTTGGTACCTAGTACACACTTAGGAAGGAACAGGTATGTGCTACACATAATTGTCTTGGAGCCTGGACTTTTCCTAATGTCTGACATATGACACGTAACTGAACTCACCGACGCCACACGCTCTCTGGCTGCTGAAAGTACGCTGATTCAGATACAAAACTGCCTTCACGTATCATAACCGCAAAATATCATTCTACTGTTACCGATTATTTAGTTATATTTTCATATTTTAACTGTAAGTGGACACTATGTAATAATACTTTCTGTGTGCTTATACAGGACACTTCATATTTTATTTAATTCAAAAAATATGTTGGAGATCGAAGTTATACGTATGCAAAGGGTTATTTAGCACAATACTTCACTCGTTGATAGCCCAATACGTCTAATTAGAGTAATCAAAATAGACATAAATTATCGTTAAAGTAGTTCATGGGATGTAATTGTAGCTAAAGATATCGCGCGCGGTTCAATTATCTTTCATACTACACACTCTCAACTTCTCTTTTGAACACGAGGAAATCGTGTATGAATAATGAAGTGATGATTCAGTAGCACTGCTTGTAGCACGCGGGCCTAGTAGATAATAAATCACCTATTAAGTTTATTTTATCTTAGTTTAACCTTTATCTGCATCTAATACCGTTGCAGTAAATCCTATATGTAATGTGAAAAAGTCTGTAAGGCAATATTAATGACTTAAATCCCAACTACCTGTAAAAAATGCAATTTTCTCTCCCTTACTTCATATTATAGCATTACCGCTTCTCCATTCTAGTATATGTTCCACGCGATTACTAAGTTAACATCAAAATACTGAATAAGCCGACTGGACTAAACCCATTGTGTACCCGTGGTATATCATGTCCTGTTATCTATCAAATATTTGTGTTTCAGAGAAATATAGAAGGTTATGTCACACCAACTATGGCTCTTCCTGTATACCCCATGTTAAATATTGCCTTTTTTTATATTGATTAAAGCGACTATGAAATGGGCAAGGTGTCTGAAATTTCGCAGCATTATGAAAAATTATATCAAATATGAATACTCGAAGTTTCAGGAAATTATATTGAAACTCGATTAGCCGATGAGCTACATTAATCGGTCTATGCTTTAATTTATTCATTTAAATACAAACATTTTAACATAACAAGTAAAGTTAAAAGACGCTCATAGGGCTACGCAGGTAATGGAGATCAGCTGACCGATTCTGAGCTGAGCCTATTCGATATTGTATTTTTCAGAGATGATATCATATTAGAGATAGTATTGTTCGTTATTTCGTTCTTTCTTTTTTGTGTAATATAATCTGTAGTTATATATATTTTTGTGGACCAAAATAATGTATATTGTTTAAAAATAGATTTTTATGCCTTCGGCATTTTAGGTTTTGGTATTTTTGGGCACAAGTATTTTCTGTTTTTATAATCATCATCGCATCTCGTTACAGAAAGATCTAAAAACATGAGGCACTTTTTAATATATAACCCCCCTAAACTCCGGCAAGCTAGCCTATGCATTGTCCTAAAAAGAGAAACGATAAAAAATTACCACCTCTACCCACGCCATTTAAAACACCACTTGTAAACAATAATAAAATTGTAAAAAATTTTTTTTACAAATGACCTATATAATATATCTTTCTACGATGATAAACCATATTTTCAGAGATGGCGTCATACAAAATTATCTAATCTGACTACAATCCTTTATTTCAAACCAATGTGAAATTTAAAATATGCTTCCATTATGTAAATTCAAATGTATTTCTATGGTAGTTTTGAATATGTCAATGTAAATGCGGTAAGATAAATTGAAAATATAGATATATTGGAACGTGAATATTAATTTTAATGCTTGAGGTAACATTTTGAAACAGTTGTGTCATATGAAGATTTCTAAAAATATAATCAGTTTTCAGAGAATTTCAAAATTAAAATTCAAGATATACTATGCGCATATTATTTAATTATTTACTCTGAATTCTGTGCTGGTGATAAATACAAAGTTTCCCAGAAAAAGTTCACTTGCCTAAGCACATCCTTGGACAAAACAGATTTGTCGTCCAGATCTTTGATTGCTGTATTTTTCAATACCCTGTCAAGTCAGTTATATTGTACAGAATTCATAATTATTAAGAAACATCTTTTGACTCATTATAAGTTGAAGGTTTTTGCAACAGCGAATTTGTTATATTACTTTTAAAGAGAATACGATCATTCAATACCTAATTTTGAGATTATTAGAGAAATGTGAATTATTTTTATAAGAAGGTAATATCAATATTTTTCAAGTTAGAAGATTTAATTGCTGAATTAAACAGAACTATTCTCTTCTTTGTAAAATAGCTTAGTTAGTATCCGCGCAAATTATTTCCTCTTACAAGATGTACAAAAGACCTTTCTGCCAAAAACTGCTTACTTGCTCGCGACTCACACCGAGAAACTGTTCAAATTAGAAAAAAATTCATCACAGATTATTTCATCTTAACCAAAGGTGCCAAAAACCGTTCCCGCTAAAGCAAATTTTTATGAGGATTTCAACTGGGTTGAACCTAACTTTAATGTATATGATTTGCCGCGTTGTTTTCCTTTCATATTTTATATTTTTTATGTGAAATTATCATATATAAAACATATTTGCTTTAAAATGGAATGAGGATCTTCCTGTGATTGCCGTGAATGTACGTCGAAAGTAGAAGAAATGCGATTCTTTTTGAATTTCCTAAAAATCCCTGTAGGTAAGAATTTGAATAATATCAGGAATGATAAGAACAGAAAATTGATATGCTGCTTCGAATTGACAAAATTTAACAAATTCATGCTTAATGGTAACTTAAACTTAGCTCACACGGTACTTGTTTTTTGTTGTTGGATTTCTTGATTGATTCAGCCGCTGTGCCCTAAAATGGCTATCAAATGAACGTTGTGATAGATCCTCTGCATTGTTGGCTTGATATCTACGCGTTACAAGGCTAGACTTATAGAAGATGTGTATACAATAAAAATTTTATTTATGAGAATAATTGTAGATTCATTATGAATTTTCATGAACTAATCCTAATCCATCATAAATAAGGCGTCAATTCTGGTCGAAATCCTTCGTAATTAAGCTGCCGTGGTAAACTCATGTTCATGTGACATAACCCGAGAAAACAAGCATGAAAAATAAAACATGATCTATAGCAGAATTCGTGCACAGGTCCACGAAACGGAGCCTATATTGACGACTTGTTCCATCGGTTAAACAAGCACAGTGGTGATCACAGCTCCCAGCACGCAGTCCTACAGCGAAATAAGAGCATAAAGAATGCTCTATATACATATATATATATATATATATATATATATATATATATATATATATATATATGGACGCTATCTTAATTACAATTCACATCACCCTACTTCTCAGAAATTAAGTGTAATAATAAGACTAACTGATAGAGCACAGGCATTAACCTCACCAAAATATAGACCAGAATCACTTAAAAAAGTAAGAAATATCCTTAAAGAAAACAATTTCTTAGAATAATCAAACAACGTATTTTCAAATTTTATAATAAACTACAACAAAATAAAAACCTAAAAACATAAAACACAGTGAAGTACATTGCAATACACAAAATTTGTCTGAAAAAAATTTCACATATCCTTAGAAAACATGACATCAGTGTATGCCATAAAGCCCAAAATTTGTTATCTTCACTATTTACTCATCTTAAAAGTAAAGTTCCTGTGAAAAAAAAATCTAGCCTTTTGTATTCCATACCATGCCTAAATTGCCCTAAAAAATACATTGGCATGACAACTCAGTATTTAGAAAACAGACTTATTGGGCATACATACACGAAAAATGCATCTACTGCTCTACACAAACACGAATCAAATTTAAAACGTGAATTTAATTATAAAAACACCAAAATTTTAACCCAAGACCAAAACTATTACAAATTACTTGTCAAAGAAATGATACATATAAAGAAGGAACAACATACTGTCAATGATAAACAAGATATAAAAAACTTAAGTCAGATATTTTACAATCTAATTTGTTAAGCTAATAATTAAGGGTAATACATTTTAAACTCTCAGTATATAACATAAATAAATAAACCAATATTCATATTAGACATTTATTAATAAATATATAAAAAGTCCAACAACAAATAAACAAACCCACAAATATATCAAATCTTGTCAATAAATTTAGTCTGATTGTACCTGAAAGATGAATTTTTAAGGTGCGTATATGTGTTACTATTTTAAAGAACTTATTTTAATTTATTACATAATTGTTTTTTCGATCTTTTGAAATTGTGTTGGTAAATGTTGAGTATTTTTAAATCTGTTTTAATTTTTTGTTGTAGGAATTTTATAATAGTAAACGTTTTGGAAAAGCTCATAATCATATGCGAAACGTCAACATAATCCAGTTTTTTATTTTTTAAAATTGCAAACCTATACCCAAGAGAGGAACCTCCAACCTCCATATATATTCTCTTAAGTCTTCTGGAACCTATTAGCTCCGTGCCTGACAGCAACGCCAAATAAAACTTGAACTAAAAGACAATAATTGCGTATATTGACAGTATAATGGACTGGAAATTCGTAATTAAAAATTATATTTTTTGATTTTAATAAAAGTATATGGGTTTATAAAACAAGTGAAATATTAATTTATTATTATTATTTATTTTTGTAACTTCAGCTAAAAAAAAGTAAATATAATCAATAAAGAAATTATCAAAACTCAGTGAAAATTATTTCCAGCGATGTGTAATAAAAAAACACCCCTAAATAATAATGTGGAATAAAAATTATTATATATTGCTGTATACTTACCCCGAATGGCCATTAAAATGAATAGATCTATTGAGCTATGTATTTTATTTTTTAAAATACCACTAAGACGTGATATTTTAGAGTTTCTAACCTTATCCATTTGTTTCTTTGATTTAATTTCCATTTTGCTACTGGTAATTTATAAAATTTACAATGTTTTTTTGCTAGTATTTTTACGACTTATAACACAGAAATTGCGGTTGCGCATTATATTGTTTTTATTTATTAAGACGATTAAAATTGACACATGCATTTGATACGACAAAAGTACAAAATATCGCCCCAAAGTACTTGAATTATCCATAGCTCACGCTAATATCGCCTTTGCTCCTTCTACTATGACTTCTCACTGAGCGAATAAACAACATGAAAAACAATAAAATTTTTATAAAAAAAATTGAACCGACTTCTAAAAGTGCGCTAAAAAGGGAAAAATAACTAGAAATTTTTATATGAAATTGAAATTTTTGAAGTCGGCGCCAAACTAATACCTGACAAAATGTGATTCACATAAACAGATTAAAAATACTTTATTTGTAATTGCTTTCTTACTATAATTTATATATATGTAGTTATTTATTTCATTTAGAAACAATTTGGCGCCGACTTCAAAAATTTCAATTTCATATAAAAATTTCTAGTTATTTTTCCCTTTTTAGCGCACTTTTAGAAGTCGGTTCAATTTTTTTATAAAAATTTTATTTTTCGATTTTTAGTTTTGAATTCTTTATGATATTCATAAATTATTTGAACTACGTGCCAATCGAGATTAATGTATCTCGCAATGACTCCAAGGTGGCAAAAAAGTATCCATTTTATCCTGAATTGCAATTCACCCTAAAATGAACCACTAAAAATTCCGTGATTCTTAGAGTTCTCCAAATACCAATAAAATTGTGTCAAACAAATATTTAGTCTGTCATAGTAAATATACTATTTTAAATTTCAAATTAATTTGAGGTTGGTAATATAGATCCCAAAACGTTCCAATATCGATATTTAAAGAATCTGAGACGTAAATTTCTTAGCCCGATATATTTTATATTGCATATTGAGTTTGTACATGCCCCATGAACCCCGCAATACCAATTTTAGATGAAACCGGAAATTGTAAAATTTTTAGTCCCACATATTGTATCTTATCAACCTAATAGTTGTTAAAAATTAACATCATATTCGTAATACACCACCCCCTAACACCCTAATACTAAATCTGAAAAAATGTGAATACGGTAAAATTTTCAACTCACCATATTGGGTCCGCCATATTGAATTTCAAAAAAAAAATTTAACGTCTTAATCTGATCTAAATTTAAACCCTTCAAAGCCCCTTAGTATTAATTTAAGATGAAATCCAGAAATTTAAAATTTCTAAACGGTCATATTGCATCTGACGTATTAGATTTTCTTTAAATAATTTTATATTCGCTATTTACATCCTCAAAAATGATTCAGTTCCACATTTAAACAAGATCGAAAAATGGAAAATTTTTAGTCAGCCATATTGCATTCGCCATATTGAACCCGGAAAAAATACTATTAAATTCATAACTTACACCCTCAAGAACCTTCTGTATCAGTTTTGGAGAGAGTCGAAGAATATAAAATTTTTAGAACACACCATATTGAATCCGCCAGATTAAATTTTTCAAAAAATATTTTAATTTCGTAATTAACACTAACAAAAATCTTTCCATACTGACTAGACAAAATCGAGAGATGAAGAATCTTTAATTCGCCATCTTAGATCCTCCATATTTATTTATTTTTTTAAATAATATCAGATTCGTAATGTGCTATCCCAAAAACTCCCTAATATCAATTTTGAAAAAAATTGAACAAAATTAATTTTTTATCTATCATATTAAATACGCCATATTGAATTTTTTAAAAATAATTTTAGATTCGTCATGTGCGACCCCAAAAACTCTCCCGTACCAATTTTGATGAAAATCGGACAAAATTGATTTTTTGTCCGCCATATTGGATCCGCCATATTGAATTTTTAAAAAATAATTTCAGATTCGTTATGTGCGACCTCAAAAACTCCCCCATACCAATTTTGGAGAAAATCGGACAAAATTGATTTTTTCGTCCGCCATATTGGATCCGCCATATTGAATTTTTTAAAAATAATTTCAGATTCGTCATGTGCGACCCAGAAAACTTCCCTGTACTAATTTTGGAGAAAATCGGACAAAATCGAATTTTTTGTCCGCCATATTGGATCCGCCATATTGAATTTTTTTTTAAATGTTTTGAATTCGTAATGTGCGACCTCAAAAACTCCCTCATACCAATTTTGGAGGAAATCGGACAAAATTAAATTTTTTTTGTCCGCCATATTGGATCCGCCATTTTAAATTTTTTAAAAATAATTTCAGATTCGTTGGGTATAACCCCGAAAGTTCTCCCATACCAATTTTGGAGAAAATCGGACAAAATTAATTTATTTGGCCGCCATATTGTCGCCGCTATCTTGGATTTTACTGTACCAATTTCCTCCAAAAAAATATGGGACCACCGCAGCAACTTCCTGAATATAACGTAAAAAATTTCATTCAAATCGGTGCAATCGTTCCGGAAAAATCGGTGTACATACATAAAAAATATATATATATATATATATACGCGACGAATTGAGAACCTCCTTCTTTTAGAAGTCGGTTAAAAATAACTAATTTGGTATAAGTACTAAAATGGAATCAGTTTTTTCTCACTTAATTTGAAAAAACACAGCACTTTTTAGACAAAAATTAAATATTAACACCCATGTGTTTTCAACTTTTTGTCAGTAAAGAACCTTATTTTTATAGCAATTATTTTTAATTTTTATCACTACTCTCAGTGTTATAGTGGTATTCTTTCTAATTTTAACACTTTTTTTCCAGTGTAATATAGCAAGTCGCGTGACAAGCAAAATCACGAAAATTGGACCCTTTAACTGCAAAGGCACCGCCAAAACTGTCACATCCGTAAAATGATAAAACCTGTGATATCAGATTGTAGGTATTATATTTAGCTAAAAATAGTAGTGTGATTTGAGAACACATTAAAACTCACAATAAAACTTTAGCAAAATAATCTATAGAGAAAAAATTAACCCAAATTATTTCTATGGGAAAGTAAAGTATTACTACATTTTCATATTATAAAAAATATAAAGGTACTTTTGAAAAATGTAATGATTCAGTGTTAATTGTTGATAATAATTAAGTAAAAAATTATTTGTCATTGGTATAAAGAGAAACAGTATAATAATAATTGCCACACATAACTTTCATAACTACTACAATAAAAGTATTGTTTCGATCTTTTTTTACTTAAGAAATGAAAATATAATATTTTATAAAAGATTCTCTTCTAACTGTTGTTTTTACTGAATATGTTACGTTTAGAGTAATTTTCGATGGATAAGAATATTGACTATAATGACAGAAAATATCATTATCTTGACAAGACGTAAATTGTTTTAGTTGAGCCAAAAAAAATAAAATTTTAAAATTGAGACAAGTATTAAATATCAAGAACCATGAAAGCATTTTTTTTTTAAATCTCGCTCCCAGGTGTTTTGACTGGTCTTCATATCGACTAAAAATCTATCACAAATTCAATAAAACCTAAGTCCTTCGGGACCATTTCAATAAATATCGAAAAGTTTCGTTTCAAAATTCATGGCGAGTCTCTCGAAATTGTGGCTGGGTAATCGTGGTGAATAACTCCGGGGATTCAAATAAAATTTTTCTATTTCGTAAGGTATGTCGCAATAATGTTTATTGCTGCAAACGTAACCGTATAATTGACCAACGAAATTTTAAATCTGAATATGTAGATAGAGGGTAAAATATAAAAGACAAAAAATATTTTAATATGAACATTTTATAGATTTTAAAAATTTACTAATAATTAAATTAAGGCGATTTTAATATTTTAAAGTAATATAAAAGAATGTTAAATCAGTGGAATAATTTTATGATTGCAAAAAAGTCATTATTATGATATCTTGTGAATTCTGGAAAATGTTCTTTGGTAGTGTGCTTTTTTTAAATGTTGTATAAAATTACTTTTTCAATTGGACATTTAATAACTTATTTTACCAAAATAATTAGAAAGATACAAAGGTCTTTTTATTAAGACAGCAGAATATAGGTGAGTAGATGTTTAATCCTCAGACAGCTATGAATTATATACATATATATATATATATATATATATATATATATATATATATATATATATATATATATATATATATATATATATATATATATATATATTTATATATATATAGTCCGGGATATCACAGCGAATATAATATCTACGGGCTGGGATATCAAGCGGTTTAACTAACTATCGGTTAACCCATCCAACGGTTAGATGGTCTCAGGTGCCACCCGGACAGCTTGTTACAGTCGAGAAACAACAAGCCATGGATCACTTTCGCATGTTGGTTTCTGGCTGCCGGCTGTTAGTTATTATTTTCTAAAATATAAGATGGACTAGATAATAAAACAAGCGCTTCTTAATATAACATCCTGTATACTGTATTTCATACTTTACTATATGGCTTAAAACCACCTAAGTACCTATCTTAACAAACAAAAATGGGAAACCTTGACAAACAATAAGCAAACGGAACTCGAAGGAGAGATATGCTTAGACGACGTTATTCATAGAGTGGAACTAACGTGCGGTCGCGGTAATCCCGGCGTCGTTCGGCTGCTGCCTCTATAAAACATAGGCACCCGATGGTACGTTCAATGGCAGCGATAGTGTCGGCAACGATAATCTTGGCCGAGTTGCACCATAGAAGAAGAACTAATAAGTAAAGTGGTTACAAAATTAATAGATGACGTTCGGTTGGATGAAGTGGCCGACAGTGTGGGTTGCCAAATGGTATAATTTGAATAGGCCGAGGTAGATGCAAACGACGGAATGGGTGAACGCGTTGGATAATATTTGCTTATTGATTGAGCAATATCTCTTATTTTTTCATCTAGTTTTCTTAGTTTGGATTCGACCGCTATGTATTTTTTATACATGTACATCGATTACTCCGGAACAGCGGCATCGATTTGAATTAAATTTTCGACGTTATGTTGGAAGTTGGTGCGGTGGTTTCATTTCATATTGGAGAAAAATAACTCTGTCCGCTTTGCTCGAAGATTAGTACGGGGAAGTTTTCGGAGTCGTACACAACGAAAATCCAAATAATTCAAAACGGCGGATCTAGTATAGTGAACAAAAAAATTAATTTTGTCCGATTTTCTCCAAAATTGATATACGGAAGTTTTCAAAGTCACACATACGAATCTGAAATTATTTTCAAAAAATTCAATATGGCAGATTCATATGTCGAAAAAAATAATTAATTTTGTCCAAAATAGGTATGGGGGAGTTTTCGGGGTGGCACATAGCGAATCAGAAATTATTTATAAAAATTAAATAAGAGAATCCAATATGGCGGATTAAATTTTACGTATTTAGATTTTGCCTGAAATCGGTTTGGGGGATTTTCGGGAATGTTAATTACGGACTTAATATTTTACATTTTTCGATTTTGTCCAAAATTGGTCCTGAGTCACTTTTGCAGCTGTAAATTTCAGATTTTGTCCAAAACTGGTATGGAAGGTTGTCGAGAGTGTAGACATATATTAGATTAAGATGTTAAAATTATTCTTTTTAATTCCATATTGCGGATCCAATTGGTTGGTTATTTAAGTTTTGTCAAATTTGGTTTTAGGGGTTTTCGGAGTTGTAGGTTTCGAGTTCTAAGTTCTTTTACAACTTAATATTACAGATACAATATGGGTGACTAAAAATTTATCATTTTTTCGATTTTGTCCAAAATTGATTTGGGGGCCTCTATTACTAATCCATAATTAATTTAAAATTCACGATACCGGGTTTACTATGGTAGGCTAAATATTTGTTTAACAAAATTTCATTCAAAACTGGTAGTTGAAGAATTCTCGGATTCAAAAAATTTTTAGGTGTTCATTGTAGTGAAGCTTAGAACTTTGGATAAAATGGATACTTTCGAAAATTGAAAAATAAAATGTTTGTAAAAAAACTGAACCAGCTTCTAAGAATGCGCGAAAAAGCGCAAAATAACAATGTATATTTTTTATATGAAATTTTTGGATTCGGCACCAAATTATTTCTAAATGAAATAAATAGCTACTAACACGAGATATACACAAACAAAACACAAAAAAGCAATTACAAATAAAGTATTTTTTAATCTTTTTGTACGAATCACATTTAGGTATTAGTTTGGCGCTAACTTCAAAAATTTCAATTTCATATAAAACCTTGTATTGTAATTTTTCGCATTTTAGAACATTTTTAGCAGTTGGTTCATTTTTTTTACGAAAATTTAATTATATGTTCTTTTTGAGCAGTAGCCTTTAAAATTGGAAATGCTTCATCCATTGTTTGTTGAAGTTTATGATTCTGGCTTGTTAGCTTCCTCTATTTTGGCAATGTAGGTTTAGAGAATGTTTCTTACTTTTCTGATGTTTCACTCTCTTAAAAAATAGCGTTTTAAGAGATTATATGAATCTAAAATTCATTCAACTGAATAAACTTACTTTCCTCGCTGTTAAGCTCATTGACAGTGGATTTCCTCAATAATATTGACGGTATATCATCATATCGTCTATATCAGAGCTTGGATTTGAAGATATATATAGAATTTTCCACATTGTGTCGGTGCTTTAAATGGCAAATATGTCTTCATTCAATGTTCTGTTAACAGTAGATTTGAATTTTTTAACTAAAAGGACTACCTTAACATAGTATTAATGGCTCTGGTAAATTCAAATTACAATTTTATTTTCCTTGATTGTGGTTGTCAAAGAAGGCTAAGCGATGGTGCTGTTTTTCGAAATATAACTTTATTTAGGAAAAAAAAAGTAACCAACTAAATTTGCCTACTGATGATTCGCAAGAAGGAAAAAATATAAATTTGTCCTATATATTTGTTGGCGATGATGCATTTGCCTTAAGAAAACTTATTCAGGAATTTTTGATAAAGAAAGTAAAGAATGCATATTTAATTATAGACTATTAAGAGATCGCCGTGTAATTGAAAATATGTTTGGCATAATGGCGTCATATTTCATGCATTGCGAAAGTCAATGCTGCTTCAACTAAACTCAGTAGTATTGGATTTTGCTTACTTACACATCTTTTTGCGAAAATGTAAACCACCAAAATATACTCCATCAGGCACTTCTTTTTCGAAGAGGAACATGGTAGTATTACATCTGAGCTATGATGCCAAAATAATGGAAATATGACTTCTATGTTATCTTTCAGCAGAGTTTCAAGAAAACACAGTACTGAAACAAAAAATATTAGGAATGAGTTTGCAGAGTATTTTACAGGTAAGGGAAGAGTAATCCAGCAAGACAAGTATTGTTAAATAATATTAAATATTCTGTTGGTTTTGAAATAAATGAATTTTTCTAAATACAATTATTTTTTACATATAACCTTCTAATTATTGTAGGTGGCAAGGAAATAAAACATAAATTTTTAAATTATTTAAATATATGTAGCAAAATCAACTTAATAAACAGAACTTTTCGTTCAGCGTTGCACCATGTACAAACAACAATTTTCTTACCGAATTACAACGAATGTGTGGTCGACTACACAAATCTCCGCTTGGAAAATGTTCATTTTCTTTGATTCGGGAAAATTTATCGACATCCGATGAAAAATGTGTGGTGTTCGGCGAATTTCGAACGTTCACCTCAAAAACTCCTTCCGCACTGGTAGATGTTTGTTAAATGACGAACAATCGTTGTTCGGAAATCGGCGAAAGCCGAATGTGTGGTGCCACCTTTACACGATTCATTGAATCTACGACACATTCAGTGACATAAAATCGGTCTATTCTATCATATATCGACAAATTCATTAATTCACTAAGAATGCAATCGTTCAACGTAATCGGTTCCAGCGAATTTAGATAAAAATAAAGGACTCCAATTCGAGCGTAGTTTTTCTAAATTACGTCAAAAGAATTCCGTTGCGGTAACCTTCGAAAATAATTCAATTAAATTCAAACGTGACCTAAGTAATCGAAGAACTCCTTATTTACGATTCACGTGCAGTCTGAAAAACGACACCACTCATAACTCTTCGTAGGTGTTTCCACCTTCCGTAATTTTGACTTAGTTAAAATTTCCCAAAATTTTATTCAAATTCCTGAATAAGTATTCAGATAAGCAAAATCTCTTCTTGCTTCAAATCTCACTTCTTAACAACATCTTTAATTAATTAACCGAAAGTCTACCTTAAGTAATCACTTCTTGAAATCTGATAATAGATTAAAACAGAATGCATTACTTCCTTCGCAAACGTGTCCTCAAATAGAAACCCCTTCTCTCATTCTGCCAAATCAAATGAGGCAGGAAGCAATCTGTGTTCCTCGGATGGCCCCAAATGGGGTCGCCAATGACTTGATGACATTTAATGATCTCTACATTCCAGAAGAAACCATAACATTTATAAATTCATATTCGGTTCGAAGGTTAATACAACGCTTTGGATTTAATAATCTTGGTGAGACAAATCGACGCACGGGATACCACAAACTCAATGTTCGAAACATCTCGTTAACTTCGGTTGACAGCAATGCAGTTTTTCGCTACGACTGCCAATACGTTCATGCGCGATGCTGACTGGATCTCCAACACGGCATTGTTAACTGGGAAATTGACACCGATCGTAACGATTTGCACGGAAGATGTTTGTACCTCGATGAAAGTCGACAGGTACATCGCGAACGCGACCGAAGCAAAGCAATACGATATGGTATTATTTACGAGGATTCACACGTACTTACATGATCCATGCTCTTAATTCGTCGAACGTTGTCTAGTAGAAGTGAAGAAATGAAGTTATACGACACTCTAAGCTGTTTATATCATCGGTCGGTTTCCTCACCGCGGCCCCACTCCGATGCTAATAATCGGTGGCGTGGGAGATTCATGCAAGCAGAACTGTGGTATATGGCCTAGTACTATTATATTCGAATGCTCTGAAAAATCCCATTTTTCGACATAGTGCAACTAAACTATTTATTGAACGGTAATGCCAATCTCTTAAATACATTTTTTCGGAAGAATTATATTTTTCCGATATATAGTAAACTGGTTAAATCTGAGTAAACATACTCACACCAAAAAAAATAAGCTTTGTTGTACAGTAATCTTGGAAAGTGGCAGATTTTGGCTTATAATTACTTAGATCCAATTGATTACGTTGTTTATGGACTGGAATAAATATTGTGTTTGTGTGTCTAGTTGTAACCATCTTAGTTAAATTTAAAGTAATTTTTATCAAAATCAATAAGATTTTAAGAATATATTAATACAACTTCATTAATTTTACAAAAAAAAATGACTGGAAGCATTTTCAATTTTCTGCCTGTAGTATATAAAGCCAGGCTAAAACTCTATTCAAATAACCACTTGAAGGAAAATAGTATTTTCCTATGGGAATAAATATAAGCATAATACATAAATAAATACCAAGTCATCAAACTCTAAAAAAAAACGAATCATCTTAAGTTTATTAAATGTAAAATCTGTACTCATTAATAATTTATTTCAATTTAACAAATCAGTAGAATTGCACTTTCACTTGAAATTAAATCCAAAAACTGTTTACTGCAAATAAAAAACAATAATCTATAGAAGGTCTGGGTGCACTAAACAAAGAAACAGTAGTAGTTAAAAGATGAGGGAAATGCAGTGATCGGCGTAGAAGAATAATAATTATCAATAATTCATTAATCAATTACTGGATAATGATTAATGACCGAACCGAAATTATCAATTAATCTATCAATTATTAAATTTAAAACTAAAGTTATCATTTAATAAAGTAACTAGTAATTTTGTTCCAACAAATATCAATTAACGAGATAATTTATAATTTAATTTTTGAAATTATCAATTGGCAAATTAATTAATCATTTTAGAAATAAGATAACCCACTACCAGTTTAAATGAAAATTTCATTTTTGAAATTTTCTATTACAAAATAATTCTAAAATGATATTTCCAAATTATTAAATTATTAATTGGTATTTTTTTCTGAATTATATTAAAAATGATTTAATGGCGTTTTTTCGCAAGTAATGCAACATGATATAAAATAGCCCAGTAACTATCATTATTTATCTGACTTGGGAGACTATTCTTTAATTGATTTCTGATACCAAATATTAAATCCATAATTTGGAAAAATTTATTACTTACTCTTGTAATAAAAATTTGGAAAATGAAATTTTCGTAAAGGTAATTGATCATTTTAGTTCTAAAATTATCAATTACTTCGTCAGTTGATAATTTGAATTGAATATATACAAACTGTTTCCTTTAAATACTACTTAGGTCTTCTCTCCATACGCGTTTCAACCAAGTTATGGTTTCGTCAGTGGAGCTGTATCGTACCGAGAACAACGTTCGCAAAACACAACTGCTATGTAGAATATAGAGTTATATTTGAAGTAAAGAAACTATTCGTGTATATTATTTCCTTTTCTTTGCTTGAATAGATAATTCATATAAATAACTATTTAAATATGGCAGAAAAAGTTTTTTATTTCTTATTGAAATTTAGATTTTTAAAAATTTCACACTACTCCGGTGATTGTATAGATGTCGTTTGACTGGCGATATTTTTCAATCTGGCATCGAAGTTGGCAAGTTTTTAATATCCTACCGACATACTTTGGTATTTATATTTCATATAGCACTTGTTTCTTGTGAATGTTGCTCTCGGTTCGATGCAGCTACACTCTCGAAACCATAAGGCGGTCGAAATTCGTATGGAAAAAGGACCTAAGTTATAACTGAAAGAAACAAACTGTTTGTATATATTCTTTTCTTTTCTCTGTTTGAAACGAAAATACATATATACAACTATTTAAATACAGCAAATAGATTTCTTTATTTCTTACTGAAATTTTGATTAAAAAAAAGTATTATTGACGATTTCTGCGGTATTGACCACTCGGTGAACAGAGTATTGATTATAATTGTTTCCTCGTCAATGTTAGTATAAAGTAAGTTAATAGCTTTAGCCTATAAAGAAGTTAATATAATCATTGTCAATAGATTTTTGTATAACTCTACTTATTCTTAATAATTTCTAACTAAAATAATTAGTTAGACAAATTTAATTTTATCAGATAAAGAACGTGATTCTGTAGTTACATCTTGAATCATACTAACTAAATAAGATGTGATAATATGGATGAGGAAATTAATGAGTTATTTATCCATGCCAAATTGCGAAAAATTCCTAAAATAATTTCTCTGCAGTTTCGCTTAACACAATGTAATGCCCGCACAATTCATTTTAACGTCTAACAGTATCCCTAAAATGTTTAAGGCGTTAACATTTCCTAGTATATCATTGTTCGTTTTTTTTTATTTTTTTTTATATGCGATGACGCACTACAAAAGCGAAACATTATTTTTATTGCCGAGTTTAGCAGATAATCTATTTTGTTTCCTCACCTGTATAAACAAAGGACAAAGACATGTTATTTATTTTATATGTATGTTTATTCAATTATCGAAGCATCAGACAAAGAGACAGTAAAATGTTGAGCAAATAAATATCAGATACTCTCTTTAATTAAAAAAAAAAGGTTTTATATATCGATATTACATAAACAAGTTGTAAATTTAAATTCAAAATAACTAGCTTCTAACAAAGTTCGAAAATATTGAATTAGGGTAAACAAAAGGTAAAGTTTATCTTCAATTCAGTCAACAGTGTCGATTTATTTCAAATTAGTATATTCTTTAACACGTAGAAAAGTTACGATTTATTTTTCGCCTTATAATTTTCAAAATAATTTTATATTGTATTACAAAAATATTTTCTAGAACATAGAGGCGGCATAATTAGGAATAGATTAAATTCGCTTTGTCGTTTTATTTTAGTTTTAACAAGTTCTTCGCCCGAGAGGGTTAACGCGCATATCAATGAGTGCAGTGTGTTAATGTCAAAATTAAAGAGTGTTGAGCGAAGAGAAGCTACAAAATAGCTTAAGAAATACTAGATTAACTTGTCCATATCCGTAAACTTATGTGGTGATTTTAAAGCCGCTTTATACTAAATTTAAATAGAGCAGACACTCCATTTTCGAACCTTTCTAAGGATAGATGAGCTTATCGTTATGATCCTGAAATATGTTGTGGTGTGGAATGAAAAGAGCATGATTGTATACACTCTCAAAAATTGTAAGTTAAATCATCTGCTAGAGGTATTAAGGTATTCGAGGTTATTTTTGTTGATTATTTAAAGAAAAGGCACACAATGACAAGATCTTGTTATCGCCAACTAATATCGAAATTGCGACTTACAGAAAACTAAAAGTTATGCTCTTGCATCAGAACAAACGAGAGTAGTCGCACATCTCGTATTGCTGTTATTGTTATTACAGAATTTCAACACTCACCCTATTCATGCCAGGCGCAAATCCAAGGGGGAGCAGTGGGGGCGATCGCGCGAATTCGGAAAAATTGACTTGCCCCTGTCTGCTGTATTACGAACGCGAATGACGCTTGCATCTCTCACCCATCGACAACTTGCTCTCGCTTGCTATACTGTACGATTGTGATATCACCGCCTCCCCCCCCCCCCTCCCAGAGAGGGTGAATCTGTTCAGATGAAGCATAGCGATCGACCCTCGAAATTACCAGTAATTTATTTTTCAAATTGTCCAGTGTAAATGAGGGTAGAAAAATCCAGCTAAGTTTGTTGAAAGTAATGTAGTAACTGCTTCCAAAATTGCCTATAATTTTAAATAAAAACTTGTTTAAATTGGATCAATATATTTCCATATTAACTTGAAACCATTACATAGAATTATGCGGTTTACGATAAAAAAAAAACTTTCACTACTGCAAGCTGGCAACGTCTAGTTATTCCAAGTTAAGATACACAAAGAAGAACAAATATTGGTGCCACTATTATAAACTTTGATTGATTCGGTATACATAGTATGAAATGTGATAAAATAATTTATGAAGGACAAGGCAGTTTTTATAATAAGCGTTTCTTTCCTTGTTCAGTACGGTCTTTTATGACTACGAAATTCAAATGCTACTTATGAGTTGTAAATGAAAACCTATTTAAAATGAAAATCTAATTTGTTATTTAACAGAAATATGTATTAGTAAACTTTATAGTAAAAGTATTTCCTGTGACAATATTCATAAACACTGCACTAAAAAAAAATTACACGGACGAGAAACAATTTAGGTAAGTTAAAAACTTTAATATAAAATGCCATTTAAAGACTAAAGCTGCATCAGGTTTTAAAACTTTTAAATAATGCAATTAAAATGTGGGATAAACTTTAACCGCTATAAAAGTATTAACTACTTTTATTTGTAAAGGCAAAACATAAGTTTGAAAAGTTTTGAAATGTTTAGGAAAATGTGTACACTTCTGCAAATGTCAAAATAATGGCTAACATGAAATCGTTATCTATAAGAAAAGTGGAGCAAAACTGGTCAAGTATATGTGGATCACACATTATGTTAGGGATCCATAGCAGTTATTAGCGTAGTAAGTTTTTTCTATAATTTCTGTCTTTAAAATTTATTGAAAATGTGTGTTTGCAAAATTTTATTACAAAAGTGCTATTATGTCAAATTTTTTCAGATTTTTAACTGCACCATTGAAAAACTAAAAAGTACAAATTCAGATTTATGTCTAAAATAAATTATGACAAACTCTAATAAAAAAATCGTATGTTTAAATATAAATTGATATAAGGGTTGAAGTAAATATTAACCTCAGAAATCAAATAGAGTTTGTTGGAAGAAATTGACCTAATAAATAAAGAAACATATAAATAGTGTGCAATCAAGCCTCCTAGAATTACGGTAACAAAACTGATGATAACTCGCTTTTTTATATCAAGGAACCCTTATGATTTACAACCCTTTTAACAGAACACTGCCTTACTCGGTGCATTCACCAAAATCCAAATGCATTAAATAGGAGAATAATTGTAAGCAACCTTGGAGGTTTATATTTGGTGAAGGAGACTACTAAAAATATATAATGTTGTTCCATCTTTCCGAATTATTGAATTTTACGTTATATTTTTCTGGGTAAAATTAACATATATCTACGCTTTGTATATTTATATTTAAGCAAACTGAAGTTATTATTATTTCAACTTTTTTCGCGCCATGTATTGTTTCATACCATATATAATAATATCTTCCAAAAAATACTCAATAAGTGTAGCAACGGTTCATGGTAGAAAATACTGTCATCTTTTACTTGAACCTTCAGCGGAAAACAAGTGTTGCTAACACTAATATACCACGCGAGTGTTAAGTCTCTTTATGCCGGCTAAATCCGCTAAAAAGCCAATAAAACTATCGCTTAAACATCTATAATCATGCTAAACCCCAAGAGACTCATCTCTAGATAAAGAACTACAATTTCCACACCAGTAAGCAGCTACATGCTATTTTCAATTTTCGAGATTGTCATACTTTCGTCGCCAATTTCTGACTAAAATTAACTTCTTTATCAGAGCCCAAATACAGTCCACTAACAAGGCAACAACTGACCAACGAGTTCTGATAGCGATACAGGTAAAAAGTAAGCCAAAAGGTTGTGCAGCACAGCTGATTATATCTCGAGAGCCGCCGGTATTTAACGACATCAAACAACTTTTAAGTGTTCACTTATTCCGAATTTCCAGAGATTAGGACAGTTTGCCAATAAATCACCACTAATATTTATTTATCGTTTACAAACACTCAGTGCCAAAATTTTGACTAATGTTTAAAAATCAATTTTAACAAACGATGAAAAGGTAGCTCAATCCACCTTAATCGACACGATGACCCTAAATATACTTTTCTCTTAAACCTAGACTGGGCTAAATAATTCCAGCGTTAAATTCTAAGGATCTCCTAGATGCCAAGTCTCACATTAGACAGGAGCTATAATAATCTTATATTAAAATCTAAGAATCTCCTAAGCCTACAGTTCAAAAATCATCTCAGCTAACTGCGGTAGTATGGGATATTTACCTGCAAATTACTGGTCTCAGTTGTAATCAGATCTAAATATTTTCGAACATAATAATACAAATTTCCAGGCACCTACGCAAAATCAGCTTATTCAATAAATAGGCCTTAACAGAAAATTCGACCAAACATTATTCAACGGAACCGGTACTATTAGGACAACTATGAATACCACATAGAGGATAGTTGTGACTACCCCGAATATGACCCATACACTCTAAATTTTGATGAAAATGGTGAACCCGTAATCGATTCTCAGGATTACCAATTACTCTATCAGCTAGATGAACCGCCTGAACAATTTGAGAAGACAAACAGATCTTGTCACATTACTCCAGGAACAAATCCAAACTCTGAATTTAGGTCACCTAAACCCAAACCTGAACTTTCCCAAACAAACCTTCATTTAGACCCATTACTGGCGGTAAATCCGAAAAACCTGTACTACATCTACGATTTCACAAACACTTTCAAATTACTGATGGTTATTTACGCTGGCATTTCTATTTTTAAAGAAGATGCATCAAAAAATTTTCCTGACCGTTCTCTCGAAAATGCAAGACCATAAGGAATAACAGACCTTAAACTCTATGTCTCTTAATACTCTTTTACTCTTTAATATAGGCTATCCACTTAAGGTGTTTATCTATGATTTAGACATTGATTTTGGCGACATCGTTGGTTTCGACTTCTTATAGTACCACAAATGTATTATAGATTTAAAAACGACAAATCTTATTACTAATTTTAAAATTGTCCCCCTTCAGAAGTTACATACGTCGAATAAATTTCCTTCTAAACCAAAACGAAATAAAAATAATATCTCGATAGAAAATCGTACTGAAAAAATTATTAAATTAATATGTAGCTTAAAAATATGGACACAATCCTTCATCGCCAAGAAAAAGAAAAGGTTATGTTACGAAACGCACTAATACGAAAATAGTGAGTTTTTAACAACTGTTATTAATTTTAATGCAATCCCTAAATATCAATTTTTCTCGGATCTTTCTATTGAACCTTTCACCCCTAATGAACCCAATTCCTTTCAAAATAGATAAGATTCAAACGATTTAAAATCAATTAAGAGCCAAACATTTGAACTCGGAAGTGAACGAATTAATCGTATTAAATACCGTTTCAAATTTTACCTGGCAAAGACAATGCTTTAACTTTTACTAACAAAGTAAATCATTCTATAAAATCCAACAATGCACGTTCTATATTTATAAAGTCATATAGGTATCCTCCGGTCTACAAACAAGACGTAAAATCCCCAATTGCCGCAATGCTCATGGAACAGGGAATTATTCCACTGTCTGTTTTACCCTGATCTTCCACTGTTTGGATTGCGCCAAATAAATGTGGCGCATTGTTATAGACTATCGGAAATTAAGCAAGGTCACTGTTAATGACTAATATCATCTTCAAAACATCTCTGATCTGCTATATTAATTCAAGGAATGCCAATATATACGATGTCTAATCTTACGCCAGAATTTTACCAAATAAAGATCAATTCTAATGATAAATCCAAGACAGCTTTCTCAATTGAAAATAGTTATTATATAGACAATATACTCCTTGACGTTTAGAAAGAAAGATGTCTGGATGCATGGATTACATAATTGTTTACTCTTTCTCAATTCACGAACACATGGAAAGCCTTTAAGAAGTTTTTAAAAATCTTCGAAATGCTATCTTAAAGATAGCCAGACTAATTTGGGTTTCCTACAAAAAGAATCGCTTACCTTGGCAATATAGTTACCAAAGATAGAGTCGAACCCAACTCTTCTAATGTTGAATATAAAAAAAATTTCCTTAACCAAAACCTCTAAGGAAATTAAATACTTTTTAGGATTAATAGGTTACTACCGGCAATTTGTTCCCAAATTCGCCAAAATATCCCTTGACTAAACTTTTAAATTCCCTATCTCAGATTGCGTTGTGTCTTATCCCAATTTCGATGAACCTCTCCTTCTTACCGCAGATGAAAGCGCATTTGCAATAGGTGCGGTACTCTCCAAGGACTCGTAGGGAGAGATTTCTAAACAGCATATTCGATTTGAGAGAAAATAGGGTATTTTCCTTAAACGTAACTTCAAGTCCTTCTTAAATAGCTTTGATTCAAATTTTCTGAGAAGAAAATACCGATGCTGAGATCGAGCCTTAGAGACCTTCCGAAATACTCTCGTTTCAAAATTTGAAGTAGATAAAATCTCTCTCGGTACATTTTTAAGCGCATGTCATTGTGGTTATAAAAGGGTAATAGCTCACCAACGAGTTTTATTAGTTATACACATAAAAAGTATGATGAATCCTTGCGTCCAGTACCCTGCGGAATTCAGAAACTAAATATTCTACTATTAAAAGGGAGCTACTTCCATCGTAGAGTAAGGCACTTCCGCCCCTATTTATGAAAAAGAAAATTCACCCTTATAACCGATCATAAACCTTTCACCTCTTTTCTATTAAGGATCCCGGTAGCAAATTGGTCCTGTATCATCTCAAATTTAATTACACAGCAGGAAAAATAAACAAAAATACGGGTGCTCTATCTAGAGAACGCATCAATCACCTTTCAATAACAAATTTCGGTTGATGCCACGAACAAAGATTCGAAAAAGAAGATACAGAAAATTCCAAAACAGACGACGAACTTTTTATACAATACTTAATCTTTAATAGACTATTCTTATGTCGAAATATAAAATTCTCAACTACTAAATATCAAATAAAAATATAGTAACCTTTATCTGACCAAACAAATTCGGAGACATCCACTTTAAAATGATCGATAATATCATCAAGGAAATCTGTAAACTGGATCACAATAAAGTCAATTAAACCTCCATTGACACAGTTAAAGATCGTATATATTTTATTGTTCCCCTACTCTTTGATTCAGGATCTGTTGTGAAATATTTGTCTTAGATCTTAGTTAACAACCAAAATGAATTTCAGTCCAAAAAAACGTTTTGTATAGAAAATAATGTTAAAATTCCTGTTTTCGAAATTTTTTCATCTATTTTTGCTGATAAAGTCATCAAATCAAAAATTTGCTAATATATTGTCAGAATCCTAGAAGATAATGAAGTTTTAGACTATTGCCATACAGGCAAAAATAATTTATACCGTGATATTAATGATATAGTTAGGTATATAAAAGCAAAATACAACTGGCCAAACCTGGCTAATTTATTTAAAGAAAAATAATTTAAATTTCAGGGCAGTTTTAATTTTGGGTTATTCTCTGGACCAGCCTCGTGATCTTGAAGTTATGCAGCCAAATATAAAGGAGATATTTTTTCCTCTTAATACTACGATGTTACTTTAGCCTATGAATCAAGGAATTATCTAGGCATTTGGGCTCTATTATATTACACGGACCTTTAAAATTATACTGTGGAATATGATCCAGATATAAGAGGTTTGGAATTCTGGGAAAATCTTGACATAGCTTAGTGCTTTGTTAACGCAAAAAAAATCATTGCAAGAGCCGAAGCCATACACAATAAAACATGATGGAAATAAGTGTCGCCATGTAATTGTCTTTAATGATGAATATTTCGTGCAAATTTAAACATTAACTGAAAATATGGCTCAAGTTGTGAATGACATAGGACGAGATAGTTTCGAATAAATAGAACCGAGTAACATCCAAAGTTGCTTAAATTACAAGATAATTTGATTAAAATCGATTTAGAGGAACTTTTTGACCCCCGTTTCAGTGAAGAGGAAGCTACAACCAGCAGTGAAAACATATTCAACCTAAAAACCCCGAGTGAAAGTTTACGAATGGCTAATGAGCTTTGTGATTTCTTCATAAAAATTGATCCATGTATGGAAAGAGGTCAAATTGTTAACGCCGCAGCCGAATACCAATCCAAGTTGAAAGACCTTTTAATAGCAGCAAAACAAGAAAACAATACTATATAATTCTTTAAATTATTGCTTAAGCCAGACAATAAATATTATTCTTGCTAAACAATATCTCATTAAAATTGATTTATTTCATATCTTTTCTTTTTATGGAATATATCCCCTATAATTGCATACAAATTACAATTTCGTGATCACGGTTTTTGTATTCGTGCTATATATATGGAACGTATCTCCCACGAATAAGGAGTTTATATTGACTAGCCTCTTAAATCAAATTAGGTCAGTTTCCTCTTGAGGTAAATTATGCTATACAATTTGTATTTTATTACTCTATATTCACGAATAAAGTAGCAATTAGGGCAATCTTCGATCTATGATATCTGAACTTATTTTATTGGAGAAATATCTGATACTATTAAAGTTCTAGGCATAAAATTAACCTAGACCTATTCAAAATGATTTACAGTAACACATGGAACATGCAAGTTACTGAAAGGTATAGTAATAAATCTAAAGTTTACAATTTCTTCGTTCTATTGCTGAGCTGCCTATTGGCTTTGACAAAGACTAAAGGTAACTGACAACCAAGAATGGTAGCATAATAAACCCACGTTATTATTATTTTATGAAGAACTGTGTATACCGCCTATCTCTGATTCCTTTGCATATTGTGCTTGTGCATTTCTCTGTAGCACTTCAAATTCTGATGTCGATGTAATGCAAGAAATGATCTATAACAAAATGATCCAAAAGACTTGATTTTACGAAAAAACAAATCACTGTTAAACAATCTGAGGTCATGTATATTTAAGGAAAAAATTTAATATATAAACTTTATTATAAAGGCTGGATTTTAATCTATCTATTCTTAGGTCATAAGAAATTACTGAAAATATTAAATACGGATATTATTTCTGATTGTCCCGTTTCCTATATTACTTAATATATTATGGTTATTGGTCCTAATTTTTTTTGGAAATTTTCATTAGGATCAATAACTGATTAACTCTCATTACTATTAAAACTTAAATAAAACTTATTGTTAATGGTGAGACGTATTGAGACGGTGACATATTACATTCTAACGTTTTTCCGATTGGATGTTAGCAAATATTTCAAGTTTCATTTCACTCCAAGTTACTCTGGTAGTATTTGAAACAAATATTTGGTAAATTTTTAATCTGGCAAATTTACAACATGTAAAGTATTTTCAGTCGATAACATTACCTAGTAAATTATTATGTGAATATGTTTCCTTTCTTAGGAAGGAAGGAGAAAATACTTATAATAAGATTGTCGAAAATGTGACTTAATTACAACATATGCCTAATGTAAAATTTAGGCTATTTGTATACTTTATTATGAAGATTTATCGCTCAAAATCTCATTCTCATTACTTGAGGGGTGTGAGCTTGTTGAACAGATCATTATTAAAACAAATAAAAATATTTTGTCAGTAAATATTCATGTCCCAAAAATTTTTATCTGGGTTATCCCATGAAATATAATAGTTTGAATTGCACATTTTGCTTGTTATATTTGAATTTGCATAAGTTCTACCTAGTGTCTCTCAAGAACGTTATATCTTCAAACCAAACTTTTGCTGGTTAAATAAAATCAAAAATCGATGATGCAGTCCTAAAATGTTTCGGTGTTGAGTTTGATGAAATAAGGTGCTAAGATGTAGAAATTTTGGACAATTCGAATAATAGATCTACAAACTTTGTCAACAAAGTAATTATAAATATATAATAACATGACTGTCAAGTTTTTTAAATCAGAGTATATTCAATTTAGTGTTTACAATTATGTGTGCGTATGGGTGTTTGTATATGTATGGATGTGTAGTGGGGGGTGTGTTTATGTGTATATATATATATATATATATATATATATATATATATATATATATATATATATATATATATATATTTATATATATGCTGTATTAGTTTTTTGGCTCACCCTGTAGAGTCCTAAATATTTTTAAAATCTGCGTAAAAATAAACTGTATCGAACAATAAATATAGTTTCTTTGTTAATTTCACCGAAAAGGCACAAACCTACTTCATCCAATCGTTGACTCACCCTGTATATATATATATATATATATATATATATATATATATATATATATATATATATATATGCACATATAAATATTTTCTATATGTTTTTGAGTACTGTAGGTTCAGTTTTCTATTATTATCACCTGTTCTTGCCATTTTTCGTTTTATTGAATTATTATTAAAATATTAGTAGTGAACATAACCCGATTCTCTCAATCCCCCCACTCCTCGACCTTGACCTTGACCTTGCTTTACCCCTCTTTGGCCCCGCCCACATGTCCTTGCCATTGACCTTGAAAGTGCACGTGTGCTTTGGCCTTGGCCTTGTGTTCAAGGTTGTGTGTGTGTGTGACCTTGACCTTGACCTTGGTCGAGACGACCTTGACTTTGTTGAAGGTCATCTTGGGTGTGTGACCTTGAAGTAGTTATTTGTGCATTGTAATAGTGTGGGATGATCTTGAAATGATTTTGACCTTGCAAATTGTTCTATAAATTGTGTGAGTCTATTTGCATTCATTCAGTGTGAAATGTCAGATACGGAAGTATCTAAAGAAAAAATTATAGAGCAAGTCGGCAGAGTAATTTGTTTATATCAGAGTAATTTAAAAAGTTTGTTTGATTTTGAAGAGAAGGATCTAGCATTTTTTCCTCTCGAATATTTAAAAACTTGCGTTGATACGCTGAGTTTACGGCAAATTTGGGATAAGCTGCCAGCGTCATATCGGTGTGACAAGGAACTACAGTTAAGCTTACCCTGTTACATTCACTATGAACAAATATATTGTCATTATATAGATGGGCCACCACCAGCAATAAAAAAGTGTCGTGAATGTAAAAATGAGTGAATAATATGAATAGTGCTTTGCAAGAGACAGTAAAAAAATTGGGCGATGAGTTCACTGAAACGGCTAGTAATTATTTCAATGATGCAATGAAAAGTCGAGCAGAATGGGCGTCGCGCTATTGTGATTTGGCTTATGAATATGAAAAGGCTGCGAATGCATGTCGTAAATATTGCAGCAAAACAATAAATTTACAAGACTTTGTTCGTGAGATAAAAAAGTTGGGGTTTAGTGACTGTTTGGAAAAACTGATTAGGTTCATTGCAGATCCGGTTGTGTTATATGAAATTAGAGTGTAGGACTTAAGTTTAACGTAGTAGTAGTTAATATGGAAAGTTTAGTGCGAGAAATGTACGAGGAATTTCTAATTTCTGCAGCCTGTTCGGAATTTTACGCATATGAAATGCAAGATTCGGAGGCTCAGGACTTTAGTGTATTTTTTAAGTATATGGACCATGCCGAAGTGTGTCTTTTAGCTAGTATAGTTTGTAAGAATTTTCTAAGAGATAAAAACAAACAATTATTATTGAACAAATTAAGGAAATTAGGTTTAGGTGATAATGTTAAACGCATAGAAGAATGGCAGAAAAAAATCAATGAATAAAGTACATAAAATGTAGTTATTTGTTTCATTATATTTTGTCCTTGAAGTTATCCTTATACCAATTTAAATGTGTGACGTCATTTGACCTTGAATACTCCTCCCACTATTTCTATCGTTAAGCTACCCCCACCATTGTTACAATTCGACCTTGAAACCCCGCTATAAAGGTTCGTGGGAAAAGAAGTGACTTCAAGCAGTCGCAGATATCAGTGGCATAAACATCAAATATTGTGTTCGTGTAGTGTTCTGAAAGTGCTTTTATATTCACGGTAATTTTTGGATTTATATACCATTTTTTTCAATAATGAGTATTGCAAAAGAAACTCTAGATGAAATTAATGAAATGTTTAGCAAAGATTTCGAGGTTTTAGAGAGAAAAAAGGTTACCGAAATGATTGTAGGCAAAGTGTATAAAATTGTAAAGATGGTTTCAATGACTACACGATTTGGTAAAACTCTTTTAGTGGCTTTACACGATGACGGTGATAATAGCACATTTGAGACTTTTTTACCAAAACGTGTGGCCGAAACACTATCTGACGATATTGTAGATATTATGAGTAAAACTAAAGATAAATACACTCTAACTTATTTGGGGCAGGGCACTAGAGTTTTTGGAAACAATACTCGAACATTATTACGTTTTGGCTCATTGGAGTAAATTGTATGTAAATTGTTTGAAAAAAAGGATGTAATTAAATTTAAAATATAGTTGCACATGTCAGAATACTTACGCGTGTTCATTATTTCTGTTAAAGATGTCTGCTGATAGGACGACGACGACGACGACCGCCAACGAATGTGTAGATAGATACATATTTTGGTTGGGGAGAGAATTAAGAAATAGGGCTCACGATATGTTAGATAGCGTAAATGATTGGTCGCATATTGATGTAACCAAAGATCAATATAAGAACGAGATCAGGGATACAATCAATTTTATGGCTGGGGCACACTTGTGCGACAAATTTTTATATGGTTCCATAGACATGGATACATTTTGTGCTGAAATGGTTGAAGAAGAATTAAAAGAATACCTCGTCAATATTCCACATTTACCAGGTGAGCTTGCTGCAAAATATGAATTGGTTTCTGCAACAGCAACAGCCCAAGACGTTGACGATCGAAATAGTGTCAGATGGGATAGAATTTTGAGCAACGAAAACGAAGACATGGAAAACTAATTTTTTATAATTTTTGTATTTGTGCAATTAAATAACTGTAAATAAATATCTGTTACAATCACAGTTTTATTTTATTTCTTTTATAAACATACCAACCCAGTAGATCATAGTCAGTGTTTCTTTTTCTCAGCTGAAATATTTAATATAAGTAGGGCAAATAAAAATAAAATAGTTTAGTAAAGATTGAAAATGAGTCGAGGAAACAACACAATTGATAAATTTGGTCGTCAGAAATATAATGAAAAATATCATATATTATCTGGGCCACAAGGGATTGGTTTTAAACTTACAGCGGATGGGCAGTATGATATGGGTGGAAAAATCATAACCAACTTAGGCGAACCTAAAGATGATGACGATGCTGTGACCAAACACTTTGTTAATAGAAAGTTTTACAATTTTGCAGTTGTAATATGTGACATATTTAACAAGGATGTCCTCCCCATGATATACAAAAATAATAGTGAGCTTAAAACAAAAATTGAAGTTATGCAGAAAATACTCTATCATCAGCCTTTAAATGACTCATTAAGCGCACTGTCGTACGACTCGACTTCAAAAAAAATCTAAAAAAAGCAGGTTAAAGAATAGGAGAAGGCACTCCGAGTGGCATAGCCTTGAAGATAACGTCGTAGTCGTCGGTGAATTGGACCTTCCCTCCAAGAATATTGAAATGTTATTTATGTGTATGATGTTTTATTGTCATTGTTTTTAATAATGAAGATTGAAATAAAAAACTTTATTTTACAATATATTGTTTATTTATTTTACATTTTAAATAAAAAATATAGTCATACAATATGTTATTTAAACAATATTAGCTTTATCTATCCAAGAGTTGAAGTGGTTGGGAAATCCTAGCCATTTGACAAATAATTGTTCGATGTGATTTTTCTTGCGTTGTCTAAGGACCTTTTCTACTAGATAAACGTCAGGACTGCTTGTTTTTTGTAGTTCTGATTCGTAAAAACACCCTCTTATAGGCTGACCTTCTAACGATTCCAACAAGTAAGTAGGTGGATTTGTAACGTTAACTTTTACAACTTTAAACAATTCGGTTGACCAAGAGGGCGTATATCCTTTCTCGAATAAGCTTTTGTACTTGCTAATACGCACAATGTCACCCATGGAAAACTTAAATTTTTTAGGTACAATTTTTAAATAATCATATGCTTTAATATGTGTTTTTTCTTGCACGTCTGCAGGCTTCATTCCAATGGTGCGATGTTTCGAATGGTTATAGGTTTTTGTTACTGCCGATAATATATGTATCCATTTGTAAGATCCTCTTGTCGAGAATTGTTTATATAAATTATTTTTTAAAGTCCTTATGACTCGCTCAACAATTGCAGCTTTCTTTGTGCTGTAAGTGGAATAATGATTTATATTATATTTTTTCATCAGGGCTTGAAAGTTTGTATTATAGAACTCCTTTCCTTGATCACTTTGCAGATTTGTTGGTGTATATGATGCCTCTTCAATGATGCTTTTCATCGCATTAGTAACTTCTATACCAGTCTTGTTTTTTATGGCTTTGGTATAGACAAATTTCGAGTAACAATTTATACAGACCAAAATATAACGATAACCATCGTTTTCATCAGCATACTGTCGCATTTCAGCCAAATCAATTTGCCACAAATCTCTGTATCCTTTTATTATCGTGCGCCGTCTTACAAAATCTTTTCTAGCCGTTCTATGTAGTTCATTAACAATCTTGATTTTTTCTAAACTGGGCTCCATATTATTAGTAATACTAAAGGTTTCAGATCGAAGGAAGAACTGAATAATATCATTAAATATTGAGCTTAATATATTATATCTTCTTCTCGTAATTCCTCTATGATTGACATAATTTCATTTTCGTGTCCAGTGTGACCGGCCATTTTGGAACTCCACAACAAACGTAAACGATCCACCAACTCTTTAGCTTTGTTCCAGTAGACATATTGAAATTTTTTCGAAGATAATTTCTTTTTTGTGGGTAACTGTAGTTTTTCCGAGAGATTTTTTCTTGTAATAGTACCACCTAATTTTGTGCCCATTATCAGAGGTTTAATAATTCGTAAATATTTGTTCCATCTGGTCTCCCGTAAACCATCACTTTTTTTAAAATTGTTGTAGACAGCATTCGTTGATTCCAAAATTTCCTTGTACGTTGAAAGTACATTATCACTTAATTGTTGTTGTTCCTTGCCTACACTTGGGGGTGTTTTAAGAAATAACAAATCATAAAGTGCCGGTGATCCACCATATTCTGCAATATTTTTCCCTTTTTTGTATAAGACAATATTTCCATTTCGAAAACGCACCTCTAAATTACCAATAAAATTTTTGTTATGATCTGTTTTTGAACCAAAACGTACACCATATACAGTATCGTATAGAGATGGTTTCGAACGTAATCCTTTCAGGTGTGCGTTTAAAGTATCGGAAGTTGTGGTGTCAGCGGATGCGAGAGATGTATTAGTTGATGTCGAGGGTGTATCAAACACCGATTGGCTAATATCTTCTTTTGAAATGCGATGCTGCTGCTGCTGCTGAATAGGTGTGGAGGTTTGAAAGGAATGTGTAGGTTGGGGAAAACCTGATATTTGAGTCGACTGCACTGATGTACTGAGACTATGTGGCTTTGTAGCTGGATAATGTTGTTGCTGTTGTTGCTGTTGTTGTTGTTGATGTTGTTGTTGCTGCTGCTGACGTTGCTTAACCACATCAGATATAGTTGTCAACGGCTTAGAAATGGGTTCGTAAAACTTTTCCAATTCCACAACATTAAACTCTTTAGCCGCTTTAATTTGTTTAAATTTTTTTCTGACGGCATTGGTAGCTTCCACTAGTTTACGTTTTAAGTCGATCGCGTTATTCATGATGTTAACAAAGGACGTTTCAACAATCAAATGAGCGTTTTCTCTTATTATTACAGTAATATATTGCTATCAAATCCTTTGCGGTATCTTCCCGATTTCACATCACTGTCTTTATCAATTACTAAAAATCCATACTTATTATCCCAACATTTTGAGCACATTTCTTGAAATTGAGTAAAAGTTAGATCCGGTGAAACGTGGTCGGAAAATATGTGTTTCATATTCAACTCATCTTGTTTAAACATAATAATAAAATTGGCGTTGTCTCGCACAAGCTGTTTAGGCACTCGTGAATATGTTTGCCCTAGGTAAAAGGAGTCGATATTTTTATGACGTCCCATGCTAAAGTACGATCTTATAACATCTTGTTTTTCACATATAACATCATCAAAGATAAATATAGAGTTTGGTTTTGCATCGGACGGTTCCACAATATTACTGGAATCACTAAAGGCATAGTAGCCTAAACCTTTGATGGGCGCTAAAATTTTCCTTAAATACTCATATTTCGGTTGATACAGAGATTTCGAGTAAATATAGACATTTTCGAAACGTAGCCCAAGGGGGTGTGTAAGCAGCGAAATCATGACATTAGTTTTTCCACAATTGGATGGACCAATTAACAGGCCGCGAATAGAGGAAGGAAGTAAAGGACCGTGTCTCTTCATTATCTTCTTTTCAAATCCAAGTCCGACTTTTTCATCGAGATTGTCAATAGGAAGTTTTTGTTTAAGATCGATAACGCGCATCTTAGGAAAATTTGATATTTTATAGGCAATTTTTCACAAAAACTGTCATTCAGATGCCGAGCGTCAAACGAAGTGGACGGTCTCACGTTTCCAACAAAACTGGATACGGTATTGTGAATTCGTTAATAAATAAATTACCATTCGAGGTACACATTCCTGGTTATCAATATTGCGGACCCGGAACAAAAGTAATAAAACGTGTAACAAGAGGTGATCCAGGCATTAATCCTTTGGATGCCGCATGCAAAAAACACGATTTAGCCTATTTACATAATAAAGACAACATAAGTGCGAGACATCGAGCGGATTACGAGCTCGAACAAAGTGCTTGGAATAGAGTAAAATCGAAAGATTCCAGTTTAGGTGAAAAAACAGCAGCTTGGTTAGTTACAAACATTATGAAAGGAAAACAACGTTTTGGTATGGGTGTACCATCATCATTATCAACAAAAAAAACATCTAGTAAAGGCACGCGTCATACAAAAAGGAAAGGTGTTAATAAAAATCGACATGTTCGGAAAGCCAGTTTCGGAACAGCTATTCGACAAGCAGTTCGAAGGGAATTATTAAAAGCCGGAAGTAAAAATGTGTTGGAAAAAATGTCATGAATGCATCTAAAATAGCTCTGTCGGCAGCACGTAGATCGGTAAAAGCGGCAGGTGGCAAAAGGAAGGTTCGTACACCGAGAATAATACCGATTCCTAAAACTGGTGGAATATTACCATTAATACCAATTTTTGCCGGGTTATCAGCTTTGGGTTCATTAGCCGGTGGGGCAGCGGGAATTGTGCGCGCCATAAAAGCAGTAAAAAAAAGCAGCGAAGATAAAACCGGTGCCGGCCTGTATTTAAAATCGAAAGGAAATGGTTTGTTTCTAAAGCCATATCGTAAAGGTATGGGATTATTTTTAAATCGTAGATCAAAAAACTAATTGAATCCCTACCTCGAAGACCACTATCTAACATCGATATAGAAAAATATGCCAAAAAGAAAAGAATAGGACACTTTCGAGGCGTTTATATGAGGGATTTATTACCTAGACAAGGTCCTCGACGTTACGAAGCAGCAATAGTGAATTTGGATAGTACGCGTGGTGCAGGGACTCATTGGGTAGCTTATAGAAAAAATAATTCTAAAGTAACATATTATGACAGCTTCGGCGATTTACCCCCACCGATCGAATTGGTACGATATCTACAAACGGGATCGGAACCATCAAAAATTATTTACTATACATACGATCGTCAGCAGGATTTTGGAACAGTCTGGTGTGGACATTTGTGCTTAAAGTTTCTTGTCGAATCATCAGCGTAAAAGATGTCATCATCATCATCGTCACCATTAACACCGCAAATGGATCGCAATAACTATACTAAAATGTTGCAATCACTGAAAGCATTTCATCTAGCCGGTGGATTAAGGAAAATGACCGTGAAACAGTTAGAAAACATGCCCAAGGAAGTAATGATTGCATTAGCCCCAAATGAAATTCCATTCGTTTGGGAAAAGTTGCCGGAGCACCTTAAAAGCGATATCGATATATTAAAATATCAATGCGGTTGCAAACATTATTTCAGCAGCAGCAGCAGCAATTTAAACGAGGTTATGACTGATGAGGATCTTACGGCTAGAAAAATATTTTGTTGTTATTGCAAAATCAGCGATGTGCGCATAAAAGCAGAAAATAGCATAAAAACATCACTATCTAATGCAGTGAGAAAAGGTGTGAAGATGAATCTTTTTAAATGTTGCCGCTAAGAATAAAACCGAGATGTGTGATGTTTTAATGGTTAGTCATGTCTTATACGTTCACACTAACAGGACACTCGAGCGTCTTAAGCGCCGATTTTTATCCACCAGTCGAATTAAATAGAGAAAACAAATATGGTCTGGCATTGCTGGGATTTTACACATACAATTCAATTTTTAATGTGGACGAAAGCAACAATAAGTTTGCCTACATGAAGGAGGGTTACACCACCGAGCCGATACAATTGCAGATTTCACCTGGGGCCTATGAAATAGATGAGATAGGTAAAGCTATGTCGGAGGCTTTGAGGATTTCAACTGAAGAAAAGAACGATGGAATCTTTTACTTGGTCGCTAATAATAATACGCTGAAATGTGAACTGAAATCCCAATATACTATAGATTTCCGGGGAGAGGCGAGTATCGGTAAAATGTTAGGATTTAATCATACAGTGTTAAAAAGAGACAAAAAGCACGAATCAACCGAGATGGTGGAAATAATGAAAGTACGCATCATACGCGTAGATTGTAATATAATTTCCGGAGCATATATGAATTCGGTGGAAGGTCATACCTTGTTCGAATTCGATATCGACGTGGAGCCCGGTTACAAAATCAGTAAAGAACCACAAAATAATATTTATATGCCGTTAATGCCGGCAGAACGTCAGTTTATCGACAACATTACTCTTCGCATCTTGGACGATAGCGGTAATCTAATCAATTTTCAAGGCGAGAAAATAATCGTGAAATTGGAACTGAAGAAACTTTCATAGAAATGGGTTTTTGCTTCAATCGTCAATTATGTGTGCTGTCGACTAAGATGGGGGAACCGCCGAAACATAATAAAAGTAAAAGAAGAGTTAACGTCAAGGTTAGTCGTCGTCCAGACGTTAGATCACAAACATCTCAACAGTTATCTGCCGAAGACTATAAATTTTTAAAATCAATCGGTCTTAAAGTGCGAAAATGATTTCCACCACCAGCGATAAAATAGAGGTTTTCTCCGAGCCCATCTTGGACAATTCCATTATTAGTCTAGAAGAGCATACGTATAAACCATATGGATCTCCATCATTCAACAATTCGGATGAAGTCCGTATCCCCATTAATTTTCAAGATATTATACTGGATATCGCCGAAAGTTACATATATATCGAAGGAAAATTTAAGCCCATAGACGCAACGAAAAGATGTTTTTTATCAAATAATGCCCTCGCATTTTTGTTCGATGAAATTCGCTACGAGATGGGAGGTGAGCAGGTCGCCGTGGTTCGTAAACCTGGAGTTACGACGACATTAAAAACCATGGTTTCATTCGGAAGTTTGCAACAAAGATCTCTCATGACGTGCGGATGGGGTCTCGACGAAGCAAACCAAGATATCGTAGACACGGCAAGTAACGTATTCTCCGGGAAATTACCCTTAAAATATCTTATGGGATTCGCCGAAGATTACGCAAAAGATGTTTTCAATGTAAAACAAGAGCTTATTATGATTATAGCTCGCACTTTTACAAATTGTTACGTCGGCGAAGTAGAGGCAGAAATTAGTATCGACAAAATCGAATGGAAAATTCGTCACATCATTCCAGACGACAAGCAAAATTTGAAAATACTGTCTCGCATTAATAAAGGAGGAAACAATGCCAGTATTCAAATGGCATATCGTAAATGGGATCTGTACGAATTACCAGCTTTAAGGCAAACATCTTCCGACGTGTGGGCCTTGAGAACGAGTACAAGTCTGGAAAGACCGCGCTATATAATCGTCGGGTTTCAAGACAGCAATAATTGCGACAAGAAAGAAAAAAACGCAACCCAGTTTACCCACGCCGACGTATGCGACATTAGACTGTATCTGAATTCAACCGTTTATCCATACGAAAGATGGAATTTAGATTTCGCCAAGAAACTGTACGCAGCAGCCTATTACAATTACGAAAACTTCCAAAGCAGCTACTACGGGCGCGAAATAAACGATCCGATTATAACGTTCGCGGAATATATGAAAAACCCCGTTTTTATTATCAATTGCAGTCATCAACCAGAGGCGATTAACTCATCGACAGTGGATGTAAAATTGGAGTTCCAAACGAGAAAGAATAAATTCCCCAAAGACACTAAAGTGTACGCATTAGTTATTCACGACTCATTTTTTAGTTATAATGTATTAAACGGTTCGGTGACCAATAAATCTATATTTTAATGTATCTATTATATGTAACACAAAATAATGTTCTTGAATCAATAAATTTATAATGAGTGAAGTAGTAGTTTTATATTTATTTGAAACCCAACCAAAAAAAAAAAGCTGGCGGAAAAGCCCGCTCTTTAAGAAAAGAGTACGGGAATTTAGAAAATGGTGGTTTATTAAGTGGAAAAAAGAGCTTAAATAACACAAGAAAAAATTTTTAAGGCAAAATATGAAAACAACGATTTAGAAAATTTGTAGGAAAGTAACGGTTAGGAATAGGGAAAAAAGTTATAAGAAAAAATTATAGAGGAAATCGAGTACTATATGCAAGCATTTTTCTCGATAGTAAAAACGTAAAAAAAAATTTTTTCAAAAAAAATTGAAAAATGGTGAATACGCGCCAAAGTTGAATCTTAAAAATGACAAAAAATTTAGATGAAAAAATTGAAATTCTTGAGTTAGGAGGCTAGGGCCGCCGAACGGGAGTATGTGAAAGTTGTAGGGGAGGGTTTTTTTTTTTTTTTTCAAGTCAAAATTTATTTGAAAAAAATGTAGAGAAAGTCTAGTACTACATGCTAGAAAAGTGGAGGGGGGTAGTTTGTGTCCATAACAGAGATACGGTGAGTTATAAAATCATATTATTCTCAAACTTATATAATGCATATATGCACTCCACCTTACCCCCTCCAACTTTTTGAATGTATATAGAGGCCGGTATTAGAATTATTTCATCATTACACATTCGATCGGCAAGATGGAAGATATACCAAAAAGGATCATTGGCATTGTCAGGCCATTCGTGCCCGGCAAAATATGCAAGTGTGAGGAGTGCGGGGGTACCGCACCAGGAGCGGCACCTTCGGCACCGCCTGCAACGCCGACACCACCAGCGACGACGACGGTGCCGCCAATGAGAAGACCAAGGGCTGCACCTAGGTCGGTGTTAATATCGTTGGGTATTACTCCACGGTAGGCACCCCACCCTCCCCCCAGGCCCTTTTAGGGCCACAAAAACGGTCCTTTTCAGGACCACATTATATTTTGATCGTAGTTTAGTAATCGTCACTTATGGGGCGAGATATTCGTTTAACGACGATTTGTCTCGTAGCTTAAGTGCCACGTTATATGCTTGAGAGCCTATGAAAATGTTAACAGTTCAAACAAGGTTTCTATTATTTTTTTTTGTAATGTATTCTTCACAAAATATTAAGAATAAGTCTTATTGTCTAAACAAATCTAATTCCTTATTTAAAGTTTTTGAAAAAATCAATAATTCTATAAGCTCTCACCAATACATAACATTTAGAATCCGTTGGTGGGGTGGGGGTAGTTCTATATATATGAGACTGGGCCAGTTACACAGTCATATATTCATCAACCCTCATACGATGAACATGGAGGAAGAAAGACCCGCCAGCCGAGGCTCATCCATCTTTAGTGATGACACCGTAGCCGACAACGTTGGAGACCTGCAAGTCTTCGACGACGACGACGAGGTGGATTTTGAAATTGACGTCCTACGTTGGGACGACTTGGATGAGCCGATTCCGCTAGTATATGACCATGATCCGGGTCTAGTGGAATTAGACGATGCGGGCGATTGGGTCTTACAAAGACTCGAAACTCCGTCGCCGCAGCCAGAGCCGGACTCGACGGAAGATGCGGTGCTGGAAATTCCAGCATCACCAACACCCGACGACCCACAAGGCCCCTGCGATTCGTCAAGCTGGTGGTCGACCAGCGAGGATGGGGCACCATAAGCCCCACACTCTCCCTGGCCCTTTTTAAGGGCACACAACAACGGTCCTTTTCAGGACCACAAAATACTTTGATCGTAGTTTTAGTACATATTAGTACTTTGTTACTAATATTGTATGTATAGAATATACAATATTAGATACAAAGTATTAAAACTTTAAGTGCTGGTGGAACCCAGCTAAATCGTTCGTTCGTATTTGAGACCACAAACAACTTTTGGTCTCAATACGTAATACGACATTTGTTTTCACCCCCACCATTAATTTGTCTCTATATATACGACCACCAATACTTATTACAATCATTTTAGTTCAACATGTCTGCGACTCAACAACAACAACAACAACAACCCATCCAATGCCCTGTGGTAGATTCTACCACAGAGAATTGTTTGGAGTGGGAGCCGAACGATCCTAGATGGGATGAACTTTGGCGGTTCATCATCGAATATACAGAGGATAGCACCACCACCCCCGCTGATGATGACGGGCCGTGCGACTCCACAACTCAATAAAAGAGTCGCATGTTTTACAACCAAACGGTCCTTTTCAGGACCACAAAATAATTTGATCGTAGTTTTAGTTGGTTATAATACTTTGTAACCAATATTTTATGTTTTTTTCATAAAAACATACAATATTGAGATACAAAGTATTAGAAGTTCTGGCGACAGAACCTTAACTTCATAAACCAAACCATGTTTTAGCATACTTGTAAATATTATCAGAAAATATTTACAACTATTGCTATTGCGTAGTTTTAGTGGATTATTCACTCTTTTTTTTTATTACCTAATATTATGTGGGACAGGGCCTATATGAAATAACACACAAAAATAAATTTTCAAGTCATTTTTATTCTCATTATAAAATATAAAAAATTTGATCAAACACTTTTTTATTAACTACAATATATATATATATATATATATATATATATATATATATATATATATATATATATATATATATATATATATATATATATATATATATATATATATATATATTTACAAACTTAATATTATAAATTAAAAGCTAATATCTACAACTACCTAACACCTACTACATAATTTATTAAAGTCCTCTAATTGTCTTTTTAACCGCGCAGATTTCACCTTTTTTATCTCTAATTGTTTTTCAAGTTCTATAATGTCACTGTCACACTCGTCCACTTCTTTCACTAAGCGTTTTTTCATTTCGTAAATGTCTGTCAATTTGGTCTTCTGAGAGTTGGTGAAGTCTTCGACCCACTCCGGTTGTGATGGCTCGGAATATATTAACGAAGAAGACGCGGTTTTATTTGGTGAAGACGATGACGATGACGACGACGACGACGACGAAGCAGCGGAAACTTCATCGCCTTCAAAACAACGCTTAAACCGCTTCTTCATGGGTTTCCGGCACCCCAATATCGGCGACAGTGGCGCTGGCGCTGGGGAAGACTTCACCTCCGACACTATTTCATTCTCTACGCTGGCCGGTGTTGGTGGCGTTGGTGGTGTTGGTCCATCGGGGCCTTCTATGACTTCCACTTCTACTGACAATGGCTCTTTTGGTGCTGTTTTTAGGAAGTCGGGTAATGGAACAGGGGTGGAGGGACGCTTAAAGTTAAACTTTTTCTTCTTCCCTTGTCCCACACCTTTAATCGCCGAATAAAATGTTTTTTTATCGGCGATTTCCGACTTCCGCATAGTCAAGAGCTTTTTCAGTTTCGAAGCTTTCGGAGAAGATTCCCTAGGCCGCGATGCTTTTCGCACAACCACATCACTAATCACATTTATCTTTGGCTCCTTCTCCTCCGTCCAGCATTCCAGGAATTGCGCTGCCGACTGAACTAACTCTTCGTCGCGACCATCGTTGAGGGCTCGGTCTTCGGCATCTTCATGCTCCACGCCATTCCAGTTCTCGAATACCCCCGGACTTAACACTTCCAAACCACTCATGTTATCCAGCATGCCTTGCTGTGAACCGCAGCTCACGTCAAGAGCATCTAAAAGAGACCGTACACTCGACATTTTCGATATTCAAACTCACACAATTAACTTTTTCTTAGCACTGTACTGTTTGCTGTTCTGACGAACTGTGAAGAGCTCGAGCCAGCAAGTCTGCTTTTATGCCCATTTCCCCCACTACACCACCTTTATTCCTTTTGTTCGATGCATTAAGTATAATATTTAAACTTGTCAGATGCAAGGCCAAGGCCAAGGCCGACGTAACCGGCAATACCAGGGTCGTTTTCAAGGCTGTAATTTTCATGGATTTTTTTTTTGTCCCTGTCAAGGTTATTTTAAAGAAGCATATAAATATAGTACTAAACTTGTTAGATGCGAGGCCAAGGCCAAGGTCAAAGTACCCGTCAATGTCAGGGTCGTTTTCGAGGTTGTAATTTTCAAGGATTTTTTTTTTGGTCCTGTCAAGGTTATTTTAAAAAGTAATACATAATTAGAGTACCGCGATTGAAAAGTACAACATATTCAAACATCATGTTGCCAACCGATGAACAACCTAGTGAAGCAGCCATAACATACAGTCATATACCAAAAGCTTTTTATTTAACTTGTCATCATTGTAAAAGACTAGGTATCTGCTGGCGAAATGATCTTACGTACGACTTCAACTACATTGACCTTTTCAGGGTTAAATTTGTACAATGCGGCTTTTGTGGACTAGTTTACTACCAGTTCAAGGACATTAATCAACGTGCCATCCAGAGAAGAAATTGGGTCATAGAAGAAGCTTACCTGTACAGAAGAAATTAACATGTATTTTATTTCTTAATTTTTAATTTTTTTGTTTGTTATTTTTTTTATTTTTTTTAATAATAAAAAGTAAACTCAATCTTTTGTTATATTTTAATTTTTTTTTCAATAAAACAATAGTAAAATGAATCTGTATGTGTATTTATTAAACATCACCTAAAATACGTTTTGCAATCCATATTTTTCTGCAGAGTCCGTTTATTAATGAAATAGAACCATATATTAGGGTGAAATCTAATGGTATCAAATCAGTCTCACATAACAATGTCAGAAGTAAACACTATTGATAAGTTCGGCCGCAAAAGAAAATTTAAGGATTTTAACTTTATGCGAGGTCCTTCAGGAATAGGTTTTAAACTTACACCTAATGGAGATTACGACATGGGAAGCAAAAGATTGTGCTATTTAGCAGAACCTCTTGAAGGAGACGATGCGACCACACGAAATTATGTTGATAATAACCTTGCTCAGTGTGTGCAAGATACGCAGAAAGCTTTACATGACTCAACAATTGTTATTAAAGATATATTCAGAAACCAACTTGAAGGTTACGTACGCAAGAAATTAATTGAAACCGGTCAAGAACTTAGAGGATACATTGATAATACTGTTATTGCAATATATGAACTTAGGCAAGACGAACTGCGTGATGAACTTAACTCTAGAATGTTGAAAATTGAAAAGACTATGGAGGATCTTGTCAGCAAACCTGTTTCACATTAAACACTTACTCGTAGACCTGTGCGTTTAATTTACTATTAGACAAATTTTTCAACAATAACTTTTACAGTTTGTTATTTGTCGACACTTCATTATATATTTATAATTTTAAAATAAAGGTTCAATAAAAAAGCAATCAAGTAATGAATACATGTTTTTTATTTAAAAAAAAAAAAAAATTACAATACTATCGTTACATATTAATGTTGTATCTTTAATAGAAATAATAAAAACAATACAAATAATGAAATATGGATTTTCCAGATTACGTGCTGTCCTGACTTAGAAATGATTCCAACACGGTGACTAAATTTGCTAAGTTTTCTTCCGGGTCTGTTTTGTAAAAATCTATGTCTGCATGCCCCCAAGGTAGAGTTTTGGTTGAACTGGGAATTACATAACGTTTATCATCGCTATGTGACAATGCTACTTTATTTATTATGTTGGTATAAATGTTATGTAATTCACTTCTAAATGTCTTCATCTTTCTTAATATCAAACCACCCCGTTCAACAATTCTTTGGTAGTCTTCCTGATGAAGGTCTTTCTCGATAACAGATTTTTTGATACCTTTGGCTTTTTTTAATTCATTATTAATGGACTTTACATAATAAGCCTTCGCGCCGGTACCATAAAAACTTATTATCGGATCACCAGGAAACTCATCTTTCATTCTACCAACTACAGAATTACTTTTAATTATGTTGAAATTATTAATTTCGGGGTAATTTGATGTATCGAATTTTTCGGGGTTTTCTGATATAGTTTGATAAAAGTTTTCCGTATACACTTTTAATATAAGCGAGTCAGTATCGGTGTAAAGTAACGAAGCATCATCACCAAACTTGGATATAATAAAATTATAATAAAAATCGTATATTACAGTCTTTGATATATCTAATATGGAAAAACCGATATAAATTGGTTTATTGTACAATATTTTAACTTTATTCATATGTATAGCAACAAAGTTTTCGGTAAATATCGAGCTACTATTGAAATTGGGGCGGGATATTAGTGCTCTAGCTCCATTTCTGCCTACACTGTTCTCCCAATGTGTTACTAATTTTATATCCTTTCGATTTTCCACATTTTCCATAGTTTTACCAAATATCGCGTTATTTTTTAATTTAAAAGTGTCCTTCGCAAATTTTGTGGTGGCCTTGTTACGTAAATTGGTATTAAAATCAATATACGATTTTAGCCATTTTGATTGCTTAAACTGTAATACTCGATGGGTTTGCATTACCACTAAGCCGTTGGCGATGGCTTGTTTTAAAGTTCTATAGTGTACAATGTATTTTTTTTTATCTTGTAAATTAGGAATTAATTTCGGTAATTTAGCGTTTTCTGTTGGCGGTATGATATTTTCTACTAGAAATGGAAGATCAGAATGTGCATCATGCAACTCAGTCGGATAATGCACATCCACTTCCAAAACGTAGCCATGTAAACTATCATCACCAACAGCCATAATATTTAAATCCAGAATTTCGCGCTCGCTTAACCATCGAAAACCACCATATGGTAATGCTTGTGACATACTATGACCATATAGATTCGTAGCATCAAGGTATGTTATAAATGAAGAAGGTTTTGTTGGGTCATAGTCTGGTAAAAAAATATTATTAGCGATGTGCTTCCTTTCTGTACACTGGCTTATGCCGCCGCGTATACCTTTCTTAAAAAAATGTATCATGTCTATATCAGTTAAGAGCTCTAACTCTACCTTAGTCATACGTAGCATACAATCAAATGATAAACTTGGAAGGGTATAGTAATGTGCTGGATCAAGTTTATCGAATTTTAAACAATTATTCCGAAATTGCTCAAAAACATCACACAATAGCAACACATCTGATTTTAAATACACGTCCGAATAGTCCCCCAAAGTTTTACACCCAAACAAGCGCCATACTTCTTTTGCTCTTCTATAGCTTTCATCGCTAATATGTTCTTCCCGTAAATTATCATAAAATTCATCTTTACTTGGAAGACATGTATTTTCCATTTTTTCTATAGAGTCAATAAAGCTATAGGGAAAAACACCCTTTTGACGCATCAAATTAAATTGGTTGATATTTGAAAAATGTTTCCGCGTTTCAATAAAATCGTCGTCGTTTAAACCGCTGCCTAAATTTTCCAAAGACGTTGACAGAAATTTAAAACTATCAATAAATCGCAACTTTAAATATTTCCTCTTGACTTTTCCACATTTACTATCAAAATAATCGTGCACATAAATGCTTTTGGTAAATGATATGTACTTTTCCTTACTTTGAGCCAAAACACCAATTGTATCCCCATATTTACATAACTCTTTTATAAATAAATGGCTGTCGTAGCCGCTTAAGTTATGAAATATGATAGGGATAAAAGAGGGTAATTTATAATTTAAATTACAAACGGAATGTGCAGCACCAAATCTTTTTGCACCAGTTATGTGACAGTGGTCTCGTACTTTAATCTCACCCTCTTCAAAAGGGCCTTCACATATACCACATATTTTAGTATCATTAAACTCCATTTTTTCTTCAGGCGTTAACGGTTTCATAGGCTTAATGTCTTTTAAATATGTGTTGTATAGAGCCCTTAAATCACACTCGATACGATCCACAAAGACTTGAGCTGCATTATTCCCCCGAAATAGCTCAAATTTCGAAAGTGAGTCGTCAAAAGAGCATTTAATTAAATAAGCAAAAGAATATGGTTTATGTTTAAAACTTTTTACAGTGTAAGAATTTTGTGGGTTTGGTTGTACCGTTTCAATGGGTTTTAAAACAGATTCAAAATCTGCATAAACCACGAATGGAACGCGCATTTGCTTTTCTATACCCTCGAATTTTAAAATATTTTCCGGCACACTCTTTCCAAATTTATCGATTTTTAAATCCACTGAGGGTGTTTGCGTGAAAATGTGGTTACAATCGTAGCTTTGATGTAAAGTTAAAGCTGACGGTGTACTAAAATAAATGAGGCAACCATCACAGAAATATATTTTATGTTGTTGACAACTAATTTGACTTGAAACTAAACGTGATAAATCCCGAATCCAACAATAATGACTCTTTGAACAAGTCGTATCACAAAAATGTTCACCGCCATCTTTACTACTACAGTCTTTTGTAATTAACAATAAATTTACATGCCTATCCAACTTTTTTGACGCATACCTCAGTGGACCAATAACTTCATGTATTACTTCATTATTTTCATATTTAGATTCCAGACCGTATACGTTAATTGATATGTTGTTCATTTCCTCAAATTTTTTAATGTCGCGTAATTTTACTGGAAAATCCATACCTGTTACATTTAGCACTCTAGAAAAATGGGGGTAGGATGTCTTCTGTGAAGGCTCTGCTGTTGGAGGAAACAATGCTGATGTTACAGCCCACGCAAAGCAAAATTCGTCCTGGTTAATCACATTGACGACAGCTCCTTTCCTTTCAATAGAATACGGCAACTTGATGTATGATGAGCCACCCATAGGCATATACTTGTTGATACCAACTTCCAAGTATAAAATTCGCACAAGAGCCCATCCTATAACAAGAAAAATAATATATAAAAATCAGTTTAATATATCGGGTTTTGATTTTTCCATACCTGAATCTTTCTCCTGGAACTCTGTCGCCTGCGTTTTTATTAATTCGGTGAAAGAATGGTAAACGGCATCCAAATCACTTTCTACACTAATTATTTGATTAGCAGTGTTGAAGGATTTTTCACTGAATATTTCTTGTGATGGAAGCATGTACTCGCCAACAGCTGTCATGTTAACTTTTAAAGCATGATGCACACGCAATAAATTATTAACAAGTTCCACCACCTTGGATTTAATGTCTGCAAAGAACATTACGTAATCGGAATGCTCCATATCACTGCTAACCCGATAGGTTGCAATTCTCCTTTTGAAGGCACATTCAACGAGTTGCACACCATGACATACCGGCAAACATGAATTATTTTTTTGTTGTTGTGTTCGTTTATGCGCTGACATATGATTTATTGGAACATCTACATTACATGTAGCGCAATTAATTACCGTAATTGTCGATGTATACTCTTCAATTCGGAGCCGTTTTCCTCCAGGCACTTCATTAAATCTCGCCGCACACGATTCTCTTTTATGACGTCTCATATTATAAATATTAGTAAACTTAGAACCGCAATTTTCACAAACATATGCCATGATTTGTCAAATATTAACACATGTACTACCTATACAAGTCAGAGCCAACTGATGAATGAAACTGCCCCATACTTTATATAAAACCATTCAAGGTCACCCCCAACCACGTAACATATTTTCAAGGTCACACACCCAACATGACCTTCAACAAAGTCAAGGTCGTCTCGACCAAGGTCAAGGTCAAGGTCACACACACAACCTTGAACACAAGGTCAAGGCCAAAGCACACGTGCATTTTCAAGGTCAATGGCAAGGACATGTGGGCGGGGCCAAAGAGGGGCGAAGCAAGGTCAAGGTCAAGGTCGAGGAGTGGGGGGATCGAGAGAATCGGGTTATGTTCACTACTAATATTCCCCAATTATTTTTTTATGCTGTGCCCACATTATTTCTTAGCATTTATTGTATGATTTAATAGGGCCGACTATTTATTAATATTAAGTTCTTCTTTTCATACGTAATCTCATATCATTTCTAAAGTCTTAAAAGATTAACAATTTAAAATTTTTTGTTTTAAATTTCAATTTATGTGACATTTTCAAAATAACATGAAAAGTAATTACTGCTTTCCATGATTAACAAATTAAGCTTCTAAATGAATTATATTTTATTTAATTGCTTTTCCAGTAAATAGTAATAGAAGTAGAGTGCTTCTTATCATTGTAGCTTGTCGCTTTTCATTTTAAATATTTTTTCTTTAATTATCGCTTTTTATAAAAGCCAGTTTAAAAACAAACCGAAGAAGTTAGCATAACAAATTAATCAAAAAAGAGAAGTAATTCTTGTTTATTACATAGTGCTTCAAGAAAAGTTTTTTTATATCACTTTTGGAAAAAACACCAAGACGTTTGAAGGAATAGGAAAGTTGAATTTTGCAATTTTTTAAAGAATGTGAATTATCTGTTTCTAGATGGTCTAGCATTATAAGCTGATGAGCAGTGACCTCAAATTACAAAATATGGAAGCACACCTTCTAATGCCGACCTCTAAGTGACCGAGGGATTTTCTTTTTCGATTATTCTGTCGAATTTATGGGAGTTAATTAACGTGATTAAACAGCGAAGTAATTATTTTAGACAGAAAAAAATATTTTTTTGTTGAACTAAGCTAATTATTGTATTCAAGACTTTAAAATCTATCGCAGTGCTAATTTACGTTCGACTATCAGCATTTAATGATTTATCTGTATATCTGTACATTAGTTATATTTACTACAACGTTTAGTTGATCCCTAATAGCGCACATATTATTAATATAATATCTCATTCAGTTATTCATTCCCTCAGTCTGCTTTACTATGTCCACAAGAGAGGGCAGCGAACTTCTTCTCAAATAAAAAACAATCTAATTACATCTATTTGTGAAGGCTCTGGGCAAAAACGTAATTACTCGATGTTCATTTAAATTTTTGGGAAAGTATATGAAAGAAAAGATATTTTTCGTGCAAAGATTTTGTTAGGAAAGTACGTATGCTTTACTAATTTTTTCAATTTCTAAAATTATCATTCGGAGCATTAAATCGGAATTATTTGTATAAAGTATCCAAAGTGGAGTTTTTAACCACTTTTAGGAAATTAAAATATTTTTAGTAACTACTAACGTCTTAATATTGAATGACAAACCTCTGTTTATTGAAAATATAAGCTTACCGTTAAAAGTCACCTTATAAATAACAAATTAACGGAATTTTAAATTTAAATTACTTAGAGACTCCTACGATGAGCCTTTGTCATTGAACGTTGAAGGGATGTAGGTTTACCCCCAAAATAAGTCCTTAAAAGAGGAATCAAATAAATTTTTTTTTTTATCAAATAATTTTTAGATTTCTCGACGTCTAACGACTTGCTTTATTACAATATGCTAAAATAAAAAATTACTCACTCTCGTTCCAAGGCCGCCGAAAAAAGGTATACCAAAGGGACGACTTTTTCGAGTTCCTTGTAAACCGTATATCTTTGTAATAAAATTCCATATAGTAGCAAGGTTTAAGATACGGGACTGTCAATACTAGAAATAAAAATTAAATTTTTGCAAAAATATTTAAACCGCCCCTCCCCCACTAATTCTCACGTCCCAATCAGCATTCATATCTGCGTGGTATGGCTTCAACCTGTGTGGATATACTACTTTCCTTTTAGTCTTAGAACTTCGCTGAATTCTATAAACAACGTCATTGATTCTTTTCAGAACAGTATATGGTCCTTCCTATGATGTCATCAACAATTTGCCATTCTTCCTCTGTGAATTATACAACCAAACGCTATCACCTTGCTGGAACCCTGCCGAGTTTGCCTTGATATCATATATTGTCTTCATTTTATCGGTGGCCAGATCCATGTGATCTCTAACTAAACCATGAACTTCTCGTAACTTCTCTTGTAATGCATCTAACCAGTCTCCAATCTCCATACTTCCTTCAGTTGGGGAACCGAACACTATGTCGCCAGGCAATCTAAATCCCTTTCCAAATAAGACCTTGGCTGGCGTAATCCCGGTAGTTTCATTAACTGAGGATTGATAGGCCATTAAGAAGATTGGCAAATATTTGTCCCAATCTTTCTGATGTCTGTCCATAACCTTTGAGAGGTGCTCTTCCATGGTCCTGTTAAATAGTTCAACTATGCCATCTGACTGAGGATATAAAGTCTTGGTTTTACGAATGTTAAGAAGTTCGAAGAGCTTTTGAAAAAGTTTGGATTCAAAGTTACGTGCTTGGTCAGAATGTAGTTCCAAAGGAAGTCGAAATCGACTGAACACATTGTTGACTAAGACTTCAGCTACTGTTAAGGTCTCTTGGTGGAGGATGGCAAATACCTCAAGCCATTTACTGAAGTAGTCAATAGCAACCAAGATGTATTTGTTGCCTTTATCTGTTTCTGGGAACGGTCCAGCTATATCAATAACCATCCGTTCAAACGGTATTAAAACATTATTCTTCTTCCTTTTTCCCTTAGATCTAGTTCTTGTACCTTGGCTAGCTGCATATTTAGGGCACTGTCTACACCATGACTTTACATCTTGACAGTAGTTAACCCAGTGAAATCTTTCTCGGAGTTTGTCTAGAGTTTTGTTAACACCTAAATGAGTACCAGACTTTCCATTATAAATACATAAATACATAACTTTCCTTCTAGGTCCCACTATCTGACTTTTTATTTCCTTGCCATCGGCACTTTCCCAGGATGTTTTTAGCAACCGATCTTCAATCAATAGCGAGTCCCACTGAGCCCAAAGTGCCTTTAATGTGAATCCTTTATTCGAGATCTCTTCCCAACTAGGTCGCAGTCCATTATTTTATTTAAGTTGAAGGAATGGTGCGAGACTATTATCTTCAAACTGGTCTTTTCTCATCTGAGCTGTATTCCAGTCTGGATCAACGTCAAAAGTGACTACGAATAGGGAACCCTTCTCTTTGTTCTACTTTGCTGCAGTGCTTGCATTCTTCCTTGCATGGTCTTCTTGACAAGGCACTGCGTTGTTATGCAGCGTTCCTGGTCTCTTTTTGATTTTAAAATTGTATGGTTATAGCTTTTCAAGCCATTTGGCTTCTTATCCTCCAGGCTGCTTCATGTCTAGGAGACATTTAAGAGCTGCGTGATCTGTTCTTATTAAAAATTCCTGTCCGTACAAATATTTATGAAAATGTTGATCTGCTTTAATTAAGGCAAGGAATTCTTTCCTCGCGACACAATAATTTCTTTCCGGTTTTGAATGCACTCGGCTGAAATATTCAATAACTCGTTCTTGACCATCTTATAACTGATACAATTTAACTCCTACCCCTATGTTACTGGCATCCGTATCCAACATGAATTTTCCCTGATCTTGTGGGTAGCCTAAAATTGGACTAGAATATAAGGCAGCCTTTAGTTTTTGAAAAGCTTGATCACACTCAGGATTCCATTGATAAAGAATCTTTTCTTCAGTGAGCTTATGCAAAGGTAAAGTAATATAGACAAAACCTTCTACGAATCTTTTATATGTGCATAACCCAAGAAAGCTTCTCAACTCATGATTGTCACGTGGTCGGGGACAATCTTTAATTGTTTGAATTTTCTTTTCATCCATATGTATTTACTCTGGTGATACTACATGCCCATGAAATTCAACTTTATGTTGGAGTAGTATGCATTTTTTGAGGTTAAGTCGAAGGTTAGAGTTTTTAATTCTTGCAAAAATTTCCTGGAGAGTCTGTAAGTCTTCATCAAATGTTTTCCCCATTACCATGACATCATTAAAAAAGACTAGACTTATTTTTCATGCAAGATCTAACAGTACTGTTTCCATCAATCGCTGAAACGTGGCAGGAGCGTTGCAAAGTCCGAATGGCATAACGTTAAAATTATATAGACCAGCCCCAATAGAAATAGCCGTCTTCTCCTTATCTTTATCTTAGATGCCTACTTGCCAATATCCACTTTTTACATCCAGTGTGGAGAACCATTGTGATTCAGCCAACGTTGTCAAAGTATCATCAATTCTAGGAAGTGGATAGCTATCTTTCTTACTGACGTCAACACAAAATCTAGTAGTTCCATCTTTTTTTGGCTACCCGTACAACCGGAAATGGCTAAGGACTAGATAACTCTTTTATAACTTCCTCATTCAACATTTTTTGTCAACAAGTAACTCCATTTTCTGGCGCTTGGCTGTGAAAAGTCTTCTAAGTAGTTGACGTATTGGTTGTGCACTGCCACTATTTATTTGATGCTGAAGGTTGTTCATTCTACCGGTATTACCATCTTCTGCTTCTAAAACATCACTATGCTCCCATAAAAACTCTTGGCTTATTCAAGTTCTTATGGTGAAAGACGTTTCCAATCTGTCTGGAGCTTCTCAATTAGTCCGTTACATGAAAATTTTGATGTTGCGTTGCCGTATTGTTCACATTTTACCACCCATTTTACTGGCTCGTGTAATGCTACTTCGTCTCCTTTATTAATTTTGACACAGTTAGGAAAAATCTTGGCTCCTCTGATAGATATTATGTCATCGGAATTTACTATTGCCTGGCATTTACAGGCGTTATTGTAGTGTTGAATGAATCCTACGTGGCTTCCAGAACTCTTGTCCAGTCTTCCTTAAATGATCTTTTCTGTATTTCCCTTTATTTTGGTTGCTTGTTCGGCAATGACTCTGATTGGTTCGGTACTATGGTTTTTTGACAGAATAAAATCTTCAGGGCCAAACGTTAAGATATTAAGCTTATTGTCAAAAGAAAATCCATGTTGACAAATCAGGTCCATTCCAAGAATAAACTCATCTTCTATGTCGGCAACTAACACCAAATGATTTAATTTTAGTCCTCCAAGTTGAAACTCCACTTGTATTTTCCAATAACCTCAGTTGCTTCTCCTGTTATCGTTCTCAACATTACTTTTCTGAAAAACTGTAGGATTCTAAATTTATCAACAAGATTTGACTTTATCAGAGATACTGCTGCACCAGTTATGGTGATAGGTGTAGCATTGACTTTTTCTTTAATTATAAGACTGTCGGTGGTTTTTCCTAGGCTACGAATGAAAATAATTCTGGGGACAGTCTCGATATTGGTCAACACTCGAACCTTAATGTTCACTAATTGTAGTTTTCCTGGCTTTCTTCTATGCGGTCTCTAGATAGTGAAGGAGACCTTAATCGCACTCGATAGTCCCTTCTCATATGTCCAGTTCATCCGCATCTGTAACACTCTATCTAATTTCTTCTATAACGTGAAGTATCACCCCTTGTGTTTAGTTCTTCCTGGTTTCTTCTATAACGTGGAGTTTCATTTATTGTGTCCAGTTTCTTTATTATTTCAGACAATATTTTCTCCATTGTGAGGTGCGATGAATCCTTGTTTTCGTCCGTGATAAGGGCTCTTAGTTTTAGCCTTGACACGTTATAAACTGCTTCAATTTCTAAAGCTCTGTCTAACTCTTCACTACTATAATTAAATTTGCTTGTGCGCAACATACGCTGTATTTCTTGATCCGTGATTCCATCAATAAAATACTGGATCGTAAGCTCTTCTGGCAATTTTTTCTTAGCTTCTGGGTAAGCCTGATGCACAAGGCGTCGAATACCACTTTCATGTCCTTCATGTAAACTTTTTTTAGCTGTGACTGATATAACTGGCGCCGATGTTGATCTCCAAATCTTTTTTCTAGTGCAGCACTAAGGATTCCATAGTCTGTTGGATTATAGGAATGGTTTGCAACAACTCCAGTGCTGGTCCAGGTAGTGCGATCACATATGCAGTAGCCATATCTTCGTAATTCCAGCTATTTGCCGTAGCGGCAGCTTCAAATTGTCGTTTGAACATTATCCAAGATATTTGACCGTGTAAGTTGGAGGTTTAAGGTTCTGTCCGGTGGTTATTACTTTATCAAAAGGGCAATGCTTCTTTATATTATAGACTTCTATCTGAAGACTCTTCATTTTAAATTCTATACCGTCTACGACTTCTTTCGTTTCGTGTCACACGTCTCTTACGTTATGTCGCACTTCCCCTATGTCTTGTCGCACTTCTCCTACGTCTTGTTGCACTCCTTCAAGGTCTTGTCGCATCTCTCCAATGTCTTGTCGCACTTCTCCTACGTCTTGTCGCACTTCTCCAATGTTTCCTTACATTTTTCCTAAATCTTGTTGCACAGTTGATGCTATGCCATTTACTTCTTGAAGTACTTTTATTACTCTCTCGTTTTTCACGGGACGGCTGACTCGAAAAACATAGATCTGTGGCCATTTTGCCTCTGACAATTTAACGACACGCAGTGGCATACAATGTTCTTTACCATTTCCTTTTTTTGAATATATAATCTATAGCTAGGTCCCGTTGTAAAAGTTCAATTTGTGCAGAGGCTTCGTGACAGCTGTTGCAGTCCGGTTTCTCTAGAAAAAGCTTTTTGGTCCAAACTCTGTACGGCTTCACTGTGATTTTTGTGTTATTTATTTAAGAGGTTCTTATACTGCATATTTTGGCATCCTAAAAACAGGACAAAAATATTGAATTAATGAGCCCTTTTTCGCGAGGTCTTGGGCTATTTTTGCCGTATATGCAAGTTCACCGCTATTGTGGTGTCCTAATTTCGTTTAAAAAAAATAACTTTTGATTTCATGTAGTCTCGATGATCTTAGATAAAACAAGAACAACTTTAAAAATTTCGCAAAGGACTACGAACATAATAAATGGGACTTGGTGTGAAAAGTCGCGGAATGACCTAATAATTTGAGATTCAAAAGTGATAATGTAAAATAGAGAGTGTAAAAAATTATAGTAAATAAAAGAGGGATTTCGTAGCGACAGGGTGCAGGTATGTGATTAAAGCATGGAGTCCCAGCCCTTCCTTCACTGGCAAGTTTTCAGCGTTGCCTTCATTGGCTGGATTCCAACCTGACCTTCACTGGCCGGGTTCCAGCCTTGCCTTCGCCAGCAAGGTACTAGCCTTGTCTTTATTGGCCGAATTCTAACCCTGCCTTCACTGATCAGCTTTTTCTAGTTTTATCGCGGATTTCCTTTTTGCAATGAAATATATATGTTCCTAATAAAGATCGATAACTTTCATGGCTTGAAATTGAAAATCATAGTTCTTGGATTTAGACCGTGCCAAATTGGAATTATTATCCGACGTTTCACCCACTATTGCACGAGGCATCTTCAGGAATCTTGATTCCCAAGAACCATAATTTTCAACTTGACCAAAGCCGTGAAAACTTTCGTTCTTTATTAGCGAACCTCTATGGAGAGGATAGCAAAACGATGCCAAAATCTTTGGCGATCTCCATAGCATCAAGATGAAGATGATATGCCAGTTAACCTTTCTCTATTTTGTGATGAAAGTATAATACCAAAATGGTTGCAAATACTCGTAATCTCTATGAACTACATCTAAGACTATCATCTATAATGGAACAGGTCAAATTTGCAACGCTGGATAAAATCACCTACGCCCAAGCAGAAAGAATCCGCCAACAAATCACCATGAAACAAAAAAGGAAATTCGAACGACTTCTTAGCGACAATAATCCAGCAAGCACATCAATGAACACACTCGTCAATTTGTCAAGTATACAACTTACTGAAGAAGAGAAAATAATCTTATCCAAAGGACAGAACTTCGCCATCACTCCAAGGCCCCTACCAGTGGAAGAAATAGTTTCTAATGTCGGAGCCTCAATTAGAAAATTACCTTCAAAGCAAGCAGGCACGATTTGATATGAAACAACGAAGGTCATAAAACACTCAAAGCCACCTAAATCAAATATTACATCAGCGGGAAGAAAGGCTATTAAAAAACTAAACGAGAACAACACCATCTTAGTTTTTCCAGCTAATAAAGGAAATGCAGCTGTTGTTATGGATAAGGACAAATATACTGAAAAATAAATCAGCTCTGGGATGACAATACTTACAAAGTTATTCGGACGGATCCAACAAACGGAATCGAAAGGAACCTTACATCTCTAATCAACATCTCCAGCCTCACTCCAGAAGAAAAGAAAACCACTAAACTAAGTAGCTCCAAGATTCCACGACCTTATGGGCTGCCTAAAATACATAAAGAAAATACACCTCTACATCCCATCGTCAACGCAATAGACTCACCAACTTACACAATAGGTAAATATCTGGCCAAACTTTTAAATCGGTTTACAAGAAAAACTGAATCCTTTTTTAAAAATTCTGAACAATTTTTCCAGCGATTAACAACTATCCAATTAGAGCCCGGAGACATTTTGATCAGTTTTGATGTAGAATCTCTGTATACAAATATTCCTATAAATGATTCAGTTTCGATAATATCGGACTTATTACGAAATAACAACATGGACTCCAGTGTACTAGAATTAATTAAAGCATATCTGACTACCTCTTATTTTACTTTCCATGGAACTTTCTATGACCAGACTTTAGGAGTGACCATGGGATCTCCGCTATTACCTGTAGTAGTGAATCTCTTTATGGAAGCTTTCGAAAAAAACGCTTTGTCTTTTGCTCCTCAAAATCCTAAATTTTGATGCAGATATGTAGATGATACGTTCTTAATTTGGCCATACGGCACAGATCACCTCCATAATTTCCTAGATCATCTAAGCCAACAACATCCTAGCATGAAATTCAGTATAGAAATTGAATCAAGGGGTGTCCTTCCATTTCTCGATATACTAGTATAAAGGAAAGATAATGGCAAATTAGGACATTCTGTGTACAGAAAACGAATACATACAAATCGGTGTCTCAATGCAACGTTACACCATCATCCTTCTCAAAAACCATCCGTCATCAACAAAGAGTCTTTAAATATGTGACGAACAATCACTGAAATCAAAAACAAAAAAATTGACTAATGCTCGGAGAGACAACGGATGTTTTGCAGAAGATATTAGGCTTTCTATTAATAAACATAGAAACCCAAGTACTCAACAAAATATCATAAATGTACCACGTATGGACAGTGTTGTCTTGCCTTACATATACGGAACCACCGACAAGATTGCCAAATTGCTCCGAAAATCAAACATTCGGACAATTTTCAATACATGTAAGAAAACTGGACAATGTTTGAAGTCACCAAAGGATACTATACCATTACAAACAGAAGGCGTTTATGAAATACCTTGGTTTTGTGGTAAAGTTTATGTAGGTGAAACAGGAAAGTCTGTATCCACTAGACTTAAGGAACATGAAAGATGTATTGGAAATAAACAAATTGTATAATCTGGAGAAACAGCAACATTGCACAGGTCACAATTTTAATATAAAATAAACTAAGGTGCTAGCATCATTGTCTGGTTTCTTTAAATGTAAAATTATAGAATCAATCGGAATTTGTAAATATCCAAAAAATATTAATAAAGACACAGGTTACAGTCTACATTACACGGGGAAATCAATTATAGCGCTGGATCACGGTTCACTGAGAGCACCAGTCGTAGATTAAATATCCCTGAATATGCCTTGTACAACCGTAGGTGAAACGTCGTATAATAATTCCAATTTAACACGGTCTAAACCCAAGAAGCATGATTTTCAACTCGATACACGTTCCTACTTCAAAAATCAATTTTACCTTTAAATGTTTCAAGTTAGTGGGTCATTCCGCTACTCTAAACACGCTGGTTTTAGCACCATAGCACCTCCTCAGCCCATTAAAAAAACTTTTTGACCTTGTACCCGTGAAAACTTTGTACCAGCGAGTCAAAAGTTATCGAAAAAAATTAGTTTCAGTCAATTCTGCGGGAAACCAAACCCTCATTTACTCTGTAAGTGGTTCCATTCGTCAAGTTAGTTAATTTAAATTATTTTCTGTAAATATCGGATGCTCAATGAAAACTCCTCAGTTTCAACAAAAATGTCACGCATCATTAACCATATTGTTGTTCTCAACCACATATAAATAAATAAATTGTTATTGGTGATTAGCATCACGAAAGAGCCCAGTTGTGTAAAAAGGTATAAATAAGCATTATGCATAATTACTTAAAAATGTATTTCCTTTTTCAATCTAGTCGCTAATTTGCGCATAATTCTAATAATAACTATTTGCTCACTCAATGAATTTCAGACATTAGTGTTTACGTGCAAAAAACTATTTAAAACCTTCATTTAGATCTAGCTCTTTTGTTTTCATAGATAAACCTATCTTATTTGGATTTTTGTTACACGAATAATAATTTCTAAAACCTACTATATCAAAACATGAAAAATTATACAATTTTGTTTTCCTTCTTTCCCACTATTACATTCAGAATTTTGTGGCAACGCATTAGCAAGTTTCTTAAGCGACATAATCAATTTTTATCGCACTAATATTCCACACGATATTTATTTTTCGAATAAAATAACATTATTTTCTACAAATTGTTGCCGAGTTATAAAATTTATATTGTACTAATCTAAATTTTATTGCTGTTGTTTTGAAAATTTATTATATAAAATTTTTATAAAAAAAAATTGAACCGACTTCTAAAAGTGCGCTAAAAAGTGAAAAATAACCATAAATTTTTATATGAAATTGAACTTTTTGAAGTCGGCGCCAAACTAGTACTTGACAAAATGTGATTTGCATAAACAGATTAAAAGTACTTTATTTGTAATTGCTTTCTTACCATAATTTGTATATATTAGTAGTTATTTAGTTCATTTACAAATAATTTGGCGCCGACTTCAAAAAGTTCAATTTCATATAAAAATTTATGGTTATTTTTCACTTTTTAGCGCACTTTTAGAAGTCGGTTCAATTTTAAATTTTATTTTTCTATTTTTAGTTTTAAAATTCATTATGATATTCATAAATTATTTGAACTAAGTACTAATCGAAATTAGTATACTTCGCAATGACTTCAAAGTGGCAAAAATGTACAAATTTTATCCAAAGTTGTAAATCACCCTAAAATGAACTACTAAAAATTCTTTAGTTCTTAGAGTTTTCCAAATACCAATCAAATTGGGTCAAACGAATATTTAGTCTGTCATTGAAAATCCACTATCTTAAATTTGAAATTAATTTTAGATTGGTAATGTAGGCCCCAAAACCTTCCAATATCGATATTTAAAGAAAATAAATTAATTTTTTATCCACCATATTAGATACGCCATATTGAATTTTTTAAAAATAATTTTAGATTCGTCATGTGTGACCCCGAAAATTCTCCCGTACCAATTTTGGTGAAAATTGGACAAAACTGACTTTTTTGTTCGCCATATTGAATCCGTCATATTGAATTTTTTAAAAATAATTTCAGATTCTTTATGTGAGACCCCGAAAACTTCCCCATACCAATTGTGGAGAAAATCGGACAAAATTGATTTTTTCGTCTGCCATATTGGATCCACCATATTGAATTTTTTAAAAATTATTTTTGATTCGTCATATGCGACCCCGAAAACTACTTCGTACCAATTTTGGAGAAAATCGGCCAAAATTAATTTTTTGTCGGCCATATTGGATCCGCCATATTGAATTTTTTAAAATTTATTTTAGATTCATCATATGCGACCCTGAAAATTCCCCCATACCAATTTTGGAGAAAATCGGACAAAATTGATTTTTTCGTCCGCCATATTGGATCCGCCATATTGAATTTTTTAAAAATAATATCAGATTCGTTATGTGGCACCTCAAAAACTCCCCATACCAATTTTGGAGAAAATCGGACTAAATTAATTATTTTGTCCGCCATATTGGATCCGCCATTTTGAATTTGTGAAAAATAATTTGAGATTCGTTGGGTACAACCCCGAAGATTCCTCCATACCAATTTTGGAGAAAATCTGACAAAATTAATTTTTTTGGCCGCCATATTGTAAGCGCCATCTTGAATTTTACTGCACCAATTTCATCTAAAAAAATATGGGACCACCGCAGCAACTTCCTTTACATAACGTAAAAAATTTCATTCAAATCGGTGGAGCCGTTCCGGAGTAATCGGTGTACATACATAAAAAAAAAATACATAGTCGACGAATTGAGAACCTCCTTCTTTTAGAAGTCGGTTAAAAATGGACATATTTGTGGAATAAAAATTTACAATCGAGAGTTATAAAAGAAAGAGAAATTATAAAAAAATTGAATCGACTTCTAAAAAGCGCTAAAAAGTGAAAAATAACAATATACATATTTATATGAAATTGAAATTTTTGAAATCGGCGCCAAACCAAATATGATTAGCTCCTTACCATAATTATATATATATATATATATATATATATATATATATATATATATATATATATATATATATATATATATATATATATATGGTGTTAGTAGTTGTTTTATTTAAAAATAATATGTCGCCGACTTCAAAAATTTCCATTTCATATAAAAATTTATATTAATATTTTTCGCTCTTTAACGCTTTTTTAGAAGTCTGTCGATTTTTTATAAAACTGAACTAGGTACTAAGCGAGACTTATGTGCCTCGCAAAGATTTCAAGGCCGAAAAAAAGTTCCCATTTTACCGAAAGTTGTACACAACAAAAATAAATAATTAAAAATTCTTTGATTTTGAGATATCTCCAAATTCCAGTTTTGATTGAAATTGCATCAAACAAATATTTAGTCTGACATATTATATCCGCTACCGTGAACTTTAAATTAATTTTAGATAGTAGTATAGGCCCCCAAAATCTCCCAATACCTATATTAAAAGAACTTAAGACGTACATTTTTTTGTCCCACATACTTTATCCTATATATTGAGGTTGTATATGGCCAAAAAACCTATAATATCAATTTTTGGACAAAATTGGAAAAATGTAAAATTTTTAGTTCTGCATATGGTATCTGTCATATTAAGCTAAAAAAAATAACTTCAGACTCGTAACCTATGACCCCGAAAATCCACTAATACCAAATTTGAAAAAAAAATATGAATAACGTAAAATGTTCAACACATTGAATCCGCCATATTGAATTTCAAAAAAATTATTTCAACCTCCTAATCTAATCTGAATCTACTCCCATGAAAACCCTCTAGTACCAATTTTGGACAAAATCAGGAAATGTGACATTTTCAAAGCGTCATATTGAATCTGATATTAGATTTGTAAATCAATTATTTACACCCTCAAAAACGACCCAACACCAATTTAAAATAAAATCGAAAAATGTAAAATTTTATTCCTCCATATTGGATTCGCCATATTAAATCTGTTCGTAATTCGTAATTTACATCCCCAAGAACGCCCCTTTACCTCTTTTGGAGAAAATCGAAAGATGTAAAATTTTTAAGACGCTATATGGGATCTGTCATATTGAATTTTTCAAAAATAATTTTAAAATCATCCAAGAATACCCCTTTACCGATTTAGGACAAAATCGAGACATGTAAAAGGCTTAATCCGCCATATCAGATCAGCCATATTTTTTTTTTAATAATTTCAGATTCGTTGCAATCCCGAAAACTCCAATATTCCAATTTTGGAAGAAATCGGAAAAACTAATTTTTTTGGTCATCTTGTCTCCGCCACATTGAATTTTTTAAAAACAATTTCCGGTTTTTTTATGTGCGACCGCAAAAACTCAATTTTGGAGAAAATCGAACAATATCAATTTTTTGTGTTTGCCATATTGAATTTTTTAAAAATAATTTCAGATTGGTTATATGAGGCCCCGCAAACTCCTCCATTCCAATTTTGGAGAAAATCAGACAAGAGTAATTTTTTGTCCGCTATATTATCGGCGCCATCTTGGATTTTACTGCATTAATTTCATCCAAAATGATATGGGTACACCGCAGCAACTTCCTGAACATAACGTGAAAAAATTAATTCAAATCGGTGCTGCCATTTCGGAATAATCGAAATCGAAAAACTATAAGTTTTTAAAAAAATTGGTAGAGGCAGGAAGAACATAATTTTGTTACGACAATGGAATTAATTTGAAATTTATGTAAATTTAGTATATTTCATACAGCTCTTAACATCCAACGGAATAAAAATATATTTACAGTACGTTGTTGGTTTCTGTTGAAGACTTAAATTTAACAGACCATATTTTTGGGTTTATATTTAAGATATACACAGTTTTTGAATAAAACTAGTTTTTCAATAACGACTGTACAATAAAAAGAAATCCTTATAAAAAGGGTGATTTTTTTGGCGATTGTGCGAAATTTTTGTTTATTATGTATTTAACATAATCACTAGCTACTGGTAAAATGAAGCAGACCGGTTGCGAAATTCTGTTGTTAGTAATGCCATACTATGTAACTAGAAGTATTTAGAAGATTTTTATTTGAAAATCATTGTTCCTGGTTTCAGCCTGTTAAACTGTAATTATTATGCGACATTTCACTTATGATTGCATGAGGCATCCTTAGGGATCTTTACTCTACGAGATTAGAACACTGAATTCATTTTCGTAGATTAAAGGTCCCTGAAGATGCCTCATTCAATCGTAGGCGAAACGTCGAATATAATGATAATTCCAATTTAACACGGTCTAAATCCAAGAACCAAAATTTTCAGCTTGACCCAAACTGTGAAAGCTAGCGTTCTTTATTAAGATCTCTCTTTATTAAAACTATTCTAAGATAACAAATAAGTGGAGCGTGAATATTACGAACGTTTTTCTGGAACCACTATGGCGGCAATGAAATAGGTTATACCAAATTTTGAGATAACGCATACTTACAAATTTGAAAGCTGTTTTGTAAAAGATTTTAGCACATTAAATACTTAAGGGGTTAAGATGATATTTTTTATGGATTTGGAAGTATACCAAAAATTTTTTTCTACTTGTAGCGTGTTTTCTTTTTCCCTATATAATATTTTTTAAATAAATTTAAAGTTTTTAAAATGTCCGTTCAATGACTTTTGCTTTCTAATTAAATAAAACATATTACATTCAATAACATGTCTGGTGACTTAATAAAGCATTTCAGACTTAATGTTATCGCAATTTCAGTAAAATTAACGATAAAGAATGAAAAGGCATATATAACAAAAAGAGTAACATTAAAAAACATTTTTGGTAAGAACGAAAGTAAAATAAGGTCAAGCAGAAATAAAAAAAACTTATAGACTTTATTATAATACGTATTATAACTTAAATACAATTTAGCATTGTGAAGAAAAAGGGTCAAAACTGCCATGTTATAAATTTAACACTTCACGGTATTGTGAGAAAACTTTTATTACACAACAGCTTTCACAGGAAATAATATTATTTTATTAGAAAAATAAATGTCCCGTGTTAAACAGATACAACAAAAGTTTCGTTTAAGGACACACCAAATACTAACTTTTAGAAACGAGACTGGTTACTTGGAAAACTTTATAATGTATTAATTTTATTAAATTGTTCTTGAAAGAACTAAACTCCAATAAATTGCCGTCAATGTAGTTTTTATAAATAATTTAACTATTTTGTCCTATTCATACTCTGACACCATGTATACAGGATTCATTTTCATATATTGACGCCTTCCCACAACTGTTACTTAAGGATTATTTAAAAATGTTTAAAACTCTTTATATATATTTTATATTACACATGATGCAGCCAGGGGCGCATCCAGCCTCTCCCTGGGGGGGGGGCGATATCACAAGAGTGCAGTATGGCAAGCTAAACCCCAAACAGGGGGGATTGTTTCCAGGGACATTCAGGTTACAAATACAGGTAGGGGTGAGTCAATTTTTTTGAATTCGTAGCTCTTAAGGGGGAGGCGATTGCACAGTGTAGCAAGTGAAAGCGAGTTGTTGACGGGGGAGGGGAGTATTCTTTATGTTGAAATATTTATTTTAACAGTTGTTAAACTCAAAATCAACCGCATACAAGCATACCTATAAATTCATCCCAATACTGTTCTAGTAATCAACACAATTTTTTCAATGTTGTCACCATTTGTTTGATGCGCGCACAATCCTACCCAACGTAGCCAGTCTTCAAAGGAAAAATAGTAAGGAGTTAGATCTGAGGAGCGTACAAGCCAAAGAACTAGTTAAATACACTCTACTGACCTATTAAAAAGCTCATTTTGTAAATTTTTGTGAACATTTCGTCAAAAATGTTGCAGTGCTTCATCATATTGAAACCACATAGTCTGTCTCATCTTTAACGAAACATTTTTTAATAAATCCGGGAAGTGCTTTTGACAATAATTTAGAAAAATTTTCATATTTCGCGACAGGGAAATAAAAGTGTCTCCAATAAGCATGTCATTCACAAAACTAATCTGAACATTTAATAAAAACTTCTGCTGACAATAGTTTCACAGTGCGCGAATTTATTACTGCATGGTGGTCGTGAAAATTATGCACTTCATTAATTATAAATGTGACTTCCTGGGTAACCAAAATGAGCTCAGTAAAATTATAGATTAAGAAGCGTGAGTGACTTTAATTATCATGACTGTAATGCTGGTAGTGTTTAATAATAGTACTGGTAAAATTGATCTTGAGACAGTCTTTCATACTTTAATATGAGCCATTCCAGTTTGACTTGTCATAGGCCATTTACGAGAATTTCCAAAATTTCTTTCTGTGTTTTTTATGTCACAGCCTTATATTTTGATCAGTTTTTATCTTACAATAAAGTTTTGCCGGCTTATGCTTTAAGTTACTCACAAACAGATTAGGGACGAAATTGGAAATACAATTTGGGGTGCCGCCCCCTGTGTACAGTTGGGATAAAAAATACAATTAAATATATTATATAATATTCTTATTAAATTGTCTCGTTCGTTAAATATGAGCCTATCAAATGGCGCGTAAAATGTCCCCTCCCCTCTAATCTTGAAAGAGTAAATTTTAAAATTTGGATCTGGAAAATTCAACACATTTACATTTATTATTCGGAAGTTGAAGACCCTGATCACATATATGGAGCCGCAGTGCTACTCTCTCCACAGATCGAAAAATCCGTCATGGATTTTCCCCAATTAGCGACAGAGTTATGGTGTTGAAACTGCAATCAAACCATGGTCCATTAAATATAATGCAAACTTACTATCCAACGCTTGACCAATCAGATGACGAATGTTCAATCTTTCTATATATAGTTGGAACAGGCTATGAGACATGCGGAGAAATGGGAAATATCGATAATAATGGAAGTTTTTAACTCCAAAATAGATGCAAGGGCATATGGAGAAGCAGTTAGAATATATGGATTTGGAATCAGAAACTCAAGAGATGATACATGGTAAAGATGGGATCCTAATCACTATCACCTTCTTCAAACTGCATCCAAGAATACTATACACTTAAATATCTCCTGCAGATAAGGAATATAACATTTTAAAAATCCAATAGATTTCATATTAGTAAAACGAAATTATAGAAAATAGAATTCAAAACTTATCCTGAAGTAGACATCAACCCACTGGTAATGGACTTTAGAGTCCAACGATTTGAAATATCGATAAAACAAATAAACAAAAATTGTCAAATGGATGTGAGAAAATTAAAATTCCCTGAAAAAAAATCCATAGTCGAAGAAAGCCTTACAGAAGCACTGAGTTCAACACAAATTGATTTCGAAATAACCAACACGAAAGCGAGTTGTAATGGAATTAAAAGGGAAATAACCAATATAAGAGAAACCACACTAGAGACAGAAAATAATAATGTAAAACAACAATGGATTACTCCGAAAATCCGAAGAATGACGGACGACAGAAAAAAACACAAGAGAAACGATACAAAATATAAAGAATTGAGAAAAATAATAGAATAGATGTCCAAAAAATATGAAGAGATTGAATCACTTCAGAAGAAATATGACACATTTAACCTAAACAAAAGTCAAGGAAATGTCTAATTGACATCGAAGAAAATCAAGGATGCATTTTAAGAAACGCAAACAATGAAATAATAATAGCTATTGAGGGGACAATAAAAACATGGACGGAATATATAGAAAATCTACTCAATAATGTCAGAACCGAGTTAACATCAAATTTAAATATTACCGAGGAGGAAGCTTCAGAAATAACAAAAAGTGAAATTGTTGACGTTATAAAACTACAGAAAAATGATAAGGTTATTGGCTCTGATAGAATACATGCTGTAGTATTAAAAGTCATCGCTGAACATAATGACATTGATCTCAACTGATTAACGTCCCGCTTCAATGTCATATACAAATCAAGCAAGATGCCATGTAATTGGTTGCAATCAGCTTTTATATCTCTACCCAAGAAAGTTAATTCCTTGTTCTGTGACGATTATCGTTTAATTAGTCTGACGTCTCACATACTAAAAATATTTCTAAGAGTCGTTTACACAAGAATGAATAAAAAATATGACTTCCCCGTGGACGATACCCAGTTTGGTCTTATAAGTGGCATGGGTGCAAGGGAAATCTTATTCTCTTTAAACATCCTCACCTAACGATGTAGCGAAATGAACATCGATGTAGATGCATGTTTTATATATTTTCGTAAAGCCTTTGACAATGTGAAACATGAAAAACTAATATAAGTCCTGAAATTCATCGGTACCGATAAAAGAGATTTACACATAATTGACCAACTATATTGCAGCCAAACAGCAGCAATTAACATCAATCAAATTACATCTGAAAGAATCAGTATAAAAGTGGGCATTTGTGAGGGTTGCATAATATCCCCACTATTATTCATTATAAACTCTGAAGCAATATTTAAAGAAGCTCTCGACAAAGAAACGGAAGGAATGAAAATAAATGGAAATCACATAAATAACATGAGATATGTGGACGATACCGTCATACTATCCGACAATCTGTGAGAACTGCAAAACCTGATGAATCGCGTTGCATATTACTTTTCAAAAACACATATAGTTGAACAGGTTCCCACCTTCAGATACCTAGGAGTCATCATAAATGAACGATGTATCTCCAGGATTAAAATAGAAGCCTGAATCGAACCAGCCAGAAAAACGCTATTAAATATGAAAAATTTCTCTATTGCATCTAACCTCAGCTTACTTCTTAAAATACATATGATTTTTTGCTACATATTCACTATCTTATTATACTGCTGCGAGAGCTGGACCTTTAACTCACAAACTCTAAAAGCGAGAATAAGCTTTAGCAATATACCTCTATCGCCGTATACTAAAAATACCATGGGCCCAAAGAATAACAAACATCGAAGTTCTTAACAGATTAAACCAACAAAAAGAATTGTTGTTCAACGTCAAAAATATAAATATATTTTACCATGGCCATGTTATAAGAGATGATAGATATGGATTACTGAAACTGATAATCGAGGGGATGGTCCAGTCGGAAGACCCCAGAGTTCATTGCTGAAACATTTACGAAGATAGTTTAGTCATACATTGGCTGATGTCTTCGGAGCTATCACATCCAAAACAATCTTTATCATTTGGATCGCCATCCTCTAAAGAAAGACGGTGTTGATAGAAGAAGAAAAAAAATTTGGCATAACAACACTTACTAAATATATTCAAGGAATATTATTATGGTTATGTGGACGCGACTCATTTATGGGAAATAAAAAAGAGCTAATCAAAATTTAATTTCGTTGAATCGTTGAATAGGTCTTCACAAATGTAGATATATGAACCTCTGAAGTTGTTTCCAATTTTCACCCTATTTCAAGATTGTGACTTTTGGTGGATACGTCGGACATAATAATGGGTACGACAAATATAAGTTTTATTCCCTCTGTAGCGGATGTGGATATGTGGGACTGCTTGATGTGAAAGCGTGAGACAGATTTATTTCCGTCCTTCTGTGTGGGTAGTCAAATAATTTTGGAATGATCAAATTAGTTTTTCTTTTGATTTCATTTTACTCCTAGTTAACTTTGCGTCACCGCTCATTTTATTATATATCAATTATATGTTTAATTGTTTTCTATAGTATTTTCTAATTTGGAGGGGAAGCGATAATTCATAAAAATATATTATGGCAAGTGAATGCAAGTTATCGACAAGGGGAGGGGAGGTGTCAACAGTTTTACGAGAGGCGAGAGGGAGATGCCAACAACATTTACATTCCTAGGTGAGAAGCAGGGTTAGGTCTATTTTTCTGGATTCAAAGCTCTTGGGGAGGAGGTGATCCCAAATTTGACACTTTTTTTTTTGGGGGGAGGGGGATGATCGCCCAAGCTACATCCTTTGGATCTACCACTACCTTTATATGGATTTATATTTAAACTTTAGATCTTATTGTCTTAATTTTGTGTAGATATACTCGCAGATTCCAAAAATCAGTACAACAGCTTAGCTCATACTGAGGTACATTTAATAATAAAAAAGCTCTTTAAAATTCCATATTTGATCCAATTAATATTTTTTCCGAGAAAACGTACATCTTTTATAATGAAATTTTGCAGGCACATATGCTCAATTAACTAAAAGTTGCTGTTACGGAACTTTAACTTAATGTGTGCTTGATATCATTTAAAAGTGCAGCAGTTAAACGATGTTTTATTTATCTTTATTCATTTTTACCGAGATTTGTACTTTAAAAGCTTGTACTAATAGAGGCATTATCAAGTTTTCCAAGCTACATTGCCTCTAAAGTTGGTTTTCTTTCTTTTACTTTGTTTTGTCATTTAATGACACTTTTAGTTTAGCCATTTAATACATAATATTTCTCTTCTTAATAAAAAAAGTTATTTCTTGGGAAAACCTGTTGAGCAGGAAATTGTCTAGATATTAATGTCATAATTTAAAAGTACATTGCATCTCACTTTGATTGTATAATATAGCAAGCTAGGTTTTAGGAATTTTACACAACAACCTAAAGAGTTATTTGTCTCCCTTCACTTGTCTGCAACCAGATCATAGCTCCGCCCCTTTTTTGAGAGCCGTTGGTGATGTCAGTCTTGGTTCAAATGCCGTGTCGATAGAATGATATCGCCTAAAAAGAGTTTTCCAAGTAGAAAGGAGATTGATTGATTGCATCGTCTCCCTTACTTAGAGTGCTGTTCTTTTCAATTTCAATGAATTCGCTAATCAATCTTGCCTTGTAGTGTTCTATGTATGCGATTTGCCAGTGTTTGTCAAAATCAATTTTGTGTCCTATTTCGAGCTGGAAAAGGGCATCATGAAATCTTATATACGCCTTGATTTTCTTAGTCTTTTAAGCTTTGGGTTTCCTAGAGATAAGTCTATTATTTTGTGAAGGTGATATGTTATGTTGATATATTATATTTCCGAAGCAAACTGTCGATACTATCCGTTGTACCATTTATGGTGTGAAAGTATGGTGATTTGTCTATTTTCGGTAGGTGCTTTTATTTATTGTGTGAGTTTTTATTGCAGTTTTATTGCTTTATTTATGGTTAGTGTTGAAAATGTTGAAACAAATAGCTTTTTTCAAGTGAACGATGAAAAGTTTTAAACTCGGCCAATATTGTTAGCTTTTGCACATGTAAAATTTAACATGTTAACAAATAGATCCCCTTGTGTCCAGTCCCGATCGTTAAAATAGTTTTTGCACAATAATTTGTTAATCTAGCTCGGCACACGAATAGATATTTGCAATCAATTGTTGCAAATTTATTTCATAATGTTTTAACAAGGGTGCTGATTTTTTGATATACTAGACGTCACTAGCTTAAAAACTTTTTTAAATTTTTTAATAATAAAGGATTAGCAGAGCTTAATGAATTCCACAAAAGATGTTTTTTTGCTAGACAAAATCAATATTTTGATTATTTTTTTTTCCATATTTTATATAAAAATATATAGGCTGAAAGTGCTTGGAGAAACTTTTAAAAAATTGTTCCGATTCGATGAATAGCTTGGAACATATAACACTTCAATATGAAAGCTTGTTTGCTGCTTAACTACGCAACATATAGGGACCATTTTTTACCATTCAGTTGGTTTTTCCAAGTATTTTATTGATATAAAGCTTAGATATGATGTATGCATCCGCTTCATTGTTAAAACCCCAGAAAAATTTTCAAAAGTTCTCGAGAATTGAAGCTAGAGGTGGTGGGAAAAATAGGCACAGGCGTCGACCGCCGCGCCCAAAATGAAATTGAAAGTTCAAAACCTCTCCTTGCTGTAAAGCATCGATTATCTCGGAATGTATACAACCATGACTTTTTTAATCGATATGATCTGAAACAAGCAGACTGAATTTTTTACCCTGAAACATGAAACCGGTATACTTATCGAGATACAACATATATCTCCATATTTATTGTACTTTTATAAATTTATAATTAATATGAACACATGCATTTTTTTGGTTTAACTTTTATTTTCAGTATTAAAAATTATTACCACTATAATACCGTTAATTCTATATTTGAAAAATTATTAAATACATATCATGTATATTACAAAATTAATAAAGGTACATATAGAGAAACACAATAAAATATTACATCAATTTGCATGGTTTATCTGGGCTACAAAGACAATCATTTTCTGAGGAGTGGTCACCACTCGACAATCCAGATTGACTTTCAATCTCCAATTCCCCTAATATATGTTCGGAAGAAAATCATCATCGTTATGATTATCGTGTTCATTTAAATGAACTGAATTGGTGTCGATGATAGCTGCATTTGAGAAGTCTTGCCCATAACATAACACACAATAATCAGTACAACGTAATCCATACTTCACACAGCTGCAACTTTTTGGATACCATTTCACACATTTACAGCTTATAACTTGCAAATGGTCATCACGATTGAGAGGTTCACGAAGAGTTTTAGGTAATAGAAAACCATCGTGAATCCTCCATCCCCAGTCAGTTCCTTTTATCTTTGAACCTGATAGTGTACGTACTGGGAATGCTCCTTTGCGGTGAGTTCACTGGGTGGCAGTAAAGATAAATTACAAAATTTTTTGAATGATTTTTCGTTAAACATAAATATCCATAATCGTTCAACTTTTTACCTGTTTTTTCCTGCATAAAGGTTGATGACTATATTTTGACCTACTATGCATTTTCACTTTTATTTCCATCCTCATCCAGCCCTTTGCGTCCACTGCTGGACATAGGCCTCCCTCATTCTTGTCCATTGTGCCCTATCTTGAGCGATTTGCATCCAATTTGTTGCAATTCTCTTGAGATCGTCAGTCCAACGAGTAGGGGGTCTTCTTTTGTCTAATCTCGGCCTCCACTCGAATAATCTCTTCGTCCACCTTCCATCACTGATTCGGGCGACATGTCCGGCACAGTTCCATTTGAGTGTGGCAATTCGGAAAATTACATCGGTATCTCCTGTCTTTCGTCTCAGCATTAACCTTTTCAACTTTCTCTGAGCTATTTGCAGCGTTTTAGAAGCTGCTGTTGTCAATGTTAAAGTTTCTTCACCGTAGGTCATAACAGGTAACATACATTGGCAAATGTTTTACGTTTTAAAGAAATTGGTATATCGCTTTTAAAGATGTCTTTAGGTTTTCCATAGGCTGCTCGTGAGTTTAATTATCTATTGTGATCTTTATTTCGTGTCCAAGGTATATGTATTTTTTAACAAGCTCCACTTCGTTGTCCTCAATATTAATATTTCCACTAGGTACCAGATTGGTCATAAATTTTAATTTTGATGTATTTATTCTAAGACCCATATTAGCGCACACTAGCTGAAGTTCATGTAACATTGTACATATTTCCTTGAAATTATCGGAAAATAAAATTATATCGTCAGTTAACCTCAAATTTGTTAATCTTTGGCCATCTACATTCAGGCCTCTTTTTCCCAGTTAAGTTTTTTACAGGCGTATTCTGGTACTGCAGTAAACAGTTTAGGTGATAAGGTACCACCCTGTCGGACTCCTCTGCCAATTGAGATATAATCCGTGCTTCTGTGTAGTTTCATCGACATAGTTGCATTCCTATATGTATTGTAAATTAACTTTGTGTATCGATAGTCAGTGCGGCAAGCTTGTAATGCTTCCATAATTTTGTCAAGCTCTACCGTATCAAACGCCTTATGGAAACATACAAAAGCCAAAACAATTGGTCGATTGTATTCGATAGTTTTTTCTATTACCGTTTGATGCTCTGTAGGTGATCGTTTGTTCGAAACCTCGCTTGCTTTATTTGTTGATAGAAATCAGGTTTGCTCTCAAGTCGATTCGTTATTATTCGTGTTAAGTAAATCAAAATACTTTCCCAAAAGTATGTTCGATCTGTTCTTGATTGTATTTTCGAGTATCTTGTCTAACAGCTTTGGATTTTTCTTTATTTATTCTTTGTAGTTCGTCAGCTTTAGTGTCCGTTTTGCTTCTCATTTCTCTTCTTTTCTGCATTAGTTGTCTGGTATTTTGGCTTTTAGGACAAAATTTGTTCTGACTTTCTAGTAAGGCAGTTGTTAATTTATTACTTAGGTAGTTAGCGTCACTTTCTGTTTCAGGGCTACTAATTAGGTCGGCCATACAATGCTGAAAACCATCTACATCTGATGGTTTCATCTATGGTCTCTCTCTGTTCTTCTTCTTGATCATCCTATACATCTCCATTTTTTAAACATATTTCTATTTTACCTCGTACCATTCTGTGATCGCTATTGGTAGCAAACCTGTTATTAAACAGGTATTAACCGTAATGTATTTAACTGTGTGGTTCTTGTCGGTCCTTGTTCTTCCATCGGGACTTTGCCATGTCCATCTTCTATATAGTTCCTTTTAGAAAAAACTGTTCATTTGGTATAGTTCATGTTGCAGCAGGAATCTTAACAGTATTTCACCTCGTTCATTTCTGCCGTCCGAGCCAAAGTTTCCCAGTGGCGTATCTATAGGGTTAGATTTCATTACTATTTTGGCGTTAAAATCACCATATATAAAAGTAAAATGTGTTTGTTGCTCTTTAAGAGCAGCTTCAATATCATCGTAGAATAGACCCACTTCTTCCCTATTAAAAAAAAAACAGAACTGTTGCACATAACGTTTTTTCGAAAATTTTAACTGATTGTTTTTCCTTGATTAAAAAGTACCGATGTCATAACGCATCTCGAGAAAGCACGTATAAAACCGATTAAGAGTTATAAATTGCGATTTTAAAAACTGTTGCTATCGTAAATTTCTTTGACGATCTTGCTTTTGTTTTGTTTTACGAAGCATACTTTTTTATCATCAAGTACAGTTGGGTTCAAATCAATGGCGGATCCAGCCTATCTCTTTGGGAGAGGGGGTGTTATCACAACAGTACAGTATAGCAAGTTTTCGACGGGCGGGAGACACCAGCAGTTTTGAATTTGAAGCTCTGAAGGGGGAGGGGTGATCGTAAGTGAAAATGTGTTGTCGACGGGAAGGGGAGACCAACAGCATTCACATTCCTAGTTTAAGAGGTAGTATTGTGTCTACTTTCCTAAATTCGAAGCTTTTGGGGATGGGAGTGATCGCAAACGATAGCGAGTTATCAACGGGAAGGGGGGGGGGAAGAGACGCCAACAGCATTCATGGCAATCGTTCCCACCGTCCCCCCTTGAATTTACCACTGCTTCAAATTACCAACACATCAGTGCCCGATGCTGACTTAACATCTGAAGATTGAGCAATCGCTGTTTGCAGATGCGTACGTCAAATATAAAATTTCTAACAATAAAGAACTCGGAAAAAATAATTGAATAGTTAAAAATGTCCTAGACTTTACATTATTCGTCGGATTGGAACGATTTTTTTAAAGAAAGGTATTTCCAAACACTTTTAGAATGTATTTGTTTATAAAAATTGGATGAAAAATAGACCAGATATTCAATTTGTTTATTAGCAGACAAAGAGATTTTGGTTTGAAAAATTCCTAGTCTCCCCTAATAGTTCAATCGTAACATATCAAAGCAGGTTTAAAAACTAATGATATCTAGTATATGTAAAAAAAATCATAACCCTCAAAAAATTATCTGAGAAATTTTCTCACAATTGTTTGCAACTCTATATTTGCGCGCCGAGTTGGACTAAAAATCATTGTGCAAAAACTATTTGATAGATCGGAGTCGGACAAGAGAAGATTTATTTGCTGAAAAGTGAAATTTTATGTGTCGAAAGGCCAATAGCATTGGCTGAGTTTTAAACTTTTTATCGGTTATTCAAAAAGAAAAGTCTTTCTGTTCAACTTTTTTTTGCACATTTCTCCGTTTCGCAAGATAATTTAGCATATTATGTCCTAGGTAATTTTTCTTTAGGATTGAAATTTATAGAGAGAAACGGAAAAAAAATACGAAAAATACGTTAAAATTTGAATATTTTGCAATAAATAATTTTTCCTGCTTCGAGCTCGCCTTTTTAGACAGGCGCAACAGTAAATTATTATTCTTAGCATCTCTCCAGCGTGATTTATCCAACATGTAAAATAAATGCAAAATTTGCAAACCTTTGAGCTTAATTTGACCCGACTATAAAAGCATAAGTTTAAATTTATAATTATTATGAGCACATGCATTTTTTGTGTAACGTGTTAACATTTCATTACATGGAATACTAGGTTTTATTTTATTTTATGTATTTGTAAAAATTTTTATTTTCAGTTTTATGTAAAACGTCATTGCAGCCTTGGCGATGATGGACCGCTTATAGTCGGAGAGCTCATAATGAATTTTCGTTAGATGTTTTACCGTACAGAATGGCACGTCTAGTTGGCCAATACCGATGCCTCAGAAAATACTCAAGGTGAAAATTTGTCAAAAATAAAGTACCAAAAATATGTTTCAACGAGAAGCAATTTAAAATAACTAGTTGCCCTTTTTTTAATTGAAAATAAAACACAATATTTTACTATATTATTCCAAGCATTGGACACATCACACGTGACAACTAAAAAGGGATAACTTAATAATTCTGTTTATGACACTTCTATACAAAAATTCATTCAAATAGTATAGATTTCAATACCAATTCTTTAAAAAAGTTCTTTATAAATATAAGTTTAATGAAATATCAAGATACAATGGGATAATCCATCCAATCTGCAGCCCTTAGATATAAGAATCTAAAGCTTGCCCCATTATGTTTCTTTAATTGTCATTTGCTAGTTATCTCGCCGAACTTTTCGTTTATAATTACTTAATGGGTTCACATTTAAGTCAATTTTAAATATAAAAATAAGCAACCCAGATGATTTAGATGGTGCTAACATAGAAACAGGCAACCCCAAAAATGCCAAAAATGTGTTTTACCGAGGGTGTCATTTTATTAACGATAATCATATACATTTAATGACCAGTGAAAAGAAAAAACCCTACCACGTGCTTTAATATTTTATTTGTAACTCGAAAACCTTATGGTTTAGTTAATTTTAATTTCCAAAAAATGTATAAAAAGCTCTATCTAAAAGTAGTAAAAATATTTGAAGAACAGTCTGGAGTTAATCAACAACCAGGAAGCAAAGAATATACTAAGTGATATTTTGGCGAAACGTCTGTAAATTTCTACAGGAAGTCAAACGAACGAACGGATATATTCCCAGGTTAATACTAAATCACATGTATGGTTAATAAATGTACAGGGTGCTCCCAAAGTTGAGACATTTATTTTGATAGCTTGTAGAACACGTAAAGAAAAACCGATTTACCAAAAATCGTTTATATATAAGTTGGCAAATAAAAAAATTATTAACAACTATTTGAAAAATTTAAAAACTGTAATACAAACCTTATTTCATTATATTTTCAACCACTGCATTATAAAAGCTCTGCTTACTACACTGAACAAATTACATCTTGTTCTACAAAAAGTGCTGAAAATTGTCACCATTTGTTTAGTTAAGGCAAAATCTTGCTCGACGTATCCAAAGGTCCAAACGCATCAAAAATAAAATTTCTGTCTCCATGGATAACATCACAAACATGCGCTGTTATGATTTTTCCGCAATATTCACTTCCCCGTCGTGATTAACGGTTTTAAATAGCCCCACAGAAAAAAAGTTCGCAGGGATTTAGATTTGGGGAATGTGCAGGCCAAGAAATGGATTCATTCGCTCTGTCTATCTATTAGGAAACATATTATTTAAATTTTTGTGAACTTTTCATCTAAAATGTGGCGGAGCTCCATCATGAAGAAGCCACGTATTCTGTCTCACATTTAAAAAAACACCTTCTAAGAATTGTGGCAGATCGCTTTGAAAAAGTCTAAATAATTTTCATCTGTCAGTCGATTTGGAAAAAAGTAAGGCTCTATAAGCATGCCATTTACTACGCCAGCCCAAAAAATCTGTGCTGAAAATGATTTCTTTTCACTGCATGCGGATTTTCTACTGCCCAAATATTGTTGTTGTAGAAATTAGTTAGTCCACTTCTTGTAAACGTGGCCTCATCGGTAGCCAAAATAAATATTTTGCAACGCTTGTACCCGTTGATAATGGTATGGATAAAGTTGTTCTTGTCGTAAAGTTTTCCACACTTTACTATGAGCAACTTTTACTTGACCTACTATGGACCTAGTGTTCATTGTTGGGTCGTTTTCGACAATTTCTAACATTTATTTCTCAATCTCCACCATTTCGGGTGAAGAAGAGCTTCCAGCGTAACCTTCTAGTTATTTCTTAAAATACCCGGTGTCGCGAAGTCTGATAAATAAATTTACAAACATTCGCGGAGACGGATGGTCTCATAAAGGAAATCTCCCGTACAAACGACATGCTGCGGCTGCATTTTGTTGGCACTCCCCGTAAGTTAATATTACATCCATTAGTTCGTCATTTTCATAAACATGTGCCATTTTATTGCTTAAAACATCCACAAATGAAAACTGAGATCACGCACTACTGTACAAATTATTTAGTACTGGTCATATCGAAAATCGCACTCAAACCCATGTAAAAATTACATGCTACCCAGTATCAGTAGGAAACAAAGTTTTTGCAATGCAGTGGTTGAAAATATTATGAAATATGGTTTGTATCACAGTTTTTAAATATTTTAAATAATTGTTAATAATTTCTTCTTTTTTATCAACGAGTTCTACAAGTTGTTAAAATAAATGATTGAATTTTGAGAAAATACTGTATATCTGTATAATTCTTGTTAATATCTTTCCCAGTTTTGCTTGTTTTATTGGTCTCTAAAACAGATTGTGGCATGCAATCACCTTGGAACTATTTAAACTCACATTTGTCGTCTTTTAACTCCCTGCTATTTCTTGTTGCTATTAAAGTTTTGAGAATCTGTTGATCTGATTCGACTTTTTTAAATGGATCATCAGTGCTTTTTGATTTGCAGGTTGAACAAAACCTTAAGAATCGTGCATTATTTTTCACAAACAAATTTTTGGAACACATTAAATATTTCATATTGGTTACGTCAGCAGCTTCAAGATTTGTAAGTGATTTTTACTAATCCATATTTCTTCTTATATTTTCAAATGGCCTTTTTTTATCTTCCTTGAAAAAGAATGAATTGTAGTCATATCCCGTAATTGCATGGAATCTTGGTAAAATAGGCTGATGGTCCTAATTTAGTATGTAATTATGTAGTATTAATGATCCTTGTTTATTTACTGCTCGATACTCCATCTAAATGTTTAAATTTTCACTTTCCAGATGACCCATATTTTCCAGCGTTGCGATTGAAATGTCTGTATCATATGATTTTATGAGGACAATATTGGCTGAGTTATTATTAAGTTGGCAAATATCTTAGTATCAACTTTTTAATGGCAACCGCATGACAAGTCATATATAATCCTAACAACGGAATCATCTTGAACTTTATATGAATATCATGTCCCAAAATTTAAATTATTTACTGTTTCACTTATAAATGGTGCCATTTCAAGGCTATTCCAATGATCAATTTTAAATATAACTAAGCCTTAAATTTAATATTTTTCAGTTCTTTGCTAAAATTTATAGGCCAAACATGCATGGGATCCGTAATAAGGAAATCTATATTTCATCTTTCAGAGTTCCTTCCTAGTTCTTGATTGATAGGGTAAAATATTGATCAAATATAATGTTAACTCGTAGTGTTAAATGGCGATCAAAGTTTCCACAATTTTTTTTATACATTACCGAATGTTGATGTTACATCAAATAAGACGTGTAAGAGATAGAATTCATCAACAATAACTGCATCAAAAGTTCGAGGTGTATTTCCTGATTTGTATTGTTTCTCGAAAACCTCAACGATTGCTGATTTTTACGTCTTGCATTTGCATAAAAACATTGAAATGGGAATGATCGGATAACAGACTCTTTCATAATCAACTGCATAATCCATCGATAAATCCAGCATTCTTCTAAATAAAACTTGCTGCATTCTTAGTTCTTCGACTTTACTTCCACTAAATTTTTTTTAATGTTTCAGCGAAAATTTCAAAATTTTTACTTTTTTGATCAATTTTTCGAAATTTTTTGCTGATTTCGAGCTGAAATGAAATTTTCTCATAACTCACGATTCCACGATTTTCAATGTATTTTTGCGGTGAGTTTATCCACTTTTATCGAATTAGTTTATTATTATTATTAAATAAAATAAAATAAAAATAGTGGAAATATAACCAGTGGATAGTAATTTATTTCATATAATATTTATCACTTGAAACTAGCGAATTAATCACAAACCCAATAAAAAGCAGGTGGTCATGATAACTGAGAAAATATAACAACTTCCTTCAAAATTTTCCGTTGCAAGAGATAGAATGTAAAAAAATACAGGGTATTCCATTTTAAAAATTAAAACTTGTTATATCTCCGTGATTAAAACTAAAATTAAAAATCTGACAATGCCACTGAATTCTACAGAAAAAAGGATCTTAAAAATGCCTCATTAATTTCATAGTAGTTACTTTGATAAATAAAATATAGGACATTTCAGAATACTGTAAATTTCGAAAATCATCCTGTAAATCTGAAACTGATCGCGATAGCCGTAATTTGTTTTCTCCATTATAATTTTCTCAAGAAAAAAGAGCTCGGAATTACTTCGATTTCAAGCTCTCAGAAATGAAATTTTTTGTCATAACTCATGATCCCACAATTTTCAATGCATCTTTCGGTGGGGTCATCTAATTTTATCGGATTATTTTATTAATATTATTAAATAATATAAACTATTGATATATTGGAAATATAACAAATGGATAATAATTTATTTCATATAATATTTATTATTTGTACAAAAAACTAGAAAATTAATCACAAAATCAATAAAATAGCAAAGCATCTGGTCACAACAACTGAGAAAATATAACAACTTCCTCCAAAATTTTCCATTCTAAAAGACAGTCTAGTAGGTACACCTACACTTAGATAATGTAATTTTAATAGAAGTAATAGTCATGCAGCGTGCTGGAGCTAACGGGAGTTGTCGATAAACGGTCTCAATTTCATACATTCTTGCGGGTAACGCTACATTCGTCAGATTACTTAACCTTGTTCTTCATATTGGCTAATTATGAAGAACCGGCAAAATTTTTTGAATTTTTGCTAATATCATTAAGGCTATCTAATTATCACATTATTAAAATTTTAGGGTCAGTAAAATATATTGTGATTTTTTAGAAATTTAATTTTAGAGTTGCCTGTTTCTAGACTAGCACCAATTATATCGCTAGCTAAGAAAATAGATCCCTTGTTGATCCGTATTATCTAACAAGGAAGGTACCCAAAGCGTCCAGCTATGATTTTAGGAACTATAATTTATTGTACAGATCATGAAAATAAGAGATGGAGATTCATTTTAAGGTGTTGTAACGAATTAAAAATATGGTTGTTTCTGATCGATGTAAGTCGTCGTTAATATTTTATGAAAGTAAACCAACACTTTATTCAAATATTTTATTTCTAAAAATTACGAAAATAAACCGAATTCTCTTGAAATATTTTTTTACGAATATCATAAGAGACTAAACTTGAAGTATTTCAGAGTTTTCAAAAACAAATAATAAGAGGGGGGTCACCTTAAATACTTTTTTATATCTCAAGTTCAAAGCAAGATATCTTTAAAAAATAAAATGAAAATTCCTTTTTATTTGATACGAAATAAAACTATAGTAGTTTTATTGCATGAGTAGGTTCCCTTCTATTTTATAAGGGTAAACCTGCACTTGTTTCACGTATTTTAATTATAAAAATTAGAAAATTAAACAAAATTCCAACAAAAATATTATTTTATGAAAAACATAAACTATTAGCGTTGACGTATTTTGGAGTTTAAAAATAAATAATAATAAAGCCTTCTTTCTTTACCCAGCAAAAATGCCATTATTCTTGAAGGTATTACGTATCTCTTGCCAAAGAACCAACACAACACACATGATCCAGCTAACTATAGGCCAATCAGCTGCCTTCTTACACGGTAAAAGGTGATCACCTCCTGCTTGACCTAATGCATCTATGCACATTGTGAGCAAAATAACATCATTGCAACTCAACAGAAAGGATGCACGAAGGGAGCAATGGGATGTAAGGAACAATTGATTGTTGACTCTGTCATATGTAACCAAGCTTGGACCAACCGAAGAAATCTCTTTGCTGCCTACATAAATTATAATAAGGCCTTCGACTCAGTACCACATCAATGGCTGAAAACTATATTGAGAATATATAGGGTCGATAATAATTTTGTTTCCTATTTAGAACGCATCATGCCAACCTGGAGAACTAGGATCGAATTGCAAGTGCCATCCAGCGACACCATCGAAACTAACACAATTCCGATACGAAGGGGGATATTTCACTTAGCCCATTGTGGTTCTGCCTTGTAATGAACCCACTATAATGCCATTTGAACTCCACCAGATACTGCTTTAGTATTAGAAATAATAACGAAAAGGTAGTAAGAGTGAATGATCTTCTATACATGGATAATCTTAAACTGTTTGCTGCTCCCAGAAACCAGCTGGAATAAATGCTTAAAATTGTAGAGGAGTTCTCCGGGAATATCGGAATGCAATTTGGACATGACAACTACCGTATTTAAACATCGTTAAAGGTAAGAAACAACCAGGAGCATTTGAAATACAGAACTGTGAAACTAGAGTTGCAATGGAAGCAGAACAAATATACATATGCCTAGGTATGAGACGGGCTAAAAGAATTGACTATCGCGTTATGAAACCTAAATAGCTAAATTTATTTTAGGTGCTTAATACGTACACTTGCTCTGCACCTAGCGACTCTTTTGAAATTGTAAAATGAAGCCGGATGGACATCCAAAACCTGCAAAGAAAAATAAGAACACTCCTAACAAAAGTACAAACACATTACTCCCGGAGTGCTATTGAGCGTATAATGCTTCCAAGATATCAAGAAGGAAGAATATTGGTGGATATTGGTATGCAGCTCTACCAACAAATAATAAACTTATGGTCATATTTTAATATGCGAGGCAGACAATTCAACGCCGCTATAGCTGAGGGAATAGGATATTGCTTCTCACCATCAAACACACCAAGAGAAGTTACAAACCTGGCTACAGAAATCACTTCATGGATGGCATTCAAATGAGGCCAATCAGGATAATGTCGACAACTCGGCATCGAACTACTGGTTGATTTCCAGACAGATGTTTCCGGAAGCTATCCAAGACCAGGTTTCTCCGACGAAGAACTATCGGAAGTTCATCATCAGAGATCCCTTAATAGAAAATGACCAATGTAGATATGGCTGTCGAATATCAGAGACAATCCAGCACATAACTGGAAGATGCCAAGCGCTTGCCGCAACCGAGTATAAGAAATGGCACAAATCAGCCACTAAGATACTCCAACAAGAGTTAGCAGATTAGTTAAACCTATTGCAGGTAGGAAAAGTGCCTTATTAGAAATACACTCCGGATCCTATTCTTGAGAATAACCAGTTCAAGTTATATTGGGACCGAAGGGTTCTGATAGATAAGACTCATAAGGCTCATAATCGACCAGCCATTATACTAACAGATAAATTTCTAGGCGAACTACATTAATTGAGATTGCTTCAGCTAACAACAACAACCTAAGGTCAAAATACAACGAGAAAATCTCCAAATACAGAGATCTGGAGGTGCCAATCCGAAGACAATGGGCAATGAACAGCGTCCAAATGATTCCCATAATTTTATCAACAACTGGAGTGATACGAAAGAAACTCCTGCAGGACATCAAGGGACTGGGCCTTGACATATTTTGGAGTTTACGAAAAAATAATAATAAAACGAGTGTGTCACCCCAAATATTTTTTATACATTAAGTTCTAATTGAGATATCATAACAAAATAAAATGGAAATTACTTATTATTTGAAACGAAGTAAAACTTCGTTGGTTTTACCCCCACGAATATAATCCCATATTTTTATAAAAATAAGCCTGTACTTCCTTCGTGTAGTTTAATCCTAAAAATTATAAAATTAAGTTTATAAAATATCTCATTGATAAAAGTAAAGGTTAATTTTAAAATATACTTCAATTACATACGTGAAACATAGGATATATTTTGAACCTAGCTATAATTTTGATTTCCTTTGAAAAGCCGCTATTTGAACTATTACCGGTGGGTAAATAGTTTACTTCATTAAATACTGTTCGATACTGAAATAACTATTGTAAGCAGCAAATTGCTTATAACCTAAAGTTCGTACTAATTTAGTTAAGCAGAACTTGGAGTTTAGACAGGAGTTTTTTGTTTCTAAATGTAATAAAGCTCCCAAGGCAAAATAAGGCGATAAACTTAGTATTTCAACCATTAATTAAAATTGCGTTTTGTCTAAAGAAGATAAGGGAATTAGAAGTTTATTATAGAAATGTTAAAAATATCTAATTACAATTAAACTGTTAAAAACTGGCCTAGTTTCAACATTTTTGCTCTGAATTATGATCGTCATCTATTCAAGAATTTCTATCTGTAAGGGCAACATTTCAACTTACTTAAGGGCTTCTCTACAGTTCTTTACATTCTACGTACAAAAAGGGTACATTTTGAAAAAAATTCATTTATATAAAACGATATATGTCCATTAATAAAGCTAAAATTATTTTTCTTGGACATTTATTCTCCTGATATCATAAGTCCTATAAAATGCAACTGATACGGAATAAAACTGTTACGTTACGGACTATACATCATTACATGAATTATAATTTTGTTTTGTCTATAGTTTGTGGTTCTAAATTTATTCTGAAATTTACCTGGGAAAAAAGACTTAAACTTAATAGTTTTATTTTTTTAGTGTAACATAAAAATCCTTTTAGGATCTTCCAATATTAGTAACAAAGGCAAAAAGGCTTAAGCCCAGTTCTGGTAGTAGTTATTTTTTGAAGCTATTGAAGTTCGTTTGAGCTGCTAACAAGTTGTTAAGATATATATTACTATTCGCGATACAGATAGTGCCAAGCTTGAAAAGCTACTGTTTCTCAAAGCTCTAGCTGAGTTCTATGCAAACTAATATGTTTTCTTTAAAGTTTATTATTGAAAAACCAAGTAGATATTTTCAATTAGAGAAAGTGTTGATTTCCAGTAAAAACGACTTCAGGGTAATTCTTTCATAGATTATCAAAGAATTTTTGTTACATGTTTTCTAAATTTTGAAATAAAAATATTTAGAATATTGTTTACAACCATATTAATAACATATACTATGTGTGTCTGGCCGGCAGTGTGCTACAGTTAGCAATACACTTGTAACTACTGTAATGCCCAGACAGTACAGACAGCAACGCCAGCTATCCACTGACCTTTAACCATATCCTTTCTCTACCTTTTAAACATCCCTCTGCCCTGACCCTCCTAACCACAATTCCTACATAATTCCTTAGGAGCCACTTTCTTTCAGCTTTCCGACTGGACCTCCGACTCAACCTATGGTAAGAGGCGATTAAATGGGGAGAACTTTCAAATTTTAAAGATTAAAATGTCGACTGTAAAACATAATGTACCCCAGGTGCGTAAGACCCATGGTCCAGAATCCGACACCGCAGAAGCGGTCTACTCCATGGTTTCTGGGGGGAGCAACATTTCGACATCGCAATATTTAAGTAGCAGCGTGTTGAGGAGGCGGAACCCTGTCACACAAGAAGCTAGAGCCCAACAACAACATGAGAGCCAAACAGCAACGAGAGCTCCATCCTCCGAAGGTGCTGCACAGGAACCTCAGCCAGTACTCACTCAGGTGGTACTTCCAAGACACCGCATAAAATGGACATTATCAATGAACGAGACAATAATGCGCATTTTTTATAGGGTGACTCAACTAGGAATGGAAACGATCAGTTATAGACAACAGCTACATGCCGAATTTTGTCGGTATTATCCAAATATCCAGATGTCACAACAGAAAATAGCTGACCAATACAGATCTATTCCCCGAAATAAACTAATCTTAGAAGCGCGACTCAACATCATCAAAGTGGAAATAGAGCGAGTGATAAGAAGCACCGACGATAACAATAACCAAACCGCAGAATCTGCGCCACAGCCAGACCCCGAGATTCAAGGACAACCAAACAACGGCATGAGAGATCACATCGCTGAAGACCAGAAGCAGAAACAACAACTACATCAGCACGAGAGCCAAACAACTCCAAAGAGCTTTACCCGCCGAAGATGCTGTGCTGGAATCCGAACCAACTCTTACTCAAGCGGGACGACCAAGATAGCGCATGAAATGGACTGTGTCCATGAACGAGATAATAATGCGCATTTTTTATAGAGTGACTCAACTAGGAGGAGAAATGATCGGCTACAGACAACAGCTACACGCCGAATTTTGCAGTGTCACAGCAGAAAATAGCTGCCAATACAGAGTTATTCTCCGAAACAGCCTAATTCCTAACACTCGGCTTAATAGCATTAAGGCGGAAACTGAACGTGAGATCAGAGACACTGACAATAACAACAATTCGATTACTGAACCTGAGCCACAACCGGAACCTGACATCCACGTACAACGGGAACAGCTGAATAGCGGTACGCAACAGGAGACTGAACTCTTTTATCCAAAACTGTCAACAGAAATGCGCAGGATGCCACTGCGGTGTTGGAGTATGATGAAAGCAATCCGTTAAGAAGACCGATACAAATTAATTCATCCAAAAAATTGGGTATCATCTTAGACATTATGAACAATCGGATTTTACCAACTTATATTTCAGATGTCTACACTTTGGAATCCTTGCATATGACCATCTACTGTGTCGCGACTGCTATAGCTAGAGCTTTAGAAATTTAAGTTACAACAGAGCGCCGATCACCAAGAACAGAATCCAACACACCACCATGGGAAAGAGGTTTAAATAAGAAAATTGAAAATCTTCGAAAAGATATAGCACCGCTGGCGGAGTACATAAGGGGCACAAGAACAAGTAAACGACAAGGACGAGTTGAAGAAATCATGAATCGTGTCCGATATCATTTGCAACAAGATCCAGCGAATGCTACTGTTCAGCAATGCCTTGATAGGCTGAAACAGAAGCTCTCTGTTATTGCAGGACGGCTAAAGAGATAGAAGACCAGCTATAACCGAAAACGTGACAAGGCGCTATTTCAACGATCAGAAAAGACTTTCTACCGTAAGCTAAACTTTCCACCTAATATGGCAAATAATAGATATCCCAGTAGAGAGCAGGTAGAAGAATTCTGGGGAAACCAACTTTCCACACTCGCCAATTGTAATATCGCAGCCGGCTGGATCAATGAAGAACATCGAAACTGCCGAGACTACAGCCAGATGCACTTTGAGCCATTTACCACTGAGAAAATTTCAAGAATAATCAAGGAATCCCATAATTAAAAAGCTCTAGGTCTCGACGGGATCCAGAACTACTGGTTCAAAAAATTCTGGTGTATGCACCATCAACTGGCTAATTTTATTAATGATGTCTTTCTTAACCCAGCAAAAATGCCATTGTTCTTGACCGAAGGAATTGCGTACCTCCTGCCAAAAGACCTACACAACACACATAACCCAGCTAAGTATAGGCCAATCACCTGCCTACCAACACTGTATAAGGTGATCACCTCCTGCTTGACCCAACGCATCTATGCACATTGTGAACAAAATAACATCATTGCAACTCAACAGAAAGGATGCACGAGGGGAGCAATGAGATGCAACGAACAACTGATTGTTTACTCTGTCATATGTAACCAAGCCTGTACCAACCGAAGAAATCTCTTTGCTGCCTACGTGGATTATAAGAAAGCGTTCGAATTAGTGCCACATGAGTGGCTCACAACTATATTGAAAATGTATAGAGTCGATAATCATTCTGTTTCCTTTTTAGAACGCATCAAGTTTATCTGGAGAACTAGGATCTAATTGCAAGTGTCATCCAGCGACACCACCGAAACTAACCCAATTTCAATACGAAGGGGGATATTTCAGGGCGACTCACTTAGCCCATTGTTGTTCTACCTTGCAATGTACCCACTATCACGCCGTTTAAACTCCACCAGATACGGTTTTAGTATTAGAAATAACGGGGATATTGGAATGCAATTTGGACTGGACATGTGCCGTGTTTTGAACATTGTTAAACGTAAGATACGACCAGAAGCATTTGAAATGCATAACGGTGAAACTATAGCTGCAATGGAAGCAGACCAACCATACAAATACCTAGGTATGAAACAGGCTAAAAGAATTGACCATCACACTATGAAAGCCGAATTGACAACCGAATTTGTCAGGAGGGTAAGAAGAGTATTACGAACTAAGTTAAATAGTAGAAATGTGTTTAAGGCGCTCAACACATCCACTTGCTGTGCACTTAGCTACTCTTTTGGAATTGTAAAATGAAGCGGAACAGACATCCAAAACCTGCAAAGAAAAATAAGAACAATCCTAACAAAAGCACAAAAATATCACCTTCAGAGTGCTATTGAACGTACAATTTTTCCAAGACATCAAGGAGAAATAGGATTGGCAAACAGCTCGTCCAACAAATAATAAACTTACGTTCATATTTTCACAGGTTAGCGGACTCTTCAGCACTATATCGAGGAATATGTGAGGCAGACGATTCAACGCCGCTATAGCTCAGGGAACAGGATATTGCTTCTCACCACCAAACAGACCAAGAGAAGTTACAAACCTGGCTACAGAAGCCACTTCATGGACGGCATCCAAATGAGATCAATTAGGACAATGTCGACAACTGAACGTCGAACTACTGGCTGATTTCAGGACAGATGTTTCCGGAAACGGAGGACTTCTTATTAGCTATTCAAGATCAGGTTATTCCGACGAAAAACTATTGGAAGTTCATCATTAGAGATTCCTCAATAGAAAATGACCAATGTAGATATTACTGTCGAACATCAGAGACAATCCAGCACATAACTGTAGGATGTCAGGCGTTTGCCGCAACCGAGTATAAGAAAAGAAAGATAAGACTTAGCCGCTAAGATACTGCACCAAGAGTTAGCAGATAAGTTAAACCTATTGCAGGTAGAAAAAGTGCCTTATTACAAATACAATCCGGAGCTTATTCCTGAGAACAACCAGTTCAAATTACATTGGGACCGAATGATTCTGACGGACCAGATAGTTACTCATAATAGACAATACATTATATAACAGCAGATCCCGTCACCTAGAACCCGATAACATGGAAAGGGTTCCCACAGAGCTTCATACTTTTGGTATCTTTGTTTAACTGGTATGAGTGAATAATACCTGGAGGGAGTGCGAAGCCCTTTGGCTTGTAAATCTGATAACATATACTACTGAATAAAAGTTGAGCAATGAAAGGTTTTTGTTAATTTGAATTATAAATAATATAAGCGTTTAATTCACAGTTTCCTCATAATCTTTGAAATATTGTAATATTGTTTATATTGTTTCAAAACTGCGGAAAGTCTGTACTTGCGGAACAGACAGTTTTTTTTTTCACTGCTATCCTATTTTGCTCAATATTGAAGTTACCGCGAGAGACTATTGTAAAGATTTTGAATATGCAACAAATAGAACCACGAACGGAAAGCGAACGCAAAAATTAATAGTATCAATGTAGCAATAATCAAAATTTGATGTGGCTTAGTTTCACGGTGGTAATCCAGCACTGGTTTTGTTACTTCAATCAGATATAGAACTGAGATTTACTGAAACAAACAGCGATTTAGAGACAATATTTTACATTTACAAGAAAGTAATTGTTTCATAAAGCTTTAGGATTACTTTCCTATTAATAAAGAATTAATATATAAGACAAATTCGGTCAGGATTTTAAGAAAAAGATATACAATGTAGAGGTACTAAGCAGCGGATGACAAACTATTCAAAATACAGTGGCAGCTGCAGTTCATTAAATTTTAACCCCAATTCGTCAACTTGCAACGGCATTTCATCACCTATATGCATATATTCTGGAAATTTGCATTTCTAAAAACCGCAATTGCATTGCCTTAAGTGCGGATTGCATTTCATCAGCCCGTAGCATACCTTTAGCTTGCATATCTATTTGATGTGTATTCGATTGATCCTTATACTCAATCACTGTTGACATGTGAGATTCAAGATTAATCTATAATTGTAGGATCAGTGTTTTTAATGGCTTTTCTACTATTCATAATTCAATTTTCTAACTAAACAAAGTAAAGGTTTTCTTAGTTTTTCTCAGTCGTGTTATTAATTATACGTTTAAAAACAAAAGAGATTTTAAAATGTTACAATTTTTTGCAAAACTCTCAAGTTCTAATTTTCAGACTTTTCTTCAAGTTCAATTTTGATTTAAAAATTATAACGTAAAGAGTAAGTAAAACGATATTAAAACATTTTTTATTACGTCTAGTCTTCTGCTGCGTAAGTAGGTATATTAAACATATTAATAACGTTGTTATCCCTAGAAAGTTTTTAATTTAGATAGAGTAAACACCTTTTTTGAAATTTATAATAATATTTTAGATCTAATAATATAATATTAAAATTGCAATAACCAGGATGTGTCATTTTAATTTATAAATTCAAATATCTTTTAAAATATTCCATTTAAAAAAATATTTCAAATAAAAATCATTTACCTGTACTAATCACGTTGCCCTTGAGGTCAATTTTCAAGGTCCTTTAAAGATAAAGGTAATTTTCTTACATAGAAACCCTCATATTTTATTAGAGAAATGAAAAAAATTTTCTATCCAACAATGTATATAACATAAAAGATAAAATCGCATCAAGAGGTCATTTGAAGGTCAAATATCCTCATACCTTGCATAAACAAATAATTCGGAAACCAGGAGTGATGGAGAAAAACTTTTTCCACAAAAGCTTCTGGAAAAAAATTATGCATGTTAAGGAAAACTTAAGTTTGATCTTAACTTTGATCTTAAAGGTCATATCAAGGTCATGATAATTTTTTTAATGGAATCCATTTTTTGTCTTCGAAAATTGTGATAGTGGAAAATTTTACGGTCAGATATGAACTTGAAATGACCTCGAAAGTCAGGGTCATTTTAAAGTCAAATATCAAAAAATTCCGAAAGAGTACTGGGGACTTGAATAAGAGTGAAAAGTTTTTACGTTTGAGAATGACTTTCAGTGACCTCCTTTTGGACCTTTCGGGACATTTACAATGTAAAACTGCGAAAAATTCGCTGAACTAGAACAGCTGGAAAAATTCAAACGATAATGGAAAAATGTATAATTTTTGCAGTTCCTTTATTTAAATAAAAGACCTTGAACTTCAATGACCTCGAAAACAGACGAAGGTCAATTTTGTCAAGATCATTAAAACTTGTGGATTTCATCTAATACTTCGCCTTCAACGTTTAATATGCTAAGAAAATCACTAGAATTCGTTAAAAAGAGTTCTAGGTCCTTTTTAAACACTTAAGCCTTCCCAAAACAGAATAACAAATTTTAAAATACCATTTCTGAGGCGAAATTTCCCGTTCTTTTTGAATACAATATCAAAAACAGGGTTATTCATTTCATTAAAAGAAAACGCACTCGATTTGCACTGACCTTGAAAATTTACCCGAAGGTGAAGATGGTCTAGGTCGCTCACACCTTTGCATTTTATCCACTTATTGAAATCATCTTTTTTTTTGTTTGTTATTCCCGCAAACAATTTTCAATTAAATTAACTCGTTCTTATTTATAACTTATGACTTTCAAATTACCTCGACCTCCTAACGTAAAATTTTTCGTTAACTCCATTTTCGGGGTCAAAAGTATGAGGCCCCATTTAAAATATTATTATGACTTTGATATGACCATTTAGGTCAAAGTCAACGTCAAATTTAAGGTTACCTTAACATACATGGTTCGATTACCATAAAGTTTTGTAGAAAAATTTTTCTCCATCACTCTTAGTTTCCGAATTATTGGTATGAGGACATTTGATCTTCAAATAATCTCTAGATGTGATTTTACCCCTTATGTTATTCATACCGTTGAATAGGAAATTTTTTCCACGCTTCGTTTCTGCTTATAAAAAATAGGGGTTTCCATTTAAAAAAAAAAAAAAAACACCTTGATCTCCAAATGACCTTAAAAATTGACCTCAAGATCAAGGTCCTTAATACCGATGTATGTATGTATGTATGTGGGTAGAATTAGGGTCTGGACACTGCCACTTGATAGATCTATTGTGTCCCCCTACTGCTGCTAAGTCATAAGAGGTACCTTACTGACTAAAGCAGGTTCTCTAGTCCTATTTCCCTCAGGACCCTTAGGATGTTGGACGGCTTCAAGGTGGGTAGCTCTCCTTCTTCTATCTGATGTGCTCCCAAAAACCGCTTGCTAGATTTTTCTAGAGCGCTCGCAGAATCCGCACTCTTATCCTTCTACCAAGCCGAGTTTTTTGAAATGTCCCTTCATGTGGCAATGCTCCGTCAAGATCCCTGTCAGAACTCTGAGTTGATTTTTACTTAGGCTTATGCATTCCTTGAGCCTCTTCTGGTCGTAGTTTCCAAGGCTACTAATTCTACAGAAAGGCTGGTTTGGTCCCAGAAATGATATATCAGTCCCTTTTTTCCCAAGCATATCTACTACTGCATTTCGTTAGTACATATAAATGATCCCCTCTGCCTTTGACAATTTTTATCTGAACCATTTTTTTATAAATGGAGTATTTTAAAAGATATTTGGATGTATATATAAAAAGGCTTCTCTTGTATATTTCCTTGATACCATTTATATCATTAATTAGTTACGAGAATTAAACAAATATCTTTGACTCTTAATTTAATTGTTAAATTCTAATTTAAAGCCTACTTGTTATTTAATGCTAGCTTGGCTAGCTTCGTCATCAGAATGTAAATTTTCAACCTTGAATTATAATACCATGTATTCATCATTCATATAAAACAAACACCTATTTCGCCCCGTTCGATTGTAATGTATAATGTCTAATGGTTCCCTCTGTCGTTTCACGAAAACTTAATGTAACCGCAATGTCGGAATGGGATAATTGATCCCAACAGCATTTGACCTTAAATAGCCCTTTCTAACCAAATGTAAATGAAAGATAAAATTATAAAAATACGTTTTGAGATTGTGTGGTCTCCGACTAAGACCATCATTATTTTTCATATTTTATTGCTCAAAAGTACAAAATTTAATATTCTAAAAAAATGTTACCTTTATGACTACAATTGGCTGCTGAATCTGGTTTAATTCAATGTATAAAGTTTGCATGGATTATCAGTTCTATATTATTTAATTATTTAAAAACGTTGTAATTGTTTTAAAAAATTTTTCTATGACATTTCTCTTACTAAAAATCGAAGAAAAATAAGTAGGATAACATTATATAAAGTACTAAAAATTGTAGTATTATTTGGTAAGTTTCATGTAAAAATATGAGAGCTGCCAAAGAATGTCATCATTTTTAGCACTTTATATAATGCCATCTTACATTTTTAATAGTTCATATTGATTTTTGTTACCACTGCACATTTTACAGCATCCATAAAGAAATATTTTTAATAAAGATAAACAAAAACTCAAGATTAAGCTAAATTAACTTATTTGATATTTAATTTACCCCCGTTTAATTTAAAAAATATGTTTAATATCAATAAAAATTTAAAAAAGAATACTTTTGAGGAAGAAATATATTCTATGACAACAAGAAATAAAACTGTTATAAGAAAATTGAACCGACTTCTAAAAGTGTGTTAAAAAGTGAAAAATAACTATACATTTTTATGTGAAATTGAACTCTTTGAAGTCAGCGCCAAACTAATAACTGACAAAATGTGCTTTGCGTAAACAGATTAAAAATACTTTATTTGTAATTATTTTCTTACCATAATTTGTATATATTAGTAGTTATTTGTTTCACTTATAAATAATTTGGCGCCAACTTCAAAAAGTTCAATTTTGTATAAAAATTTATAAATATTCTTCAGTTTTTACTTTACTAATCGAGAATAGTGTACCTTGCAATGACTTCAAGGTAGCAAAAAAGTACCGATTTTATCTAGAGTTGTAAATCACCCTACAAAAAACCACTAAAAATTCCTTGGTTCTTAGAGTTTTCCAAATAGCAGTGAAATTGTGTCAAAAATTTAGTCTATCATTGTAAATCCACTATATTAAATTTGAAATTAATTTTAGATTGGTAATATAGGTCCCAAAACCTTCCAATATTGATGTTTAAAGAACCTGAGATGTAAATGTCTTAGCTCGATATATTTTATACTGCATATTGAGTTTGTATACGCCTCACGAACCCCACAATATCAATTTTCAATATTTAAAGAACCTCAGATGCAAGTTTCTTAGCTCGATATATTTTATACTACATATTGAGTTTGTATAAGCCTCAAAAAACCACACAGTATCAATTTTAGATAAATTCGGCATATGTAAAATTTTCTGTCCCTCATATTATATCTTATAAACCTAATTGTTGTAAAAAATATTCGTAATACACAACCCCGAAATCCCTTTAATACCAAATCTGAAAAAATGCCAATAAGGTAACATTTTTAACCCGCCATATTGCATCCGCTATATTGAATTTCAAAAAAATTATTTTAGTCTTAATCTTATCTAAATTTAAACCCTTCAAAGCCCCCTAGTACCAATTTTGAATGAAATCCGGAAATTTAAAATTTCTGGACTTATATTCGCTATCTACCTCCTCAAAAACGATTCAACGATTGTTCAAAGGTGGGACCATTGAACAAAATCGAAAAACGTAGAATTTTTAGTCCGCTATATTGAATCCTGAAAAAATACTTTTAAATTCATAATTTACACCCTCAAGAACCGTTTATATCAGTTTGAGAGAAAATCGAAAAATGTAAAATTTATAGGACACCATATTGAATGTGCCAGATTGAGTTTTTCAAAAAATATTTTAAATTCATAATTTACACTAACAAAAATACCCCAATACTGATTTTAGACAAAATCGGGAGATGTAGAATCTTTAATTCGCCATGTTGGATCCGCTATATTGAATTTTTTTTAAATAATTTTATATGCATTATGTGCGACTCCGAAAAGTCCCCCGTACCAATTTTGAAGAAAATCAGACAAAATTAATTTTTTTTGTCCGCCATATTGGATCTGCCATATCGAATTTTAAAAAATAATTTTAGATTAGTTATGTACGACCCTGAAAACTCCCTCGTACCAATTTTGGAGAAAATCGGACAAAATTGATTTTTTTGGCCGCCATATTGTCAGCGCCATCTTAGATATTACTGCACCAATTTTGTCTAAAAAAATATAGAACCATCACAGCAACTTCCTGAAAATAACGTAAAAAATTTCATTCAAATCGGTGCCGCCGTTCCGGAGTAATGAATGTACATATTTAAAAAAAAAACATACATACTCAACGAATTGAGAACCTCCTTTTTTTAGAAGTCGGTTATAAACCTATGATCTTTCAAGTGCATTTCGAAAAAAAAAAACGAAAAATGGTTTCGAATATTTTATTTACTGTTCACTGTTTAGTATTCTAATATATATATTCGTTATGACGTTCAATATTTCAACTGAAAGTAATAATGCCTAACAATCTCAACTCCCAAATATTAGGTTTTGGCCGTGTAATAATTGAATGATAAAATGAATCGGAGACATTGGTGAAATTGCTGTTTGAACAAATTGATGCATATTTTTTTGCCGCTCAATTTGAACAAGTATTTATCTTTATAATTAAGATGGATGGTCTGAAGATGACTTTAAAAGTTCTTTGACACGGTATCATACTGATTATTTATGATGGTTCTTCAATTACTCACAAACAGATTTGACAGACATCATATCCGATACTGATATTTTTATCAAATAAAGCAATGTAAAATATGTTTGATTTTATCCACTAACTTTATATTATTTTTAATCTCAATAGAAGGTAAAAATAAATAATAAAGAACTTGGAATTAAATCTAGGTCATTTATAAATTTTGCTGAAACTAATGAACTGAACAATGTGGTGGTAATTTAAAAAATAAACGATTTGTCCTTTAAGCAGTTAAAAGAAAAATATGCAGACAGACCTAAGATAACTCTAATCCTTTCTTTATATGCGTTTCCACCACCTAATATTCTCACCAGTGGAACTGTAGTGAACCAAGAGTAACATTTACAGCTTACACCTGTCTATATAAAATTAAATTCTTCGCTATTATATATATATATATATATATATATATATATATATATATATATATATATATATATATATATATATATATATATATATATGTTTATGCGGCTTTCACGGATTCCTCCGTGTGAGATGCAATAGCAGTGGTCATATCCACATTATGCCGTTGTAGTGCTGAAATCACATTCAGCAAACATGCAACTAAATGCATCTCCGCATGTAAATGAAGTAATGGTAGGCCACCATCTCGATGGTGGTGTAATAGGGTGAATTGTGTTTTGTAGCAATTCATCCAAACTGTGCAACCTCTAACACTGAAAGGATATGATGGAGCGAAGTTTGCAATCACTGTTCGCATTTTACTTCATATATATATATATATATATATATATATATATATATATATATATATATATATATATATATATATATGTCCTCCGATATTATATATATATATATATATATATATATATATATATATATATATATATATATATATGAAGTAAAATGCAAACAGTAAATGCAAACTTCGTTGCAACTATATCCCTTCCGTGTTAGAGGTTGCACAGTTTGAACAGATTGCTAAGGAAAACAATTCATCCTATTCCCCACCATCGAGGTGATGGCCTACCTGTACCACCATACCGAGAAGAAAGTCAAAACTTACCCTCCCCGCCACAGTGATACATGTTTATGCGGCTTTCACGGATTCCTCCGTGTGAGATGTAATAGCATTATGCTGTTGTAGTGCTGAAATCACTTTCAGCAAACGTATAACTATATGCAGCTCCGTGCATAAATGAAGTAAAATGCGAACAGTAATTGCAAACTTCGTTGCAACCATATCCCTTCCTTGTTAGAGGTTGCACGGTTTGAACAGATTGCTAAGAAAAACAATTCATCCTTTTCCCCCACCATCGAGGTGATGGCCTACCTGTACCACCATACTGAGAAGAAAGTAAAAACTTACCCTCCCCGCCACAGTGATACGGCCATAATGTTTTAATGTCCTGCCGACATATCTCTGTCCATATAAAGTCCCAATTTCAAGATACATCGACAGGATGTTATACCTGCAGAATTTTTTTTACCAAGCTGTAAAATATCAACAGTCAAAAAAACCTCTAAATAAACATCGAAGTGGTAAGATACTTAAAAAGTAAATAAAATATGAAGGCTTCTTCATGGTCATAGAATTAATTTTAAAAAGTTACCGTTTTCCTTCTTTATGTCGTTAAAGAAAAGGTAGATAGTTCATTTTCTGGAAATTTCACTCTGCTTCTCTTTGTATACGTGTTCCAACCACCTACATGGTACTTGTACAACTATCAAAAACAAGAATATTAAAACACCTGGTCAACATGCACTCGTGCACTTAAAGCTTCAGAATATTCAAGTAAATATTCTCTATGATCATAACCAATATAATTGTGCTGTTGGCGAGAACATTTCATATGTCTCGCTAAACAACGTCTTCTTTACTAAATACTCACAAATTCATTTCTACATATATCTGTCGTTAATTTAACACTACTGTGCTGTCACTCATTATGACATTTTAAAATAAGCGAAATAATCAACGCGTTCCATGCCCAGAATATTTATTAAAAATATATTAAATTGCATCGCCAACGTCACATCCACTGAAACAAATTAAATAAAATTAAAATATTTAGTGTCAATATATTCCAACAAATAATAATTTATTGACTAATTCACAACAACATATTTGTTCTTAAAGTAGTTTACCTGAATCTAACCGCAGTGTAAGTACAAACCAGATTATTGAATCTTTAGCAATACGTGTACAATCACAAAAAAACTATTAGTACAATAAATGATACAATAATTTCTCAAATAATAAATATGCCTTTCTATTTTTTAAATCGATGTATTTGCCGCTGAAATTATCATCCTGGTGCTGTACTTCGTAAGCTAGTTTTTATTTTTAAAAAAGGCTTCAGTGACTGGATTTAGTACCTCATAAATTTGCTCATTCGATAGGTCCAGAAATGTGAAATTTAGTATGATTCGCTGCATTATAAACCTCACTGAAAAAATAAATTCCAAATTTTATCTCTGGACATAAAAAATTAATTTACTGTCACCACATAAACATTTCGATCGTCCTGGCTCGGCTGATATTTTATTAAAAGCTCTTATATTTCCTAAAGCTTCAATTGGAATTGATAAATCTTATTAAGACAATAAAAATTATTTTAGAAATCAATCCCTTTTATACTTCAGTGAATTTTACATTAGATAAAACAACGAAACATTTCAGAAAACTGTAGGCAAGTGAGAATCATCTCCTTACGAAATACAAAACTTTAAAAAAAAAATTCGCTTGCCAAGTGGCGGATACTTGGTTTCTTTACTTCGATTGATTTTCGTTCAGAAGCCTTCCGCAATTATCAATCACTCAAGATCCAACTTATTCATATTATGAATAGCAAATTTATAGAAAATTAAACTAAGGCTTTTTCTGCAAATAATATGGGTACTTAGACAATGGGAATGCTGGCACATGTCTTGGCTGCCTTGGACATTAAAAAAAGTTATAGCTTAAGTGAGTTTCCTTACATGGTGTTAGGTCAATAACTTCTAGATACAAAAACACAGTACTGATTAGTGAAGCCATCACCCAGCAGATGATAAATCAATAAGTTATTATGTACTTTTGTTGAATTTATGTGTTTTTTGCTTTTAAACTTTCTTCTCAAATTTAGGTAATGGTTATTTAAATACTTTATTTAAGTAAATTATGAGCGAACAAGGGTAACAACATAATGAATAACTATAACATAATGATTTTAAAAAATTCTACTTTTTCTAAAATGTTTTATTGTTTTTTTTTTGGATAAATATGTTAGAGTGAGTGCTGATATAAATTACATAGAATACTGCCTAATATTAAACAAAAAAATCTTAATAGCCACTAAAAAGGTTTAAGACTTATACTCGATCTAGATGCCATGTTAATTAGACCTTCTAGTTCGTCAAATTAGTTTTACTTATGATATTGTTATAATTTGTGTCAAATATTTCAAGACATAAACGCTTATATAGGAAAATTAACAGAAAAAACCAGGAAATAAAGCCTTGAAATTGATAAAAAAAAATAGTTGGCGTCTAAAAATCAACTAAATTTTCAATTTTTTGGTGCTTGATAATAAATACAAACGATTTTTTTTTGTATTTTTAAGACTCAAAACTTGGTTGACTTATTGTTGTATTGTCAATTTAAACCCTCTACTATCGAATTAGACTGGTTTTAAAGTTAGACCATGTCACTGAATTAGGTGGAAAGATTTTGCGATTTCTGAAATTGTGAAATTTCTCAATGATTTAAGTACTTGAAAATTAATGAATAAATAGGTACATAGAAAACTTTTCTGCGTTTTCTCAAAAATATATTCACATGACCATTTTTGGCTTTAAGTTGTCCACCGCATGTTTTTTATTAGAAGTATTTTTTATTGTTTTCTCAATTTCATTACAACAGTCTTCAGTACTGTCCTGTGTGTCACATTCAGGTGATAAAGGATATATTTATCAAAATTTTGGCAACGCTCAATCACAAAAGGACTAAAAATTTAGAGTGTCAGTTTTATAGATTGTAGATTAAAGATTGTGAGTGGGTCATTAAGGATCTTCTTACCCCTCTACGGCACACCGACTTATACCTTTTGTGACTTACCCTAATCTAATTTAAGCACGGGGACCTGTTGTACTGTTGTACATTTTGTCTTTCCATTCTAGATGGATAAGTATTTTAGATAACTTGAAAATTTACTTGATACCCTTTTTACATTTAATCTTGGAATATTTAATAAAAAATAATAATCTCACGCGCTTTGCAATTTTGTTGGGATATCTACCATATAAATCCTTTTTACTTAGCACTTTTTCAGAATAAGAAAGTTTACACTCTAAAATTCTAGTATTACCATTGATACAAAATTTGCATGATCAATCATTTTCAGTAAGTCATTAAAACACTATTTAAATGTGCAAACTATCAATAAATATAAAAAGATCAGTAATTTCAAACTGTGATCGACAAACCTAACGCCAACGTGAAAACCAAAAAGTACCGCAGGTCCGATAAAACTATAAATAAAATGCCGATATTATTTTTTTAAAATATGAATATTTATAACTAGTATTTTTTAGGACGATATATTGATAGTAACTCATGTAGGTAAGGGCCTCGGTATTTTCTGAAATAAGTTATTATTTCCCATTCTTTGTGTCAATTATTTAAACTACATTATCATAAATTATTTAAACTATACTGTCCCTTTTCCACTCTTTTTTTATTCATCTACATAGGTATTCTTTTAAAACGGAACATAATAACGGTTGCATTCAAGATTTCGCATGAAGTCTTCATTGATATGACATGCTAGATCATCGATGCCGGGACGAGAGATTATGTTAGTTGATATTACTGTAAAAAAACACAAGTTTATTTAATTTACTTCAGTTAATTTAATTATCGAAAAATAACGAAGTGCCGTAATATGAGGTAAGCAGTAAATATTTCAATTGTTTAAAATCGTTCTAAGAAAGTTGATAAGAGAAACATTCAATGTAATTAACATGTATTCAATACCTGTGTTTGATTAAAAGACTGTATGGTAACTAATTTTTGGACTATATTTTTAATAGAGATATATGAAAAATTCAATATTTTTATTAGGAGGTCTAACTATATATATATATATATATATATATATATATATATATATATATATATATATATATATATATATATATATATATATATATATGAAGCAAAATACGAACAGTAAATGCAAACTTCTCTCCATCATATCCTTTCTGTGTTAGAGGTTGCACAGTTAGAATAAATTGTTATAAAACGCAATTCATCCTATTCCACCACCATCGATATGATGACCTATCTGTACCACCATACCGAGAAGAAAGTCAAAACTTACCCTCCCCGCCACAGTGATACGGCAGAGGTACAGGTTTCGTCTCTACTAAACTCATCAGGGTATCGACATACACCTGGCTATGCAAAGGACAGATCGGAAGGAAGCATGCAAACACTGAACGCGGCTTCGCCGACCTCCCGCCGGATGATCACATTTAGCAAACTTACAACTATATGCTTCCTTCCGAAAATGATGGCAGGTAGATGAAAACTGGAGACTTATACGGGTAGGTGACAAATTAAAAAGTAAATTTTAAGTTTAACGTGCATTGAAAATACTTTTAGGTAATTTTTATTGGGAAAAGATTTGAGATCATCAATGGCAGTAAAGCACTGGAGAAAATTTCTTAATGAAAGACTGGAAAATGCATGGTTATTTTGTTACCTAATAAGAGGCAAAGAATAGATTGAAAAATATAAAAAAAATATTGACATATTGTAAGAATATTTTAAGACACTTGAGAAGAAAAACCGGCAAATAACAACTTTATTCTATAATGCAAAACTAGCTAAGTAATGAACCAAGGGCGATATTGCAAAAGTGTTTTATTTTACCAGGTTAGTGTTGGCTGTACTTCTTGTCTGAATATTTCTGCAGTATCCTAGAAGGACTTTTAGCATAGGCATTACACAAACTTTTGAAGATAAACAAGCAATATATACTTATTTCTTGCGCTGTTCCGACACTTTAGCAGAATTTCTTTGTTTTCATTAAAAATAGAGACTTACGATTTTGTCAAATAAAAATTCTAACAAACAAAATTTTCCTAGACCTCTCTGTTTTTAGGATACAGGACGAAATTGAACATTTTCCATTTACAAATCCCCCTAGTATCTTAGGTAATATGTAAGTTAATGAAAAATGGATTATGTTTTTTTACACAAAAACCGCTGATTAATTAAGTTTTTTTCTGAGGCCCTCAAATTTTGAGTTATGGATCAAACATGTGTATTTTTTAATGAAACACCCTGTATATTATTTGGCAGCTTGATTTCAATTTTTTCAAGTGCTAATAAAGCTAAAATTTGGATTTTATTAAAAATTTTGTAGTAGGCTATAAATATTGGTACAATAAGTTGAATGTTTTGTCGAATAAGTTTTTAAAGCAGTTTTTACGATTTACTAGACTTTGTACACTCTCAAAATACAATATCTAACCTTATTATGTGAATAAAAACAAATTGATTAACCAAACGAAACACTAGATCAAATATTTTATTTTAAGTGCTTGAAAATAATTCCATTAAAGCACTACAAAAATTCCGTCACCTATCACCACCAAGAAAATTTTTATTTTGTACCATAAGTTTAGAAGAAATGAAAATTAGCTTTCTCAAAAGGTAAGTTTGTAAAAAGTGAAGATGCCGAAATTGACGTATTAACCGATTTTATGCTTATTTGAACAATTTTTTTAGAAATTTATTTAAGCAAAGTAATTATTCACCATCCATAATTTGGAAAAGATTAAAAAAGTGTATATAGTCATAAATTACATTATCGTATTTTTATTAGAAGTAATTTAACTCAAAATTACGACTAATGCTACCATAACAAATGAACTCAAGAAAATATTCAGTAGATTTGATATGTCTCAAATCTACGAATTAATAATGAATTAATTTCATTGCAAAAACTTATGGATTTAAATAGCCTTTTAGCAATGGGGTCCCTGGAGTTCCCCAGGGATTAGCTTAAGGCCCCTTAATCTTCATTTTGTTTATTACTTCTTACCATATTAATATCAATTGCATAACATTGTATGCCGATGATACTTCAGTTGCGGCGGAAGCCGACAGCCCTGATTAGCTGCAAGATCGCTTAAATTACTTTAGCAAAAGAGTTCTCTGACTGATGCGTGAAAAATTCCGCAAAAAAAAAATAGTTTATATTCAGTTTTACCAACGGAAAAAAATTTAAACTGACTAATTAATTAAGTCAAGGATTATGCTGTTAAATTGTCAACTTTAACGAAACTCTTGAGGGTATTTATTGGACATGACTTGGAACATAAATATGGATTACGTAAGTAAAAAATATTATTCTATTTGGACAAAATTATAGAGAATATGAGGTTCTTCCCTTTTCTGGTCTATACATATATAAATATATTTTGTATGGTAAACAACATATTAATCAATTTAAGCTGAATTGCAACTATTATCAGTACAGCACTAGATATTAAGATGGCATCAAAATTCTCAAGCACCTCACTGAACTGTATGAAAAAAATCCGACTTACATGTGTTGCAAACTATATAATAACTGTCCAGATACTTTGAGAAAATAATGCAATTTTAATATATTGATAAATTTAAAGCTGATCTTAGAAGAAAATATTTTCTAAATAAGTTTATTCATTTATCAAGAGATATTGTGGACTTAATTTTTTTTTTGACATGTGTGCTTTTATATTTGCGTTGATTTCTGACTTATTCTAAATCAGGTTATGATCTCTTGGATAATTGAATATTTAAATTTTATTTTATTGCATTTAAGAAAATTATTTAGGTGAGGATGCAGTGAAGACAGCAAATAAAATAGTAAAAAGTTCCAAAGATTTTTATTTATGACTTGTCGACTTGCTTATCAAAATATTGACCACAGAGCAAGTTCTAGTCAACTTTTGATTAGTAAAAAGAATATATAGCTGTTTCAAACTCATTTCTGCAATCGAAAATACTTCTTCTTCTTCTTCTACGTTGACTAGGGATATCCCTGTTTGTCATTCCATCTACACCCGCCTTATTCTGCTGATGAAGAGAGCCAGCTCTGGGCCCATCTCTTTGGTGGTCATCCTGGTAATCTTCTTCTTCTTGGTCGTCCATACATACAAACTTTGGCTAGTCTCTCTTCACTCATTCTCTCAACGTGTTCTACCCAACCTCTTTTTCTTTCTTTTGTCCATTTGACCACGTCCTGCACATTACATTTTTCTCTGATTAAGGTATTTGTCAGCCGATCTCTGATTGGCACGTTCAGCCTTGATCTCAGTACTTTCGTTTCGGTGGTTCTCATTTTCTACTTTGTCTTCTTAGTGTCTGCTCTTGTTTCCGTGGCATAAGTTAGAATTGGTCGTATCATGGTCTTATATATTTTTGTTTTTCCCTCTATTCTCATGTATCTGTTTCGAAATATTACATCTCTTAAGCATCCTGCCACTTGTAGGGCTCTTGTATTTTGTGACAGTACTTCTCCAGTAAGGTTACGACGGCTTGTTGTGTCAATGCCTAGATATTTAAAGTTCATGACTTGTTCAATTATGGCATTTTCTATCTGTAGCTTACATCTTCTTGATCCCTTGGAAATTACCATACACTTTGTTTTATTCGTTGATATCTGCATATTGTACTTCTTAGTTGATACGTTAAATAGGTGTGTCAATCTCTGGAGGTCGTCTTCGTTATCTGCGAGTAGGACCGCATCATCCGCGTAGTATATCATATTGATATTGTGTCCGCCCATCTGGTATCCGCGTTTCGGTCTGATGTCCTCTATTATGCGGTCCATTATCAAATTGAATAAGAAGGGGCTTAGCGAGTCTCCCTGCCTTATCCCTTCGTTTGTCTTGATGTCTTCGGTTAGACCTTCGGATGTTATTATTTTTGTGCTGGAATTTGTGTACAAGTCATCAGTTATGTTTATGATCTCCGCTGAAACATTTTTCTCTTTTTTAATAATTTTATTAAAAAGCTTTTGTAACTCCTCGGTAAGCATTTGGACTCCGTATTTCAATAATTCGTTGGTAATTAGATCTGGTCCAGGAGATTTTCTATTCTTTAAATTACGTATTTTATATTCTATTTCTTCCGATGTTACCTGCATTTTGTAGTGCTCAGATTTATGGATTTTGCTGTTATGCTAGTGTGAATCGTATTTGTATTACCAAATTGTCTTTCAAAGTATGATGTCCATTCTTCCTTTTTGATGTGAGCTGTACTGATGTAGTCATTAACATTTTTTTCTGTTTCTGAATCATTCTCCATATTCTCTTCTGCACACCGTATAAGTCATGCTCCATGTCCTTTGTGTATCGCTCCCAGTATTCTTCCTTGCATCTTCTAATCCTCTCGTTTATGTTGTTTCTTCAGCCGAAGGATTACTTTTGTACTTCAAGAAAGCGTCTTTCTTTATATTTGCTAGTTCTTTTATTTCTTCTGTGAACCACGGTGTTTTACTTAGTTTCTTCCTCCCTCTACTCATTCTCGTTCCCAACGGTTCTTTTGCAGCGTCTAGTATATTTATCGTTATTGTAGTCCACATTTCTTCTATTGTTTGGTCCGAAAATACTAGAAAAAGTAAAGCTAAATTTTAATCTTACAGAAGATCCAGGCCAAGAAGATGAGAAAAATTTAAAAAGCGGAGAAAAATTTGGGTAGCAAACACCCAAAAATAAGTTTCCTTTTAATTTTCAATTGAAATATCCTCTAATTTGTATCTGTTAATATTTCCTAGTTCTTCCCATGTATAGATTTGGCATCTCAGATTTTCAAAGAATTTGTATATAGAATTAATAAAGAATGAGCATTTTAGCGATTGATAACAGTGGTAGGCTGTTGAACATGATTTAACAAAAATAGGTTTTTATGGGAAGACAGAGAAATCAAGTATCTGCCACTTTTCAAGCGTGCAAAATTATTTATCAAATTTTTTTCAAATTTATTTTTTTATTTCAATGACTCATAATCGCGGAACCTTTATAAGTTTCTAGAAACATTTCACTGTTTTATGTAATATTATATGAACTGAAATAAAAAGGAAATTTAATTTTTAAAGGATATTTGTTCTATTAATTTGTTCCATCTGATTGAAGTTGGCATATTTAGATGTACCGCAACGCATACTCCAGATTTTAGGCGTATCAGACCGATTAGATGTCAATAACAATAATAGCAGAAGAGCTAATACACCTTTAATTTAACGGTTTGCGTTGTAATGCTTGGAAATTTTACAAAACCCAATAACGTTGGTCTGGCAAACCTCATCCGGTGACCATCCTACTTCCCGTATTTTTAATAGTGTCAAAAGATTAATATTTTTAAACTTAAAGGTATAAGGTTGGTATTTGGATATACTTTAATTTAAATATAGTAGGAATTGCCAGACTGATTAATCAGCCATGAATACCTGTCAAACAAGTTCAAGGGTGGGCGATATAAGGGTGAAAATACACTTTATCCTGTAAGCATGACATTTTAATGCAAGTTAAAGTATTGGCAGTCATAAATGCTGCCAGACCACGAAAAAGGTATTGTGGCAGTGTGAGAGAGATAACGTTATCCAGGTCCAGAAGTGCGAGAGTTTATCGAACGTGGCATATTATGAATAATGTGATAATAAAAATGAATTAAAATAAAAGATTTTTTCAAAGAACTCGATATAAAGGTGGATAATAATTCAGTTACTATTTGTTTATTGTGTGAACAAAATAGATCGTCATCCGATTTTTCGTTGTCGTCTTCGTCGAATTCGTCGCTGTCTTCATCATATACGGGAAAAAACATTTTATTTTTATTTTTTTGTAAAATATATGTAAAATATAACTAAATTGGAAGACACCTAATAAAATAAGGTTCCGCTCATTCTCATTAAAGATAAAAATAGTGAGTGTCCTTAAAGAATTTCTTCAGTATTAGCACACTGTTTTTGGCCAGTATCGGCGGGTTCCTTTGATATTATGTCATAAATTGATGAAGGCATCTTATCACAACATAGTTTACTTTCACCTTTATATTGCTGACCGTGAACTTTTCTGAAAGTACTTGTGACTGGCTAAGCGGTCAGGCAAATTCTTTTCTATAAGCGACTATATTTAAACCAAAACATACTCTGTTACCAACCTTAAACCTTCAAGTTCAAAAATGAAAATTTTTTGTCTATCTTTAAAACGGTTTTATAAAAATTCCCAGTTTTACACGCAAACCGCTAAATTAAGGATTCACTAGCTCTTAGACTATATGTGGCACTAAAACCAATCGATCAACGATAAAAATTAAGTCAACCTAACAAGTAGGGCATTAACGCTTTAGTATACCGATTTGTTAATAGAAAGTAAAACCGATTTATTTGTAATAGGTTACTATAAGATTTTGGAGAATTTTGACCAGGAATGAATTAAGAAATATGACCTCATGAAAACATATTATGTTTTGAATAAGACAATGTTTCATTATTTGTTGGAATATTTTGATTATGTAAATTTTAATTTTATCTGCCGTATTACTGTGGAAGTAACGTGGCCAATCCATCTTGATACGCTGTTAATGAAATTTCTTGACATTGTGACAACATTTGATCATAAACTCCTTCAAATGGTATATTTTGATAGCGTAAGGACGGTAGGCCTACAATCTCCTGCTGTGACATATTAATTTGTAGCTATTTTAAAATCCTATAAATAATTACCATAAAGACAATGGCTCTCTGAAAGTCTGGTCATTCCTCTTGGCTCTTGCAGTTTTAGTACTAAAGAACCACAGGTTCTTAGATGACTTTTCTTGATTTAGAGCTCCCACAATGACGCGTCCGCGAATTATTAGGTGAAGATTTTAATAAATTAAACAAAACAAGTTTCTCAAAACACTTAAACTTATTAACAAAAATAAATAGAAAGCGAAACTATTTATAATGAGAAACTTACAATAATGATGAGCAATATCGAAATACTAGAATAATTGCTCCTGTTGACCGTTCTAATAAGAAGAAAGATGTTACAAACCCAATTTGGGAAACAAAACGTATAAATAGGTTTCTAAAATATTAAACACAAAAAGAATAAAACGTTAAAATACAGCTATTTATATTGACTAAACAAACAGTATTAAAGACGCTAATTTTCCAAGTAAAATAACACAGGATATGCCCTTAACTTCCCGGACTAAATGAAAAAAAAAACTTCATTAGCAGCGATTATGAACGACACGTAATAAGGAAAAAACTCTCAAAACCGTGCTGACTGTGATGAAATTCAGATCGTAACTGAAGTTTATAATTTCTTAAAAGGCCAAATTTGCATTCCCTCAGTACCCCGCGGGTTCCCTAAGTCGTACACCCTGTAGGGGTAAATTTTATTCCCGGAAGTTTAGGTCCTCGTCTGTAGATGGCATTAGTAATCCATATGTCAGTTATTTAATTCTCGAATTGGTTCCTGAAAGTTTTAATTTTATTTTGTATAAAAAGAAACAGTTAATCAAACTAACGTAGACGTAGGTCTTCCTATAACTAAAGTTAATCGATAATTCCTGTTGAAAAAAAAATTATTCACTCTTCTTAGCTATTTTGGAGATAAATATCTAACTCGTTATTTCTTGTGAATAGTAAAAACAGTGGGGTGTATGGGGTTGTGTTGGAGGGGTAGCACCTTTTGTCGCCAACGGTCGCATCTGACGATATAATCGGCAGATGGTTGGAGATAACTGGTCCCCACAAGATGGCTCCCCGCGCCACACCCTGGAAACTGCATCGACCTGCAGGCCAAACTAGATGAGGATCGCTAGATATAGCTAAACTTGATGGAGGGCAGCAGCGACCACCAATACCGACGTGAGGCGTAAGTGGAATGCCCATGGACCGGCTCACGAATGGACTTCCACAGGCAAGACTGAGACAGTTAAAAGGCTGTGGTACTGCGATGCGGAAGGCAAGAGGGAAACCACCGCATTAATTTCCCCAGGACATCCGTCCGTACAAATTCTTATCATGTTGGAAGAACTCAATGAAATGGCCTCCAGTCCCGGACAGGCCTTAAATGGCCAGGAGGTGCGAAGAATCCCCCGGTTCCGACTGGATAAGAAGATTAAAATAGCAACTTGGAACGTACGCACTTTGCATGCAGCTGGAAAACTTGACAATTTGATTCAAGAAATGGAGAGAATGGAGATCGGCATTCTCGGGGTCAGCGAGATTCGATGGAGCGGTGATGGGGTAGTCCAATCAAATGGTAAAGTTCTTTACTACTCCGGCAGTAATATAACAGACCGAAACCATCGCCATGGTGTTGGTATCTTGATAGAAGAAAATTTACGAAAATCGGTAAAAAACTTTGTACCACTCTCTGAAAGAGTCGCTCTTCTTCAACTTTGCGGCAAACCGACTAATATCAACATAGTCCAAATATACGCTCCCACGGCGGATAAACCCGACGAAGAAGTCGAAGAATTTTATAGGCAACTCGATCAAACCCTAAAACTTACAAAACCACATGAAATAAACGTGGTGCTGGGAGATTTTAACGCGAAGGTGGGAGCAGGCAGGGTGGACCCTATAGTAGGAGATTACGGTCTAGGACAAAGGAACGACAGGGGACAGAGACTGATCCAATACTGCGAGGAAAACAATCTGGTAATAACAAATACATGGTACAAATTACCGCCCAGACGATTATATACCTGGAAATCACCGCAAGACGGTGGGCAGCACATCGTTCGCAATCAGATTGATTTTATTACAATCAACCGCAGATTTAGAAATTCGATCACCAGGGTCACAACATTGCCAGGCGCTGACATAGAGTCAGATCATAATCCGCTTTGCGCAAGCATTAATCTGAGACTTGCTAGGGCCAAGAGAAAGAACAGCAGAAAGACACTAGACCTCAAACTACTCCGAAATAGCGAGACGAGATCACAATATAAACATCACTTAAACTTAGAGCTCTCTAGTGTCACTGCGACAGAAGACATCGAGGAACACTGGTCTAACATCAAAAAAGCCTTCAATGACACAAATAGTACATTTTTAATTAGAGAAAGACCAACAAATAAAAATCAATGGATGACAAGGGAAATTCTTGAACTAATGGAAAAACGTAGAATCTGTAAAAGCCAGGGAGACGTCAATAACTACCGAAACTATCAGAGGAAAGTTCGAAACGAAGTAAGGGTGGCTAAGGAAAAATGGTTAACAGAACAGTGCATGGAAGCTGAAAATCTACACAACCTGGGTGACAGCTTCCATCTCCACAAAAAGGTAAAAGAAATAGCTGGACTCTATAGGAAAATACCGATAAGCTATATTAAAAACGATCTTGATGAAATCATATTAGAACCCGAGAGAATATTAGAAACTTGGAAAACCTATGCAACCAGTCTCTTTAGCGACGACAGGCCCCAGGATCCACCAAATATGGATAACAACTCACTGTCTGGACCGAGTATATTGGAAAGTGAGATTGTTCATGCTATAAAACTATCGAAAAACAATAAAGCCCCTGGGCCAGATAATATGTACTCCGAGACTTTCAATTTGATAAGTGAAGATAACTTAAAAATACTGGTAAGGCTTTTCAACCAGATCTACGATACTGGAATATTTCCTGAGGACTGGCTCCGCTCTACATTTATCACACTGCCAAAATCAGCTAATGCACGAGCATGTAAGGACCACCGTCTTATTAGCCTAATGAGCCACTTTTTAAAGCTCTTTCTGAGAATCTTGCACACTAGACTATACAGAAGATGCGAAGAGGCTAGTGGACTTAGTCAATTTGGTTTTAAAAATGGATTTGGAACCAGGGAGGCCGTTTTCAGCCTTTGTATGTTGGTGCAAAACTGCCTTGATCAACAGAAAAACGTTTTCATATGCTTCATAGACTATGAAAAAGCTTTTGATAATGTGAAACATGAGCTTTTAATAACATGCCTTCAAGATCTGGGCCTGGATGATAAAGACATTAGACTTATTGCCAATCTATACTGGAATCAGACAGGGGAAATGCCAATTAACAATTTAACAACGGAAGAATTCGAGATAAGGAAGGGTGTTAGACAGGGTTGTATTTTGTCACCAATGTTGTTTAATATGTATGTGGAAAGAGCATTCGTTGAGGCGGTCTCGAATAGCTCTATAGGAATTAAAGTTAACGGCATTCCCATCAATAACATACGCTATGCAGACGATACTGCAATCATAGCAGATAATGCAAATGATATGCAAACGCTATTGGATGCTGTTAACGAGGCAAGCAAGCAAATCGGGCTAAAAATTAATATCAGCAAGACAAAATTTATGGTTGTGGCTAAAGATAACATACCTAACATCAACCTGAACATCGAGGGACAGACCATTGATCAAGTAACCAAATTTAAATACTTAGGTTGCCTCGTAAACGATAAGTGGGACCCGGAGCTCGAAATTAGGAGTAAAATAGAACAAGCCAGAACCACCTTTCTGAAACTTAAAAGGTTCTTGACCAACAAAGACCTGAGATTTGAACTAAGATATAGGATGGTCAAATGTTATGTTTGGTCCGTTCTTCTGTACGGTGTAGAAACATGGACTCTCAAATCAACAACCATAAATAAAATTGAAGCGTTCGAAATGTGGACGCTAAGGCGAATGCTTAGAATTCCCTGGACCGCCCACATAAGAAATGAGGAGGTGCTTCAAATCGCCAACCTAGAAGATCGCGAACTGTTTGAAAACATTAAAACGAGAAAAGTCTCCTACCTTGGCCACATTTTGCGTGGAGAACGCTATTATTTCCAGCGTCTTGTGCTGAAAGGGAAGATCGAAGGAGGAAAGAGAGGATTGGGTAGAAAAAAACTGTCCTGGCTCCGGAACATCCGCCAGTGGACGGGAATGTACGATTTCCAGACACTCCAGAGTGCTGCTATTGATAGAATTATATGATGGGAAGAGGTCGGAGGACGCCTACGCAGAAGTCTGCACGGCACTTTGAGAAGAAGAAGTAAAAACAGTAATTACAAGAATTATTTTTACATGTTATCAAACAATATATCACATTATAGTGAGTTTATTTAATTATTCTTTTATTTCATAATAATGGGAACATCGTTCAATATTTTAATACATTTAATCTTTATTTTGCAGATACCACACGTTAAAACCTCCCTCGGCACTTATCTCTTCGGGCTTAATTACATAACCATGGTAAGATTTGCTCGATAGATTTATTTATAAATATTAAAGGAAGGTACAATCTTTTTAGTTTATGTCGTCATAAGTTGTCTGGGTTTATATATTTTTGAGTTTAGGTTTAAGCACGATAATTGATCTATTTATCCTTCAGACTTTCTTGGGTGGTAATATAAATACTGTCGCAATTCCCATGGTTAAAATGTATCTACTGAATGATTATATAATTATCCATTTTAGTAGAATATACTTAACGTTGATCAGCATAAAATAACTAGTGTTTGCTTCATTACAACATAGAGTGCATTGGTTATTTTACCCTTTTAAATATAGTGAAGCAGAGCAGGATATTACAGAAATGACAGGTTTTTGTAGAATTTGCTCGTAAGTAATACTTAAGCAATTAACACATTACTGTTGTTTAATTAAGGAAAGATATGTTGATTGATTTTCGGCATTCCTCTACGATAATCTTATATCATGAATTGAAATACAAGTATTATAGTTGTTTCATAATTTAAACAAATTTTTAGTGCATAATGAGTTGAAAAAAAATTACCCCCACGAGGCATATTCGACACAAGTGCACAACGATTCACTCCGCCTCTATAAAGAGCAAAAGACTATCCTTATATGCAATCTCTCTCACATCAAATGCAAGTTAGTACACCGGTACCCGCGGTATTTGTGGAATAGATACTTTGTGGAGGTATTTTTAATACCGTCGTTTCGAGTTGAAAAATGTAAAAATTATCGGTTCCGGTTTGAGAAAGGTGCTGGATATTAAACAAATTGAGCCACGAGCGGCAAACGGTCGCATCTACCATTGGTACCAATATAGAAACAATCACGATTTGGCATGTGTTACCTCTACGGTGACCATCCAGCTTCATCTTAATTATTCTTGTAGTGATAATTAATTTGAAAGATATTTAAATATAAATAAAATAGACTTTTGCTTTGATGTTTAGGTTCCAGTACAGCATGGCGCAGGATGGTTAATTGCCGGTAATCACTATCATAACGTAGTCCATGTTAGCTCGTAGTAGCCAATGTGCTCGACAATGGTGATATTGTAGATTTTTCATACTTACATTAAAACATCGGGGCGCTGATAATCGTATCTAGTAGTTTGAAATGTTATGAATAAGTTTAAATTAGAGCAGTAATAATCATGTTGGCACAAAACATAGTTTCAGGTTTAACATCAACATAAAATACCTTAATCTTTCGTAAATAAATTATGGCTGTCAGCACTTGCTGCATTGCTAATTTAACTACTACTAGTTTAATGACATAGATGGAATCTTAAGCCACTAGCAGCATCAAATTCAGTTCCAGTAACGACAAAAATTCTATTAACCTCATGTATTTTCATTTTTAAAATGTTTGTTTGGTTGAAAAGACCTAAAAGGCAATATTTTTACTACTGCACGATAGCTAGAAAAGTATTTTTATTCCATAGCTGAAGCTTTATCCCGAGACCCTGTATTTGTCCCCCACTCTTGATTAAATAATCTACATTGTAACAATTGGCCGGATATATAACCTACAGAACTGCATGACCCAAATCGGCATACCCCACATATCATCTGTAGGTAAGCAAAAAATACAGTATAACTAATCCACTGGACCTATTTTGAGAAACTGATGTTTTTTAATGTTAGTAGAATATAAAACAATAAAAAATTTGTCTATTAATGGCATCAAATAAAAGACATTTCAAGAGCTTTATGTTATTTTTCCAGAAAAGACTTAGACAGACCCATACATTTAGAGAAATTAAGGCATATCAAAAATTTTTAGTGCAATTTTCTATTCAAATGTATTTTTAAAGTTAACTTGTGATAAAACTTTGTTAGGGTCACACAAAATAAAACCTAAGCAGAGGTTTTAAGCATTTAAAAATTTTTCATCAAAACTTTGTTTCTGTTACAGTTTTAAAGCTCCCAATTTTAAACCCTTCAATTAGGACACATATACATATAATAGGCTTGGTGAAAACAACACACTAATAAAGGGAACAGAGAAGTACAAAGGTCTTAGTAGGGTCGAAAATGTACATTTAGAGTTACCCTTCTATAAAGTTACTAAATTTAGGAGGGTATGTGTGTTTATTATTAATATACGGTAACCTAAATTTTGATTTTCCTTATTGCTACTTAATCTGCTGTCATGTTTATAATATTAAATAATAATTTATTTTTGTTGCAGATTAACCTGAAGAAAATCGATATTTCACAGGTAGGTAATATTTTACTTTGTTGTTTATTAAATAAATTATGACCTTTAATTTAATCTATTTTGGTGTAATTAAATCTAATTGAGAAGCTGTAATAGCTCCTGATTGGTCCAAATGTTTTCTTCATTTTTCATAATTAGCTATTGACCACAACGTCTATCATTTTTGCTATTTATATATTTTTTCACTGCAGTTAAAGTATTTAAATTCTAACATATAATAATGCCCGAAATTCTTTATACAAAAAAAGAAGTTTTACCTTTCCTATCTTAAAACTATCGATTAATGACAATAAATATTTTCATACTGTTCTTTTCAGAACAGATATTTACTACCATAAAGCGGTGCCCGTATAGGAATTACAAAAAAGTATTTAAGATGGAGGTTGTAGGGGCTACTAAGAGCTACAAATTAAATTATTTATTGATATATAGAATTGCATATAGGTTTGTAATAAACCGTACTTACTTTTACACACTGCATATTCTCTTACTTTTAGGTTCTATTCAGTATTTATAGCCATTTTTCTCGAAAAACAGATAATAGAGATTTTTTAGTAAAAAAAATTAATAGTAAACTGCCTGCACCATGACTTGAAGGGCAGTCCATAGAGCTAAAATATATAATCCGACTACAACTATGCATTGGGAATTTTTTAAAAGAATAAAACCGGTAAAAAAAGTTATATTATGGAAAGCACGTTACTGTCAATGGACTATTTGTAATAATTTAGATTTTTTTGTCAGGGCCTCCGTATTAACTTGATAAGCCCAATTTGAACTGACTAAACAGATTCTGAAAGTTGAGATTATGAACTCTCAAGTTTTTCATATAAACTTGTTGAAATATGCTAAAAATGCTTCGGAACTTAGCGTGATACACGTGAACTCGGGTCCGAATCCGAGCGAAGCAGTTGTAGTGAGGGGTTACAAGCAGCGGAGGAGAAAGAAGTCGCGGACTGCTTACGCCAGGGGCTATGACCATATTTCATATGTGTAAATGCATCCCATCAAGGACCTATAAATATATAAACGGATATATTTATATATTTATATTTTAAATAATAATATATTGAACAAGTAAAAAATATATAATATAACTACGTTTAAACCAAATGTTATTAAATATCCCAAAAATGTATTTAAAATATAAACAAATAAATGCACTGGTTTGTTTACTTACTTACCTATTTATAAGTCCATTATGCTATGAATGTTCATATATGAAATATAACTCACTACCATTGCTTCGTTTGATTTCGGAAACGAGTTGCTAAAAATGCTTCCCAATATGGCGTATTATGCCATATTGGGAAGCAATTTTAGCAGAACTCAACAAATTTTTACAAAAATCTGCGACAGATGAATTATAGTTCATAATCTCTACTTTCAAAATCCGTTTGAAAATATTCAAATCGGATCTCTTAGGTTAATATGGAGGCATTGGCAAAAATGCTTTTATTTGTTTTTATTGCAACTACCCAAAAACTCCTAATGTCACAAATTTCATCTCCTACCCGTTTCAAGTTCATATATTAAGCTACCATTTGTCAAAAAATCCTCACTCAATATTGTAAGTTACCAAAGAAATTAGTTAAAAAAGAAAAATTTTATGCATTTTTCGACTTTTCTCGGAGAAAAGTATCCATTCGAAGTTTTTAGAAAAACATTTGAAAGTTTGTTTTTTTTTAATTATCTACCAATAGTCCATTAAAAGTAACGCGAGTCATTCAATACTTTCCTTAATAAAGGCAAAAACTAATAAGTCACCCATTTTTACTTCTTTTACCGTTTTTATTATTTAAAAAAATCCTAATGCTCAATTGAAGTTGTATTATGTATTTTCATCTAAGGAGGACCCTTCAAGTCATGGTGCAGGCAATTTGCTATTAATTTCTTTTTGCAAATTAGCTCTATTGATTAGATCAAGAGGCACATTTCACGCCTTCTATCTTTTTATATAAATCATCATAGAATTGTTCCATATTGAAAAATACTTACAAATGTGTGTTTTTTTCATTACAAATACTTTTTTCAAAATAATTTTTTTAACAGGATACAAGGTTATTAAAAGCTCTGGGTTCAAGTTTTTTCGAAGAATTCAAATGAAATACCCTGTATACTATATTTGATTTGAATATTTCTAATAATTTTATTTTAGTTTTATTGAATATTATTTATACATAAATCCACTATTTACTAAAATATTCCTCGATCTGTAAACAAAAATCCTGGCTTTTACGCATGTAAAAAACAATTTCTTGCTTTACTTGTCAGCAATGTTAATTTAAATGGACAAGTACTAACTGTCAATTAAACATCAAAAAAGTTTCTTTTATAAGACATTGAGATGATCTTTTCCAAATTGGGAATAACCGTTATGATTTATGTTCTGGAGGTGACTGACAAAAACTTTTTTTGAGCAAAAATATCCCTATTGAAGACAATCATCGCTTTTGTAAAACTTATGTAAAGGTTTCATGAAATAAGGAATGTAAAACACACTAAAACTGTAGCATTTTATTTATGTGTAGCAGCATAATTTAATAATCATATTGAGCAGTTGGGAAAAAAAGCTGTTAAAATAACTATATTCGTCTTCATGGAAAAGAGGTAAATCTTCAGTGTTTCTTTTTCTAAGCAAGATACTAATGCTCGAAAAGATTGTTCTAGTGTCCAAAGTCCAGAGAGTCCCAAAGATTTTGTTCGTTAATGGCATTGTGATCTCTGACATGCCGATTTGTTCTCGCCAGGAGTGTTGTCTCTGTACAACAGGGATACACTCTACACACTGCCTCTTGAGCAAGACAATCCTCCATTTAAACGTAGAAACCTCTATGGAGATAAATGCATATTCAGTCTATTCGTTAAGTTGTAATTAAAACCAATTTCGTGTTAGTTAATAAAATTTTGTAATATGTAGCGTACGATCTGCGATGCAATCCTGTCATTATTTTGTGGTGTAAATTAAATATTAGAATGTATATTTTTACAGCGTCTGATCAAAGATAGTCACGCGCTAATTAAGGAATATTAGTTAAATCTTTGATGCATATTTAGTTTTTTTTTACCTAAGGATGTAGGTAAAATATTACCTATGTTTTAAGTAGGAAAACGAGTTAATAGTATTTTTAAAAGTTATAGAAGATTCATATATCTGCTTCAGAAAAGTAGCGAGGAAAACCTATATTAGTAGGACTACTGTATTATGTTTTTTTTTTTTAATTTTGCTGAAAAATCATTTTCTTCCATATCGCATTCAACTTCTTCAAGAATTGTGTGATGATGAACATTAAAGGCGAGCAATTTTTTGCTACTGGGCTACAATTCAAATTCAAAGAGAACCATGTTTTTTTTTTTGGCATTCTGTTATTTACTAATGTTAATAAAAATAATTTTCACTATTATTCTACTATATTTACATAAACAGTCAAAGAGGTGGTTCTTTAAAGCATGGGTTGGTATTATTAGAAATGTTGTCCGTATTTTCTCGAAAAAGGAACTACTGTAGACTAATATCTTCAGTTTTTGAGAGAAAAGCTAAGGCCATTATTACAGCAAGTAGTGTATGCATGGGAACACATCAAATAGAAGAAGGGAACCTACCCACTTTAATGCCGTCCAACATACTAAGGTTCCTGATGGGAATGGGGCTGGAGGACCTGCGTTAGACGACAAGGTATCCCTTACAACTTAGCAGCAGTAGGGGATCACAATAGGTCTATTAGGTCGTAGTATACAAATCCCCAATTTTACGCACATACATACATACATGACATTACCTTGGCTCATTATACAGATAATATTCCTACCTTGCATAATATTCGATATCAAGAATGTTGGATTGTGAGAGAAAAATTGTCATATACCTCCAACTACAAAAAAAGATATTAAAGGATCCAAGAAGTTTTAATAATGTTCATTTTGATACATTAATATAAATGTATCCTTAGAAAATAGCTTAAATATTTCTATTTAACCAAATGGTAGGCGTTTTGAACATTTCGTTAAATAATTTTCAGTGTTTTGTACCGTAACTTGAACATTTAATAAATTAATTTGCATTGTTTTTATATGATTTGTATTTGTATTTTAATGGTGAAGTTAGTCTTCGTCCAAACTTGATAATTTTCTGTAAAAGCAAGAAAATTTCTGAATCGTTATTAAGACAATAAAATTATTTAAATGTTGTTTTCTAATTAACAGATAACTCGTTCTCCTCATTTAAAACACACTTGTTTCAGTCAGTTTTATTTTATTCTACATTTCCTATTTCAACGAACTCTTGCATGAAGCTTTCAAAAATGCATCTGAATGGTTGAAATATCATGATAAATTCCTCTTTCTAACATAAAAATTAGGCTTCTTCACTTTTGTAGCTAACAAACAGATTCTAATTCACTTCTAAATTACTAAACCGAATAAGCATTTATATTTGTCAAATATTTGCATTAAAATTGTTTTTTTTTCCTATTTACTTTTCAGCGAATATTTAAGTTAATATATTAAACAAAAATTAACTCAGTTTAAAAAAAAAAAAAATTAATTCAGTTTAAAAAAAAACAAAAATTTGCAGTAATAATATGCAGATTAAAAGTACCAGGTTTCTAAAATTGTACCAATAAATCTTGAATAACTCTGTATAAACTGCAACAAGCTACATTTCTTCAAAGTTTAAAAAGAAAAAAGTCCAAAAATTACACAATACACAGCATGTTCCATTAAAAATATTAATCTCATTTCCTTATTTGGAAAAATTAGCACTTTTGCTTATAAATAGACAACTATCTCAGTAAATAATGGATTTAGGTATAAGGTATCCAAATTAAATATAATATATGGGGTGTTCCATTTAAACTTAAGAAAATTTGAACACAGAAATTTGAATAAATATAAATTCTGAAAAAAAAGTATTTAAAATGAAATACGGACACATGTCACAATATTAAATTGCCACGATGCTGGTTGTATAAACAGGTAGAGGGTGTTAAATAAGCCTCTTTATTGAGAAAAGTGGCCATAAATATTGAATGGTTTTTTATAGACCCCAACAACACTATGTAGAACAAACTAAAAATAAACAATATGTAGAGTTTTAATTAGTTTTGTTGTGCTATTGTTATAAATTATATCGTATATGTCAACAAACAAACTGTAAAAAGTTATAGACGAAACCTAGAGATAAATTCGTTTTTTTTTTCGATTTGGTGAAAAATTAAAATGATTTTTTATTCTTCTTTTTTTTTTAAATTGTAAAACAAAATTAATTTGTTATTATTAATCCTCTATTGGTAGCTTGGATCCGTTTTAAAATGATAACATATTACTAAATAAAGGCGTTTTACTTTACAAGTTTATTATTTCCGGAAAAGATATCTAGCGCCTCTGGGGTAAGCATTGAGAATTAAAAACAAAATCTTATTTCCTGCATTTTAGTTTCATATCTTTAATTTATGAATTTAATATCTAAAATTTAAACATATGTTTTTAAATTCAAAATTCCTGGTATCGTTAATCCAGTATCTACTTTTCACTTAAATTATCACTTATTACAATAACCTACTTTTAAGACTTCAAGAGCCTAAATTTATCAAAAAATTCATTTTTGTGTATAAATTAAAATTTTATTTCAATTCTTCTGTATCGGATATAATATAAAAATAGTTTATTTAACGATATATTAAGCCCTCTTTCTAGCTCAATGTTTTTTGTTTGGACTTTTGGATAAAGCAGACAAAATGTTTATGTGGCACTGTTTTGTATTTAAATAAAACATGCATTATATCCCAAGTTTTCATTGAAAATTTCAAATAAACACCTTTGTCGATAATATGAAATATTTCCGACATAGTTTTGGTTTATTGGGTGAGATTTTGATACAAATATTTAGTAACATAGAAGCTAATTTCATCATTGCCAAAACGAGCCCTTAGCAAACTTTCCAATGGAAAATATAAAAGAATGGATTATGAAAATAATATTTTTGGAAATATTTTTATGCTTTTACTTCAAAATTACTATTTTTACCCCTGCAGTAAATATACCAACTTCTAAAACACCTAAGAATGAAATAAAAATAATCTTTAAATTTCAAATACTTGCTTCACATAAATCGATAGTTGAAATGAAAAACAAAACATCATACGATTTTATTTATAAGATGTTTTTTCTTTAATTAGTAATCAAGATAAAGACCGAAAGCTTTCACTGCTTTGATCAAGTTAAAAATCATGGTTCTTGGGTTTAAACCGACTCAGATTGGAATTATTATCTGAAATTTCGTCTATGATTGAACGAGGCATCTTCAGGGATTTTTACTCCACGAGATTAGAACATTAAATGGCTATAGAGGAGCAAGCGTAACAATCGATTTCCACGTATGACGTAACCTGTATCTCTGTTAATATTATTTAGATGTTTACAAATTTTGATTGGGTCTTTCATTTTACGTTTAGAAAATTCAGATACCGTAGTTTCTTTTACATTAAAACTGTGACCTAAGCAATGCTGGTATTCAGCTACTGCAGATTGTACAATTTATTTATTTTTTATAGATCTTTTATGTTTCTCAAGCCTAGTGGATATATACCGTCGTGTTTACTACAAGATCAAGGTATCTTGTAAACGCCTTCTGTTTGAAATGTTGCGTACTTTGGTGACTTCAAATATTGTCCAACTTTCTTACATGTATTGAAAATTGTCCGAATGTTTGATTTTCGAAGCGATCTGGCAAGTTTTATATTTATTAATAGAACATCTTATATCTTCAGCGCAATATCCGTTGCCTCTCAGAGCATTAGTCAGTTTTCCTGTTCCTGATTTCAGTGAGTGTTGTTGGTTTGGATGAGCTAGGAAATTATGGAGTTATCTGGCCATGCGGCCAAATTTCGAGCGTATCATCTACATATCTGGACCACAATTTAGGTTTTAGAAGAGCAAAAGACAAGGCATTCTCTTCGAAAACTTCCATGAAGATGTTAGATACTACAGGTGATAGTGGAGTTTCCATGACCACTCCCAAAATCTGCTTGTAAAAAATTCCTTGAAAAGTAAAATAAGTAAAAGTCAGACATGCTTTAATTAATTTAAGTAAGGTGGTGTCCATGTTGTTACTTCGTAATATGTCAGATATTATGGAAACTGAATCATTTATGAGAACATTTGTATACAGGGATTCTAGATCAAAACTGACCAATATGTCCCCGGGCTCTTGAATGGTTTTTAGTCTTTGGACAAAGTGTCCAGAGTTTCTAACAAAGGATTCAGTTTTTCCTGTAGACGGATGTAAAAATTTGGCCAGATATTTACCTATTTTGTAGGTTGAGGAGTCTGTTACGCTGACGATTAGACATAGAAGTACATGTTCTTTATATATTTTAGGCAGTCCGTAGAGGCGTGGAATATTGAAGCTGCTTGTCGGATATAAATACCGGGCTGTTGCTCCTCGATAGTCATTCAGTGTTCTAATCTCGTGGTGTAAAGAACCTTGAAGATTCCTCGTGCAATCGTAGGTGAATCGTGGGATAATAATTCCAATTTGACTCGATTTAAATCCACGAAACATGATTTTTATTAATCAGGATATTTATCAGATGTCCCATATTTACCTCATGTGTCTTTCACAGACATTAACTCAATATAAAATATTCTGCTATCATTTTTTTCAAAAACAAGTTAAGAATTAAGATAATTATTATCAAATTAGATTAGTTTTTATGTTAGACATTCCTATAGGCGGTTACTCAAATTAAACAACTAAAATTCAAATATTTGTTATTTATTTATGCAACAAAACTATTCAAAAACACTAAAAGCATACTGAATCTGACAATATCGACAACAGAAAGGATCTATATGTCGTTACCCAAATGTCAAGAGAACGTTTGTTAGTGTAGATAGATAGATACATTATATACTTTTCAAAAATTCAAATACATTGTAAAAAGTTTAATTAATTATCTTAAAATAAATTATAGCCAAAATTATGAAATCCTAAATATTCAAATAAACGGACTAGAGGAGAAAAAATCATCCTAAACTGTGTGAGAATACAATTTGTGTGCCGATTTATCTCACCAAAAGTCAAATACAAAACTGAGCAGTCAGACGATGAGAAAAATGTAAAGAACTAATCTGAGACTTTTTCATTCATTTCCCTCCCATTTCTAATTACAAAAAAAGAACAAGTTAATAAAAAGAGAATAAATAATAAAAATTTCTCTTTTAGTGTACTAAGTTCTGTATAAACGTTGGAAGCGTATTAAATATCCTTAATGCGATGTAATTAAAAAAATCTCCGGCATAATATTGTAGTTAAAAAGGAACAGAAAAATTATCATTTAAAATAGAATAGGTTTGGTTATTATAAAAAATAAATGGGCACGAAACTGGACGTTTGCTAAGACAGTTAAGAGCAGAAAATACATATTAAGTCCTTATATTTAGCTCACTATTGACTCTATACAATTTCTCAGTGGAATACAAGTAGAGCTTCTTACGAAGGATTTTTAATATAGTCTGCCTCAAGCCAAAAAACAATACTTAAGGAGGAATTCAACCAAAGCACCATAAAACGTTATGAGAATTTTTTGATTAATTACTTCTCTGAGTTGATAAAACTTGTAAAATATACCTCTAATTTATTTAGTCTAGTATGCTATATGCTCAACCAATTTCAAATGCCGATGAACTGACACCCGATTAATTTGTTTTGTTCAATTGATTGACTTTTGCGAAAAAAACAACAAAGAAAGTTTGAGTGTTGTTTAGGGATAAAAGAGTCACTGGTTCACCTTATAGAGACCGTATTGGCATACGTCCCTTTCCAATTATCCCCTAAAAACCATTACAGTCTCATCCGCATAAGATATTACACTACAATTTTCTAAAATTTTATCAATTATTGTGCAAGTCAATAATTCCTAAATAATGTTAAAGGTCTATTTCCGATATTAGTTCCCTAAAGCCGTCCAAATAGTTACCATATGAGACAATATCAAAGGCCTTGGCTAAATCAAACAATCACTTACTATTTGAACTACTCTAACCTCAGTACTTTGTTTCTACCTAATGAATGTGAATTTACTTTTTCTTACAAGATTACGTCAGGTATTTTTTGGTTTTCAGAATTAGTCTAAGAGGAGAAGTTCCTATTTTACAGCACCATAAATATGTACTTCTAAAATCTGTTAGAATAGCGAAGACTATATTTGCTTTGAATAGAAGAATTATAGCCTAAACTAAATCAAAATTAAGTCTAAAATTATCATATTCCTTTTCTGATATCATCTCCAAACGGGATCGTTGCAGCTATTTTAATTTTGTTGGCAGCTACTCTGGATAAACTATTCTCCTTAATTTTTCGGCCAGAATGTTGGGTTAGTTTGTGTGCTTCCATGATAGTTTGCTACGATGTGTACTTTGGTCCTATGTTGACATAATCAAACTATTAAATCTTCTTCCTCATAAGGGTTCTTGTCACTTTTTCCTTGTTGCGCTAAAATACTTCTACCTTCGTGACTTTATCAACCCATGATATGCACAGGACGATGATAGCACTATATTTTAAACACTTCTAATTTAACAGTTTCGGTCTTTTTAGGTGTCCAAGCCTCAACTGCATATTGTATGGTAGAATAAACAAACCACGGACACACTCTTATTCTTAACTGTAGTTTAATTTATTTGTTTAAAAAAAAAGCAGGTCTTAAAAAATCCACAAATGATTTTTGTGTTTGATCTTCAGATTGATTTAACAAATTTCCAAAACATCTCTATTTTTGATCTATTTTGATCCACATGATATCATTTGTACGGCTGGTATTGATGTTCAACGTGTTTATAATAAAGATGCATTTGTTCTTTTTTAAGTTTATAATATTGACAGATATCATTTAATCTTTGTAGTAGAATCTAAAGGTCTTTGATATTGTCAGTTATTAAAGCAGTAAGTACCTTTTCTTCCAATATATTAAAGCTTCACTAAAAATACTAAAAAAGGGAAAATAGTAAACAATCCAGGCAAACTCTATGCAAAATTCATACTTCACCGGAGATCCAATGATCATTTTTGATTTTGGCTATCTGATTGAAATATAAATTGGCAGTTAAATTCCCTTCTCCTACTATCGATATTTTTTGGTGTAAGAATTTCATAAATCCTCTGTTAAAATACTCCATTAAACGTTTTTTTAAAATTTATAAACTAAGCATATATGCTCTGATTTATATCCAAACATTGCTTACGTTATTAAGAGCATAAGTCTATTTTAATAAAACGCACTATATATTCGATTACCAATGCTTAAAAAAAGAACTAAATACATATATCGATTGATTTTACCGGTTTTTTTTTAACGATTCATAATTATCCAAAAAAATAATTCTCGGTAAAAGTAGAGCTCAAATTTCGGAATGATCTTTGAGAAATTATATCATATTTATTTCTAAAAAATCTATAATAGGCGAAAATATAGCTCATTATCTTTATATCTGTAAAAGTTCGAAAGTTCACGGGTTCAATAATGACGAAACAATTAAGACTACGGTGCGTGCCTAACTGATATGCTAACGCTCTAACGCTATTGGAGTCCTATCAGGACCACATGCTTTTCCTCCCTTAGAATCTTGGAACAGTTTCCTCTGCAGCATTTAGCATCTATTCTATTCTAGGTTTTTACAACTGATATGGTTATTCTTGTATTTATACCTCTCACTCATTAAGTACTCCGTATATCTCTTCAGTGATACCTTGTGTGGCTTTTTTAATTGCTAGTAATGTTACTTTGCCCGCTGAAAGAAAATATTCTCTATATGAGACCATCTTTCTTTTATGTTTTGACACCCTTGATTGTCTTGAACATATATTTGATAAGCCATTTGCTCAATTTTAATTTAAAAAAGAGAAAACAGTGACTTTAGTGATTTATCTTTCTTTACTTATCAAAAATAATTCTTAAAAAATAAACTGTATTTTTAAAAAATTACAGAAATAAATATTAATTAACTGAGAAATACAACTTTAACTTATAAGCAAAGTAAATTACGGAATTCGTATAATATATACATACATTAATTCGAGAGGTTCCACAGAAAAATAAATACAAGTAAAGAATATTTGATTAATACATAATTGAAAATAAAATCAAATTTAAATTCTCAAACGTATTTTTAATTTTACGAAGCTGAATTCTGTCAAGATGACATGTTTTTGTAAATGTGTGGTATTTTAATTTCATCGCCCTGTGATTAACGATAAGATACTGAAAATCACATTTATCTCTCGGTGACGTTATTTTATTGCTTTTTTATCTCTGTTGAAGGGCTAAGGATGCCAAAGGAACCGGCTGCGGCAGATAGTGGGACATCCTATTCTATTATCGGTAATTAGTTCGCTGACAGGCCGTAAATAAAAACTTCGCAGCTCTCATTTATATTAAACTAGCGACCCGTCTTGGTCTTGTACGTGTACGATTAGGGTTCTAAATGAGAGCTATATAATAATAATATTTTTTGATGTGTAAAAGTATTTGGTGTAATATAAAAATATATAAAATAATTGTGTCAAGAATTCCTAAAGTTTAACTTCGTTTTTCTATTCAATTTTGAAGTGACCAACAATGATTTTATTGGCCTTTCTTTAAGAAAACGTAAATGATTTGGATTAAAGTCGTATCTATAACGGAGATCATTTAGCAACTGGAACAATAATTGAACGTGTGTTCCGAATTATGGTTCTTGATATTCAGTTTTTTTGCCAGTGTTCCTGTCTACCGACTTTTAGGACTCTAGCTAGTTTAATGGTCTGACAACTTTTTCTTAAAAGTTGCTGGGCATGATAACTGAACTCGTGCTGATCGTAATCGTCTCTATCAGTTCTAGCGCCTTCAACGGTTAGGCTAGTCCCATGCCCATTTTTAAAGGCTAGATTTATGCTGTCACAGACTTACTTGAAGAACTTTTTGAGATTGACAATATCGTCACTTGATTTATCTTAAACAGTTTCTTCAACATATAGTATAGGCACCCATAATTTTCATAGCCAATTAGGATACATTGTCGATTCTTATGTTTTTCGTAATACTTAATAGGAATCTTTAACATAATAAGCCTTCACATGTCCAGGGAATTTGTTTTTAATGATTTAATTCTGTATAACACCATAAAATTGATAATAAAAGAAGTATCCATTTCGGACTTATGTCATCTTGTTTTAAATATAATAAAAGAGGCAATAGTAATTTTAAAATTGGAAAAGTATATTCGATTCCGGGATATTGCAAAATTAATAGTGACTGGTTGAAAAGACGATTATCGGTACTGCCCTATATACGTAAATTTCATGCTGGCCGATAAAGTTTACTTTTAATGAATAGATCTGAAAATAAACAGAAATAAAGCGACATCGAGAAAATGAAGAAAATTTAGTATTGAGTTTCGGCCGATTATTGTGCAAAGATAATAATTTTTTCACCGTATCTGGTTATAGCCTATTCTTTTTTGTTAGAATTACACTTTCAATCTATTATAAAGTCAGGATCTCCTCTTTTTCGTTCCATCATAAAATAGAATTCGTTTTGCTAGAATCAACAGGTAAATTTTTAAATTGTTTAATTTTACATTTAATTGTCGAGAAACACATGCTTTGATAAATAATTTTATTTCAATGAATCAAGATTTTCTCAGTTGTATAGTACCGTTTTCATCCAACTTTTGGTAGGTTCTCCAACAGAGTTTGTGGAGTGAATGGTGAATACTTTTAGAGTGCGGGCATACTTTATAAAAGCTACTATCATCTTGTCCATATAAAATTTTAATTTTATTGTCATTATTTGAATATTCTTGGAAAAATCCCTAAAAGAAAGTATCTTTTATTCGAGTTCCTTGGTGATTTGGAACATTTAAAATATGGATACATAGTTCCTGTTTCATGGTTCATACTCCACAAAATTAGAACTTTCTTTGTTAAGTAAATTTTTCTTTTATGGGTTTCGGTCATACTGTTACTTCATATCGTTTCGGTTTATTTTATTATTTAAACCATCTTTAGAGAATTAAATTGTGAACAGGAATAGGCATTTGTATTACGTTAATAAATAAAATGAAAATTTTCTTAATTAATGCTAACTAATGGCTTATTTAAACAAAAATACATCTAAGTTTTTATACAAAAGCACTAGTATGTTATTTTTACATTTTTGGTGCTTTGTTAGGCGTATGAATATATACTAGTGAAAAGACGGAAAATTTTTTGAATATTTGCAATTTTATTGGTCTTTGTCTTTTTGCTACTTCACTATCTGTAGACAAATATTAATTCTGTCCAAAATTTACTCTAAAACGAAAATACCTTTACAGTTGAATGAGACGTCCTGGATCCTTTACAATATATATATATATATATATATATATATATATATATATATATATATATATATATATATATATATATATATATATATGAAGCAAAATGCGAACAGTAAATGCAAACTTCTCTCCATCATATCCTTTCTGTGTTAGAGGTTGCACAGTTAGAATAAATTGTTATAAAACGCAATTTATCCCATTTCACCACCATCGAGATGATGGCCTACCTGTACCACCACACCGAGAAGAAAGTCAAAACTTACCCTCCCCGCCGCAGTGATACGGCAGAGGTACATGTTTCGTCTCTACTAGACTCACCAGGGTACCGACATGAACCCTACTGTGCAAAGGACAGATCAGAAGAAAGCATGCAGACACTGAACGCGGCTTCGCCGATCTCCCGCCGGATGACGTGTATATGTTTATGCGGCTTTCACGGATTCCTCCGTGTGAGATGTAATAGTAGTGGATATATACACATTATGCCGTTGTAGTGCTGAAATCACATTCAGCAAACGTACAACTATATGCAGCTCCATGTATGAATGATCATATCTTTTCTGATATGATCATTCATACACTGAGGAAGACCCATAAACATATATATATATATATATATATATATATATATATATATATATATATATATATATATATATATATATATATATATGTATATATATATATATATATATATATATATATATATATATATATATATATATATATGATACTTATTAAATTGTTTTGCGCCAGGCACAAATAACTATATTTAAGTATAACTGATTTGTACCAATTTTTTATTTTCAATAAATAGTACCCAATTACACATGTGATTTGACATTTAAAACATTAATGTCAATTTTTTTTCTCTCTCTCTCTCAGGTGAGTTCAGATGAAAATATAATTATTATCAGAAAAAGTCAAACCAATGATTCAAAAAACACAAATACAAACTTTATTTACAAAAATACAATCATGTCATTGGGTGCAGTTTCTTTATGTAAAATTTATAAATCACCTTATCTAAACCTAATTAAATTATAAATATTATTCAATTTGCACTGTGTTCTTTTATTGGATTTAGAATTTTTATTTCTGGAAATATTATATAAATGTTTAAACGGTTACAAATGAGAATATGATTTTATTTTAAACAGTCTAAAAATAATTTAGTGTGTGCCGTTATTATTAAAAAATGATATTGATACAGTGCAAATTAAACAATTTATTTTATTATTAACTATATCTATTCATAATAAGTTTAGCATAAATCTATTTTATCAAATTATCTTCAGGCAAATCAAAAGTTTCTATATCTTACACAATAAATAAATATCTTTTAAATCTCCAGAAAATTTTTTTTATTCACGTTTTATATTTTCTCCTTCTTTTTTTATTAAAGAGAAATTTACAAATCCTTTCTCCTTTGCCAACTATTTAAATGTTTTTCAGAGCTGCTTGCTTATTGACATAATTTATTTACTAATTTATTAAACTTCTTTTCCTTTCTTTAAAATTGACTTCCAATCTCTAGATATTTTTATATCCAAGCTCTATGTTTCTTTTTTGAAAAAAATTTAATGAACTAGATCAGCAATGTTTTCTTTACACACAGATTAATCTACACTGTCTTCCTTTAAATTTATTTATAAAATAACAAATGAAAAACTTTTAAGTTATGGTCTCGTTAATAAAAAGACGAGCGAATTTTACACTATAATCGATTAATAACTACTCCCTTTCTTTTTAAAAATAACAACTGAAAATATTGAGGTTATGTTACTTTTTATGAACCCGACTAACGATGTTTACTGTACAAATGATGAACCTGTACTCTCTAAAAAAAAATGAATTTTAGCTTTTATAATAAGTGGTCATGTGATATAAATTTTTGTTTTAATTTTTTTCTGATTCTGTAGTAACTAAATAAAATTTTAAGCTTTGAAACACAAAATCAAAATGGTTTCTTAATTTTCAGTTTATGATAAAATGTTGTTATTTTATTGATATTATGAAATAAATATTCTATTTGTTGACAATAAATTATGATTTATGTAAATTTTTTACTTTTCCTAACATTTTGATATATATATAAACTTACTTATTAACACATAAAATTGATAAATAAAATTGGATTACATCTAAAAAAATTTTATATATACATTTAAATTTTAATTGTAACTTGCTGAAATTAATAATTCCTGTTTTATTAATATTATAATCATATTTAACAAAGTTTTACCTGCATTTAGGTACTATTTTATCCTAGTTTCTTATTAAAATAAACTTATAATCTAGATTTTCTTATACTATTCTTACACATTCACAATATTTTTAACAAATAATACGTAGAAACTAATATGTTATAAATAAATATTGACGAATAGTATCTATATTTTACTAGATAATTATTATTTGACGTTTATTTTCACTATTATCTAAACTAACCACGAGTTCTGCAGTTCAAGCAAGGTATCGCCCCATGAGAGGCGTTGCGCGTATTTTAAGCCAACAAAATATAATAAAGAGACAAGTTTTGGTCCGTGATTTTAAAAATAAAATAGAAATATCGCGACTATGCGGATAAAATATTCTTGATAAACATTACTCTTGTGTTAGAAAATGCGAATAACTCCAAGACAGTGGAGATGCTCCGGATCTGATAAATGATGACAGCGCTGTTTCGTCCTAGTATGAGACTCATTAGGTCATGGTGTTCAGTTCAAACCATCATCTCGCAATTGTATCCTATAAACAGATTCTAAAATTAATCCGGCAAAATATCGCTATTGTCTCTTGTTTACTATTTTTTAAATTTAGAATCTGTTCATAGGGCACAATTCGCAGTTATATTTTACAAAACCAACAAACAAAATTTAAAATTTGTCAATTGCCTAAGGGGATCTCATATCTTCAAAATAATTCTTGTCATTAAAATAGATTATCTGCAAAAATCATGAAGTTAGCAAAAAGTGGGTTGAAAATAATTTGCATCAGAACTGCTATACCAACGTCCTATTAAAAAGTATACTTTCAGGTTTGAGTCTTCTAAAAGTCTTACATTAGGCACTATTAAAGCAGGAATTTTTATGAATTCAAAATCAAAGGAAAGAGGGATTCTCTATGCAAACTACAGATAAGATGAAGGAAGGACATTTAAAATTTGTAAATAAAAATAATCATTCCTTAGAATGGAGTATAACGTTGTATCGTACATATATGTAAATCTACAGCAGTCTTTTTCTTTTTAAATCAAATCAAGATTTATTATGCGTTATAAATAATTAAATTGTTAATAAGGTAGTAACCGATTTCCGGGTTCAAACTGAAAAATTATATTAGTTTCCTTTCTAATTTGTTTTAAATGAATGTGCTTAATTTCCTCTAAATTACTGGTAAAATTTTCTGAGTGATAAAAAATAATTTATGTTTCAAATATACGAAAGACTAGTTTAAAAACTCCTATTCTGTAATGCAATTTATGGTGGTAGAAAATGTTAAAAATTGTATAGTTCCACTACTAAATATAAATTTTTGACCCCATTTTAATATACAAGTTTACATAAACATTTATGAAAAACATTACAAAATCTGATCAAACAAACTAAAGTAATTTGATGTTAAATATGCATCATTAAAGTATTTAAAATTATATTTTAGGAATATTATAGTTGAAATTAAATGAATAAACGTCACGATCCAGAAATTTCTCGCAGCCGACGTGACGTTGTCTGCCTTTTCACGTTTACACAATTCTATTGAATTACCATACATCAGAAAACGATTTATTTCCTTCCGCTCTTATATACAAACAAAACATATCTATAAGAATCATTTTATATGTAAAATTTTCTATAATATACATAAACTTTTATTTCTTCTATTGTGTTGTATAAAATAAACATAAAAAAAATAAATGTAGGAACGCAAAGTGGAATCTTTATGTAAATGTTCAAATATCTCTTCTATTCATAGGCTTACAAAAACAATATTTTCAACCATCTTTCTTAAGAATTCAGCATTTAACTCTAGTTCAATACCAAAATAGCTTATACTAGTTTCTTATACATATAGTTGGCAATTGGAAATGCAATAAAGTTGTATGTAGAGTTGTTACTTGTTACAAACATATCTAAATAATAGAAAAAATTAAAATAATAAGGAAAGATAAAATTTGATAGTAGACTTCAATGACGATTTCCATATAATATAAATAAGATTCGGATGCCCATATTAAAAAAATTGCGAATTTGAAATTACTATCCGAAATGATTAAATGAGCATTTGAAGACAAAAATATTTTAAAACATTTAAGACGTTCCATAATCTTGTGTCATACTAAAAATTCTTTTTTTTTTTCAGTTGTATATTTATATAGTAATACTGTTACATTTTTGAGATGTTTATTTTTGAAACAGATCCTTTCTTACATTCCGACATGCTGTACTTTATGTGGGTGTGTTGGGTTGCTAATCCTCCATCGGGCGCCTCTCCAAGGTGGTGGATGGGGGAACACCTTCCAGATATGGGTGGTACCGGTGAAATCAAATAGCCGGGGCGGACCAAAACAACACCGCAGCGTCTGATCTAGAGTGGGCGGTTTCAAACAGCTGCCGTTCTCTATGTTAGGGGCGGCTGAACCTAAAGCAGTGAGGGCAACGAGAAACCGCATCCCTAATAATTTCCCAAGATATTGTTATGGTGAGAAATAGAAATTTTACGGCCTCTAGTTCAAGACTGCCCTTTGATGGGTCAGAAGTACTAAGAATTTCCTAGCTCAAAGTCTAATTTAAGGATAGGCACGTGGAATATCAGACGCCTATACGCAGCTGGTAAGTTCGAGAATTTAGTTCAGGAGACTAAACGCATGGGGATGTTCATCATGGGAATAAGTGAACTGCGATGGACGGGTTCGGGAACATGCAGACAGGCGGATGCTATTTTATATTATTCTGGCAGCGAAGACAGCGATACACAACATAGGAATGGGGTTCGTATTTTCGTAGAGTCGCAACTGGAAAAATTTTGTAACAAACTTTGCCCCTATCAAGGATAAGGACATGAATAATGCTTCTATAATTAAACGCCACTCATTTAATATTAACTCCTTGCAGATTTATGCGCCTATAGTAGATAGGAATAACGACCATGACGTTGAAGTATTTTTATAGCCTAAAATCTAACGATATCACATATATCCTAGATGATTTTAATGCAAAAAATGGCAAATGTCGTAGATCTGACTTGATAAGAGAACATGCCTTGGGTGAAAGCAATGAAAGTAGTCACAGACTGTTTGAATTTTGCAATAACGACGTGGTAATAACAAACACATTGTATAAGCTGCATAAGCGAAGATTGTGTACATGGAAAAGTCCGAGCCATTATTCGACACGTATAAGAAATCAAATTGATTACATATTGGTTAACAAGATATTCAGAAACTGCGTAAGAAGGGTTACAACATATTCAGGTGCTGATATTGGGTCTGACCACAGTCCTCTAATTGCCAATATTAATGTTATGTTAAAAAAAAATAAACAAAAGTACTCAGCAGAAAAAGTTTAATATAGCAGATATAAAAAAGATCAGATGGAAACAAACATCAACAACCACATGAAAGAGATAAATTTTACAATTAATGTAAAGAAAATGTGGAAATTATTTCCTGATCTTATCTCAAGGTTGATGGAGAAACATGTCGTAAATAACACCAAACATAATAAACAACGACGGATGACTGAAGGAATATTATGTCTCATGGAGGAAAGAAGAAAGTAAAGAAACAACATAGAGGATATAAAAAGAAGCAAAAAGAGATCAAGCAAAAGATTCGTGCAACTAAGAAGTGGATGGGAGATAGATGTAAAAAAATGGAGGAACTAGAGAGGAAACATGATACTTTCAGCATGTAAAAGAAGGTTAGAGAGGTTTCTGGATTGTTCAACAGGAGGATCCCTAATATACAAGTAGACCCAATAGGCGAACCTCTCGATGATGAACAAGAAATCCTTAATGCCTGGAGTTTCTACATAACCGAATTATTTGAAGACCAAAGACCAAATATATCAGACGATATGCATCAAGCTGAAGGACCGGAAATTCTGAAGTCAGACGTTCTTCATGGCATAAGACGTGCAAAATCCAGACAAGCAACCGGCCCAGATGACACTCCAGTGCAACTCCTGTAATTGATTCATGAAGACAATTTCGATATACTGGTTAAGTTTTTTAATTCTATGTACAACACTGAAGAAATACCGAAAGAATGGCTGAAATCTGTTTTTATACCGCTACCAAAAAACAACGTGCCAAAAGATGTAACGAATACAGGTTAATAAGTTTCACGAGTCACACCTTGAAAGTTTTCCTGAGTATTATTCACTGTAGAATAAGGAATAAATGCGAAAGCGGCCTAGATGAGATCCAGTTTGGGTTTAGGAATGCCCTTGGTACTAGAGTAGCACTATTTGCTCTAAATATACTTCTTCAAAAGTACTAGGACTAACGTAATGACATTTTCGTTTGCTTTATCGATTACGAGAAAGCGTTTGACAGGATACAGCATGTGAAGCTCATAGATATACTGAAGAATGCTGGTATAGATGGCAAGGATGTGCGGATTATAGAGAATCTATATTGACGCCAGAGTTAATTGTAAGCTTATCAAAGAATGCCAAACTCAACGAGGCGATAGAGAAGGATATATTCTTTTTCCACTGCTGTTTAATTTATATTCAGACAAAGTTTTTAAGGAAGCCCTACATAACAATGTATTTGGGATTAAAATCAGCGGCGGACTAATAAACACGATTCGTTATGCCGATCGTAAGTGATAGCCTTCAGGATCCACAAAAACTCTTAGATTCTGTCAATGGAGTGGGGAAAGAAATGGGACTCAACATAGATGTTGCTAAAACTAAATTTATGGTTTTCAGTCGTCTGTCATATTCAGACGCCTAGCTGCTAATAAATGGACAAACCGTTGAAAAGGTCTCCCACTGGGATGTTATGTTACTGAACAACTTGACCCAGATAAAGAAGTTAATTGCAGAATCGAAGCAACCCGCACTACTTCTCAAAAATGAGATGGCTTGTCTGTAATGACAATCTAAATTTAAAACTTCGTCAAAGGATGATTAAATGCTACATCTGGTCAGTGTTGTTGTATGAAGCGGAGGTGTGGACACTGAAGGCAGCCACGATCAATCGTTTGGAGGAATTTGAAATGTGGTAGCATAGGCAAATGCTTCGAATACCGTGGGTAGCTATGCAGACTAATATAGCAATTTTAGATCGGGCAGATGCCACTAGTAAATTGCTGATAGCTGTAAAATGCAGAAAACTAGTATAGCATGACCATGATCTCGGAGAGAATTGGTACAGAATTCTTTAACTCATAAAGAAAGGTAAGATCGCGGGTCGTAGAGGTATTGAAAGGGAGCAGATCTCTTGGCTGAGGTACATCCGAGAGTGGACAGGACTACACAGTGTTGAACAGCTATTTAGAATAGCTGAGAACCACTATCAAATAGCCATTTTAATTACCAACGTTAGGTGAATCTGACACAGCACAAGAAGAAGCTTATTCTTTGAATTTATTGAAGCAAAATAGGTCAATTGTAATATCTGACATAAGCAGATTTTAATATTTTTAGGAAATTTTAAATTTTTGGTTCTTTTGGGTTATACAATATCTATAATTTCAATCATACTTCAAAAAAATTTCAGTTGATATACATTTCGATTCAAGCATATATTTAACGTATTTCTGTTGAATTTTTTTAATATTGTCTTGCATATATATAATAAAATTTTGTATTTTAAACATTAGGAACTTAGAAGTAGAAACAATAATCATTAGAAGCATTAATTTGATCTTTTGTAGAGCGACAGTGAGAAATATTAACAATACCATGTCGTGTTATGTATAAAAATTACCTAATTTTTATTAAAACAATATCAGTGCTTGGATTTTTAATTAGATTACATCTATATGATTAATTAATCGATTTTCTTATTGGGAACCTATAAGCTGAAAACCAGGAAAAATTTCCGATTTTAGCAAAACTGATCATAAATTATTTTTTTCGGTATTTAAAGAGTAAAGAAAAATTATTGGTGACGGTGGCACTAAATATCAAGATACAAGAACAAATAAATCAAATCACGCCAAGCGTGAGGTGTCCTTATTGTGGTGTGAGTGTACTGCAGCTTTATGTTCTGCAACAGTAGCTAAAATCTGCATGTCGAGTTTGCCTTCAAGAAGTCACTGGTAGTAATAGTGAATATGACAGATTGTTGGATCCAAAGTATGAAATTCACCTTTCTATTTATATGTTTTATTGCTTTCGTGAACGTATATTTTTTTTTGCTCTAATTACATAATAAAAAAATATAATAACCTTAAAATAACTCGAGATATGGGCCCCTAAAGAGCTGCAATGGAATCAAGTTTTTTACACATAATAATTGGACCACCAGATATACTTCAATTTTTTTGAATATGATGTTTACCAGGTAAGAACATTCAAATTACTTTCCAAGAAAGTGTTGTAAATTACTCACAGCTGCAGGCTGTATGATAGGAACTTTGGACAGCGTTTTTTACATACCTTTAACTATTTAGTGAAAATTAAGTACTCTCCATTCATGTCGCTAAAAATTTAGGAAAAAAGTCATTTAATTTACACTGTTAGTCACCTTCTGTCGGGTTGAATATGAAAAAGAGGATTTTTTCCCTGTCACCATAATTTAAAAATTAAACCAACTGCTTAGTTAAAAACTTCATAAGAGGGTTCCATATAGGCTACGTGAAGGCTGATACACTCGCGGGCACGATGAATTAAGGACTGCTGTACCAGCCACACTAACTCAGAATTGTTCCTTATTTCATCACAATGAAACGTGATTCTCCGTAGAAGTTCCTCCCTGCTATCGACGGGAGTGAAATATACCAAGGTTCTGAGGTTTCCCCACAGGTAATAATCCAATGGCGTTAGGTTAGGAGATCGAAGAGGCCAGGCAATTGGTCCTCTCGTACCTATCCAACTGTTTGGATAGACGTTATTCGGGTGCTCCCGCACAGCAACGCTGCTATGAGGTAGTGCCCCATCGTGCATTTAGTACATATTTCGGCGGGTTTCAAGTGGTAAGTGCACTACTACATCGTGAAAAGCATTCTGGAGGAACTCCAAATAAAATTATCCAATCAGTCGTACCGACAATACGAATGGTCCTATCAAAAAATTGCCAATCATTCCTTCCCACATATTAATTGATTGAAACTAATGATGATGCGAAACAATAGTTGCATGAGAATTTTCATTAGCCTATATATGTGAGTTGTGTAAATTTATGATAACATTTTTGGTAAACCCTTCTTCATCCGTGAAGAGAATAGTGCTAATGAAGTTTACATTATTTCATTACTGATCCAATAGCGAGTTTATAAACTGAATTCTACTGGAAAAATCTTCAGGAATCAGTTCATATACTTTTTTCAAATGATATGGATATTACAGTTATTTTTGAAAAACTTTATGTACTATTGTTTTCGACGTATGAAACTACGCTGATAATTTTCGAATGTTCGCAGAAGGAGTGTCATCTACAGCATTAAAAATATGTTTTTCTAATTGCGGTTTACGTACTGTTCTTCCCCGACCAGCATCGGTACTTCTTTTTCCAAAATTTCCTAAAATTAGGAAGAAGTTTAATAATATTACCTTATTAAATGTAATCACCTACCATTCTCTCTTAGACGTTGGTCAACTCGTTGAAATGTTTTCTGATCTGGAAGAGTACGATCAGGATATCTGCCGTGATATAACCTCCTAGCTTCCAAAGCATTGCAAAATGAAAGACCATGCGTCAGATGCATATCTGCATACTCAATAAACGTTTATTCCATATTTCAACTTATTTCACAATTAATTTCATCCAAAAATTAGTAACTTAATATCCACGTAAAGAATCAATGTGTCAGCGATATGAAAGTTGATAATTTCTAAAATGCAACATATTTATTTCTTTCGCATCTAGCAACGTTTGCTATAACAATACTTTGTTTTTGGTGCCGATAAAAAAAACGCACATTTTTTTGCGAACCTAGGTCAAACTGCAATTCACAGAATTAAACGTTTTTAACTAACGAGGTAAACTTTCATTTTGAACAGAATTTTTATTATCCTAAGGTTGAAGGTTAAATATTTGATAGGAACAAAGATGTATCTTTTATCGAAATACTTCAAATACATGATGTAAATAAAATGACGTTTTTTCGAAAACAGGATTAGCGACATGAATGAAGAGTACTTAATATTTACAGTTAAACTTATGTAAAAAATTTGTCCAAAGTTCTTATCATAAAAAAATAGGGTCAAGAGTGTCACAGCCAGTCCGTCCCTGCAGCTGTGATTAATTCCCAAGACTTTCTTGTATAATAATTTGAAATATCTTACCTGGTATACATCATATTAAAAAAAAAATAAATATACTTGGTGGCTCAATAATTATGTGTAAAATCCTTGATTCCATTACAGCTTTTTGTAAGCCCATATCTCCGAAGAGGAGGCCTATATGAAAAAAGTTCATACGAACGTGTAGTATTCCTTTCACGTGTTTTTTTTTCACATCCGAGAAATTTTCCACATTTTCCCGGATACCCTGTATAAAAAAATTAGAAATTTTTAAAAATATACATAACCATATTTCAGATATGTAAAGGTTTAATTCATCAATAAATATAGATAAAATATTAATTTGAGCTCTTTATTTTGGAAATGTAAAAGTTTAATTCATAAATAAATATACATAAAACATTCATTTAAGCTTAAGGATTTTGAAAACCCAGAATCACCGAAATAAATTAGCGGTTTGATAAATATGTCACCAACTTTGTGTTTTTGCTTAATTTCTTTGAATTTACACTTAATGTCAGTGAACTTGATGTACGATATTCTGGCACCATCCCCAACCTCGCTGTATTATTTTAATTAGAATATCTAGACAAAATCATAACAACTACAAATAACGTTAGCTACTTTAGGATATGACAAAGCTTATTATTTTTAAGTAATTACTATTTGACAGCATTAGTAAATAAACGGTATTCTTTAAAATGCTGTTTTAAAGTTTTGCCCTATCGAAGTGTGAGAAATTGCATTATTTAGGTGGTAAATTGTTAAATCCTTGAATATCTTGATTAATAATAAAGGCACTATGAAAAATAAACGCATATTTCAGGATAGTTAATAGATCTGTCTTTCCGCTACTAATCGTGTATTGTTCTTTCCTATAATCTCGTTTCCACTTATCTACTTCATTATAACAAAACAACATAAATTTTAAGAGAAAACATAGAGGATATCTTTGACTTAAACAGCTTATGTGTCTATAGACATTGAAGTACAAGTTTATCTTTCTAAAAAAAAACGATAAAAATTATAATAAAAAAACACAGACTTCGATATTAATAAAAATGCTCCCTCAACCAAATTATTTCCGTCTATATATTTCTCTGTTGAAATACATAAAGAAGCGGCAGGAAAATAAATCTTATTCTGTCTGATATTTATTGAGAAAAATGTGTGTACAATATGTTGAATGGCAGATAAAGTTAGATATAGGATATACTGTTCTTGCAAAATTTATATAGTATATTGCATCCACCTTGAATAAAATTAAGTTAAGCCTACATTTTGTTATCCCTAAATTTTATTTTTGACATGTTTTATTCGTTTAATATAGCATACCATTAATTCATAATGTAATCCCTAGTGCACTGTTGCTTACTAAATTTATATCTTGGATATTTTTTTATTCATTATTTTCAAAAATACGTTACTAGAAAAGCTAATGCACGTTGTTTTAAATTATTTTTGTTTAACTCAGAAGCTATGCTCGCTAGTGAAAATACTAAGTTGTTGGTAAAAACTTCCACTTGTATAGAAGTTGTTCACTAGCTCTATGTAAACTTCCTATTTTTTCAGAAAATAAAATATTTCATACAGCATGTCTACTAAAAGTTGCATAGGGTTATTTCCTGTAAAAAGTTTTGCATAGGATAAAAGTTAAAATAAAATTGAAAATCATCATTCCTGGGTTTAGACCGTGTCAAATTGGAATTATAATCCGACGTTCTTTTCGCCTACGAATGCACGAGGCATCTTCAGGGATCTTTACTCCACGAGATTAGAACACTGAATGACTATCGAGGAGCAACAACCTGAACTAACCTGACTGGGGCTCAGCGAACCATGATCCAGCGTTATAATCGATTTCCACGTGTGATGTAGACTGTAACCCGTATCTCTATTAATATTATCTGGATATTTAAATATTTCGATTGATTCTCTAATTTTACGTTTAAAGAAACCAGCTACTGATGCTAGCACCTTAGTTTCTTTTAAATTAAAAGTATGATCTGAGCAATGCTGGTGTTCAACTACTGCAGGTTCTACAATTTGTTTCTTTTTTATACATCTTTCATGTTCCCAAAGCCTAGTGGATATAGACAGTCCTGTTTCATCCACATACACTTTACCACAAGAGCACGGTATCTTGTAAACACCTTCTGTTTAAAATGGAATTGCGCCCTTTGAAGACTTCAAACATTGTTCAATTTTCTTACGCGTTTTGAAATTTATCCGTATATTTGATTTTCGGAGCAATCTGGCAATCTTGTTGGTGTTTCCGTATATGTAAGGTAAGACAACACTCTCCATAGGAGGTTCATTTATGACATTTTGTTGAGGAGTTGGGTTTTTATATTTATTAATAGAACGTCTTATATCTTCAGCACAATTTTTCTGTTTTTGATTTCAGTGACTCTTCGTCACATATTGAAAGTGCTCTATGTTCCAAAGAATTTATGATGGATTGTTTTTGAGAAGGATGATGGTGTGATGTTGCATTGTCATATCGATTTGTATGTGTTGGATTTCTGTACACAGAATGTCCTAATTTGCCATCCTCTCTCCTTTGAACTACTACATCAAAAAAGGGAAGGGTACCATTTAATTCAGTTTCCATAGTGAATTTTATGCTAGGGTCTTGTTGATTTAGATGGTCCAGGAAATTATGGAGGTTATCTGCGCCATGCGGCCAAACTACGAACGTGTCATCTACATATCTGCACCAAAATTTAGGTTTTAGAGGAGCAGAAGACAAGGCGTTTTCTTCGAAAGCTTCCATGAAGATGTTAGCTACCACAGGTGATAGCGAAGATCCCATGGCCGCTCCCAAAGTCTGCTCGTAGAAAGTTCCTTGAAAAGTAAAATAAGTGGAAATCGGACATGCTTTAATTAACTCTAGTAGGGTGGAGTCCATGTTGTTGTTTCGTAATATGTCAGATATTAAGGAAACTGAATCATCTATAGGAACATGTTTGTACAGGGATTCTACATCAAAACTGACCAATATATCTCCGGGCTCTAATTGGATGGTTTTTAGTCTTTGGACAAAGTGTCCAGGATTTTTAACAAAGGATTCGGTTTTTCCTGTAAAGGGACGTACAAGTTTGGCCACATATTTACCTATTTCGTAGGTTGGTGAGTCTATTGTGCTGACGATTGGACGTAGAGGTACATTTTCTTTATGAGTTTTAGGCAGGCGTAGAATTTTGGAGCTGTTTGGTTTAACGGCTTTCTTTTCTTCTGGAGTGAGGCTGGAAGCGTTAATTAGAGATGTGAGGTTTCTTTCGATTTTATTTGTTGGATCTGTCCGAATGACTTTGTATGTATTGTCGTCCAAGAACTGGTATTTTTTCAGTATATTTGTCCTTATCCATAACAACAGACGCTTCCAGCCTCAGTCCAGAAAAAAGAAAACCGTTAAAGCAAGCAGCTCCAAAATTCCACGCCTCTGCCGACTGCCTAAAATTCATAATAAAAATGTACCTCTACGTCCAATCCTCAGCGCAATAGACTTACCAACTTACAAAATAGATAAATATCTAGCCAAACTTTTACATCTCTTTACAGGAAAAATCGAATCCTTTGTTAAAAACTCTGGACTATTTATCCAAAGATTAAAAACTATCCAATTAGCGCTAGGAGACATATTGGTCAGTTTTGATGTAGAATCCCTGTACACAAATGTTCCTATAGATGATTCAGTTTCCCTAATATCTGACATATTACGAAACAACAACATAGACTCCACTCTAGTAGAGTTAATTGAAGCATGTCTGTTTTCCACTTATTTTACTTTTCAAGGAACTTTCTACGAGCAGACTTCGGGAACAGCTATGGGATTTCCGCTATCACCTATGGTAGCTAACATCTTCATGGAATCTTTCGAAGAAAATGCCTTGTTTTCTGCTCCTCTAAGACCTAAATTTTGGTGCAGATATGTAGATAACATGTTCGTAGTTTGGTCGCATGGCGCAGATAAACTCCATAATTTCCTGGACCATCTAAATCAACAACACCCTCGTAAAAAATTCACTATGGAAACTGAATCAAATGGTGTCCTTCCCTTTCTTGATGTACTAGTACAAAGGAAAGGGAATAGCAAATTAGGACATTCTGTGTATAGAAAACCAACACATACAAATCGATATCACAATGCAACATCACACCATCATCCTTCTCAAAAACAATCCATCATAAATTCTTTGGAACATAGAGCACTTTCAATATGTGATGAACAATCACTGAAATCAGAAACAGAAAAATTGACTTATGCTCTGAGAGGCGACGGATATTGTGCTGAAGATATAAGACGTCCTATTAATAAATATAAAAACCCAACTCCTCAACAAAATGTCATAAATGAACCTCCTATGGACAGTGTTGTCTTACCTTACATACACGGAAACACCGACAAAATTGCCAGGTTGCTCGGAAAATCAAATATACGGATAATTTTCAACACGCGTAAGAAAATTGGATAATGTTTGAAGTCTCCAAAGCACGCAATTCCATTTCAAACAGAAGGTGTTTACAAGATACCGTGCTCATGTGGTAAAGTGTATGTAGGTGAAACAGGACTGCAGGAGTTGAATACCAGCATTGCTCAGGTCACACTTTTAATGTAAAGAAACTAGCATCAGTACTTGGTTTCTTTAAACGTAAAATTAGAGAATCAATCGAAATATTTAAATATCCAAATAATATTAATAGAGACGCGGGTTACAGTCTACATCACACGTGAAAATCGATTATAACTCTGGATCATGGTTCGCTGAGCACCAGTCGGGTATAAATTCCGGGCTGTTGCTCCTCGATAGTCATTCAGTGTTCTAATCTCTTGGAGTAAAGATCCCTGAAGATGCCTCGTGCGAAACGTCAGATAGTAATTCCAATTTGACACGGTCTAAATCCAAGAACCATGATTGTCAACTTGACCAAAGCCGTGAAAGCTTCCGTTCTTTTTTAAATAGGAGTGTGTTTTATAAAATGTGGAATGTTAAATTTTCTTCTTCTTCTTCTTCTTCTTCTACTTGTATGAGATCTGCTGATCTGTTAATTCCGGTCGTGCCTCCCTATCATTTCCTGTGATGTGGACTGCCAGCTATCTCTCCATCTTTTCGGTGGTCTTCCTGGTGGTCGGTTTCCTGCTGGTTTTCCCTCTAGTACTATGCGGGGTAGTCTGTGTTCGGACATCCTTTTTACGTGGTGATACCATTCCCGTCTTCTTTGTCTTCCCCATCTTACTATATCCTGTATCTCGCATTGTTCTCTGACGTCTATATTTCTTACACGATCTCTTCTGGTTTTACCGACTATCATCCTCATTACCCTCATTTCAGCCACCCGTAGTATACTTTTCGTTAAATTTTCTTTATGTATATATATATATATATATATATATATATATATATATATATATATATATATAATTTTTAGTTAAAGAAGTTAAATTTTGGATCAATTTTAATTTTTTTAATTTTCCCATAACTGATATGTTAAGTTTAAGCAGGATAATATATGTTTTTCAGAAATCCAGAAATAAGATCTTTTCATAAGCGGTAACTTTTTCAGTAGAATTAATAACAAAAAATTTCTCAATATGCAACTGTATGACGAAAGTGGGGCTTTAATTTTCTTACTCAATAATATAATTTTCTTACACAAGTTATGTGTTTAGATATTAGTATTTGAAAATTCAAAAAATTCTGGTTTTAAAACAGTATTCGAAAGGTTTCAAAGCAAAATTATCTACATGTTTCTACTTTTAATGCATTATCTATCACTAAAATAAAAATATTTTGAAAACAGTATAATATACATAATGTTATATTTGAGCCAACTTCAATAGTAGTCAAAAGAATATTTTGTGTACCCCCCACGACATACAGACCGGCGCTAGCGGAAAAAGAAGTATTTTCTTTTTCTTTATCTTGGGTGCCTACTTGCCAATATCCACCTTGAGATCAAGAATTGAGATCTATTGACCCAGCGTTGTCAAAGTGTCATGGATTCTAGGAAATGGATAGCCGTCTTTGTTATGGACGTCACCAATCTTCCAGTGGTCAACACAAAATCTAGTAATTCCATCCTTTGTGACTATTAAAGCATCACGAGATGACAAAGGACTAAGCCATTCCTCTATAACTCCCTCATTCAGCATTTTGTCTACAAGTAACGTCATGTTCTGGTATTTGGCTATATCAAGTTTTCTTCGTTATTTGGTTCGATGGATTGTTTTCCTCTTAATTTTATCCTTGACCTATTATAAAGTGCTTCTATTTCCAAAGCCAACGCTTCATTATAATAACTAAATTTGCTTATACGCAACATACGCTGTATTTCTCGATCTTTGATTCTATCAATAAAATACTGGATCGTAAATTATTTTCCACAATTGTTACGTAGTTCCTGGGTAAGCCAGATGAATAAAAGGTTTGGATATCTCTTTTTTATTTTTGTAAACTTTTTTCATTCTCTGGTGCCTTGGCTTGATTTGTAACTGACATAACATGCATCAATGTTGATCTTCACATATTTTTTCTATGCAGCACTAAGGATTTCATAATCTTTTTGTTGGGTTTGCAAGAATCGTTTGCAATACTTATACTGCTGATCCACGAAGTGCAATTACTAATACAGTAGCCATTCTTTCGAAGTTTCTATTATTTGCAGTAGCGACAGTTTCAAATTGGTCATTGTACATTATCCTAGACGTTGGACCATCGTAAATTGGGGGTTGGATATTTTGCTCAGTAGTTATTACTTTACCAAAAGGGCAATGCTTCTTTAATGTCTTGATTGCTGTCTGCAGGTTCTTCATTTTCGATTCTATAATAGCTACTTCTTGTTGCACATTTGATTAAATATTACTTTTGATTCAGTGCTATTTACTTCTTGGCGCACTTTTGATTCTCTCTCCTCTTTCACTTCTTCTCACACTTCTCCTAAGCCTTGTCGTACTTTACCTTCGCACCTCTCTTTATTAAGCGTTTGCATTTGTCCCAGAATAATTTGATCGAACTTTTTGTGTTCTTATACAATGACCTCTTATGTTGTTTATCTTGGATTCTTGACGGCGTTCTTCCTCCTGTTATTTTCCTTTAGTGCAACTTTCTTATTCTTCTTTTTCTTTTTGGTGACGTTCTTCTGATTATTATCTTCCATTTAAGCGACGTGCTTCTTCCTCTTGTTTTTTTTAGATGACCTTGTATTTCTTTTTGGCCACCTGCTTTTCCTTTTTTATAACGAGGTTCTTCTCTTTCCTGTTTTTCTTTTAAGCGACCTTGTTCTTCTTTTTGGCAATATTCTTCTTCATGTTTGTCTTTTAGGCGACTTTCTACTATACCTTCTATAAAATAGGCCAATACTTTATTTATTTGCTCCATTTCGGCTGTTTGTTGTCTAGTAGATGTCATAGAAACTTCTAAAATGTTGTTAAAAATTAGTTTCTAAACTTCTTTCTAGATGCTAAATTTGATAGTAGACACCGTTTTTCGCTAACTCGTCTAGTTTCTGAATAGAATGTTATAGAACTTTGTCGAAAATTCGGTTCTAAGCTTTTGACTTGATGAAAAATTTGCTGGTTAAGTCGGTTTTTCACTATTTCTTCTATTTTTCAATTGGAATATTCTAGAATCTTGTTAAAAATATGGTTCTAAGCTTGTCTCCTCATGCCAACCTCAGTTTTTTGCTATCTCCAAATCATTCTAAAACTTTGTCGAAAATTCGGTTCTAGGTTCTTTTTTTGACGACAGATTCGATAATGAAGTAAGTTTTAGCTATCTTTTGTAGTTTCTAAATAGAATATTTTAGATTTTTGTTGAAAATTAATCTTATCTTCATACTTGATCACAAATCCAACATTAAAGTCTGTTTTTCTCTATCAACGCTAGTTTGCAAATAGAATTTTCTGGAAATCCGATGATAATCCTCCTTCTGACAACAATTGTTACAATTTTCTTTTCTTATATTCACTCATTAGATTCAAGTAAAAAACACCACTTTTAAGCAACTACTTTATATTTTTTATTAATCCTTTCACTAACTTATATCATATTCAAATTTACATATATATATATATATATATATATATATATATATATATATATATGATTTATTTTTTATCCTAAACCTTTTGTTAATATTTTTTGTAATATTTTATTGGATATGGGTCTTTCCATTAGAGAATCAAAAGATAACAATTTTTCTGACGTTTTGCTTTACATAATGAGATAGAAAGATATGGTATATTTATTTTGAATCTGCAAATTACATTTTTTTAATAAACGTGTATCACAGTTATTGTTCTACATACACATTACATTTACATTTTTAAGTTGATTAAAATTAATAAAAATAAAAGAGTATTTACAACAGTCTTAAAATTAAAACAATTCACAGGTTAAAATAGTGAAAACTATAAAATCGTACATACCTTGAAAGTAACATTCGCACAAAGCTAATCTTAAAGCCAACAGTGCATTTCTCTAAGAAAAACTTATCTGTGTACTTAACTTCACTTTTTAAATTTAATGATTTAAATGTGTTAATACGCTTCAAATATTCGTGACAGGAATTTAACCTTCTATAGATTAAGGGCGTGTAAAAGATATATTCAATATAAGGTAGGAACATAAACCCTGTAAGGGTCTAATTTTCAAGACAGATGGTGTTATAGTATAAAAATAAATGTTTATTTTGCAATAATTCTTAAATGACAAGGAAGTTATCTGTCAAAATTGGTAAGCAGACTTTTCCTTATAAATTACAAATTTTGACTAATAACATGCTTCTGAATTTTTATCCAGTGACGTGCTACAATGGAAGGCGTCTTCTTAACTTAACATCTAATTTGTACTCGACTGGTTGAATGGCAACTACTTGCCATGATTTTATTTCCTTATTAATTGTTCTTAAAAAAAGGAATTGCCTTTAACTATGTAAAAATTTAGTTTTCGAGTTATTTGATCTTTAGTAAAAGCGTGTGCATGCCTTTTAAACTTTATTATCATCCCTCTAAAAATTGAGAACTTGTTTATCTGTTCCATTACAATGATTGTCAACTGGTGAAATAGCGACATAGAAATATATCTCTCGGCATATTAAAATTATTTTTCAAAGAATTTAATACATACATGTTTTCAATAATATTTTGTATAAGTTGGTTCAAAATTGAATACTTTACACCTGAATTTTCAATTTTCATACCCAACGACGTTTTATTATTTGAATATTTTCGACTAAGAGATACTGCTAGCCGTACTTTAAAGAAATAAATAAATTCTCTTTAAATAAGTGTATAAAAATTTTATTTAAAAAATATAGTATAAAGTTTCTATGGTGCAATCAGTTGTTGATATTATTAATTAATTCTGAAAACTGATACAGTCTATTGCACTAGTAGTAGAAGTCTTATTTTTCTAAAAGCATTCTTGAAAGTCCGAAATTAAGAAAAAATTTTTAGCTTCCAGGAAGGATGTCGGAAAAAACTGTATGAAAATTATTTGAATAAGTTTCCCAAAACCATTAATCGATTAATTCCAAACTTGAGACATCTTCAAGGATCTATTAATCCTGAAGATTTATACCAAGAGAACAAACTAGTCAATAGGCTCCCAAACCTGAATAAGGAAACCAACCTGTTCAGACAGGCTGCAATGTCAAGGCTTTTTAACTTAAGCTTCCTATATTATTCAATCAATCAATCCAGAGGTGTCCATCATTTAAAAAAAAGGATTTTATGTCTTAAAGGATATCCACTTTCTAGAAAAACTACTGAATTCCAACTTTTGCAAGCAAACACAATTTCTCTTCCTCAGATCAGGTTTCGACTACTTTCACAGCGCTCTTCCCTTACTTTAAAGCTATACATAAGAACAGAAAACCTGTTACACCAACCATGATTGAACTATGCAAAGCAGAATAATAACCCCACTGATTCAACCAAGAGTAAGAGAGGATACAAAAAAAGGAATTAATGTATGCAAGGAGGAAATTACTTTGAACATTTATTAAGAAAAGGCTGTGCTATGTATGAAAGTGATATATCATCACCCTGTGACTCTTATCTCAATTATTTTTTAAAATTATTTCTTCATAGTATTTAATCTTGTAAATAAATTTGAACAACAAAAGTTCAAAGAGAAGAAGTTAATTACAACCTCAACACCTTTAGCAGACACCTAGCAGGCGATCTATCAAGGTGTTTAGAAAAAGTAAACTCACTGCTGAAGAAAGTGTTTAAGCTCAACTATTCTTTAAGTTACGTACCTCAAGCAGGATGACCTGAAAATAGAAAAACGCCCATTGGATGAACCAAAATTAAACTGTATAATAAGCTTCTTTTCACTGAAAAATAATGGAGAAACCTATTGATTGGCATCTATGAAGCGAAAAACTTCAACAAAAATCGCATCACAAAAACCAGTTTGCATATCATGCTAGCATATCAACAGTCAACACCCTACATTGTCTGGTGGGAAAAAAGACTGATGACCAAGGAAATCTTTTAGAAAGCTTTCATTGAAATAGAGCAAGCTTTTAATAATTTCATATGCTTAGTGCTTCTCCAGATGCACGCTAACTTGAGCTCCCACTAATAAGATCGATTCAGTTAATACTAAAAAGCAGAATCATCATTGCACTAATCGGCAATGAAGCGGTTATACTCACCACAGTTAAAGGGTGATATCAATGAGGCGACTAACACCTCTGCTATTGTCTCTGGTCATGCATTGCTTGGTGAGCTATTAAAAACTTTATACAAACTACCTGTAATCAAATTATTAACTGATGCATAATGTAATGATTACATGTTAATTCTAACAAGACGGCCTTCATGCCATTTACGAGGAAATGAAAACCAAACTCGAAGGCTCCAACTTTGAAGAAAACGATACCAACATTTACAAATTGGTTAAATAATAGTAGACCAACAACAGATCGGGAATTTGAAATAATGCTCCCTAAGAAACACCTCCGCCATATACAGGGCTATTCACTCTATACGGCACGAAACATTGCGGCCAAAATACGTGACTTTCAAAAAGTTTTACTATTGGGATATATGAGGTCTAATATGGTTACTTTTTAAAATTATTTTCATATTATACAGGGTGTCCCAAATGCTCTGAAAGTATCAAAGTTTTGTTTTTTTTAATGGAACTCCCTATATGTTATTGCATTTTTGGATTCTCCGATCAAAATAAATGGCTATTTTAAAAAGGATTATAGTACCTAAACCTTAAGGGTTTTTAAATAATTTGGATTTTGACAAATCTAACCTGATGTTCATGTTTCAAATACTTTACAGTAAAGTGTAACAATATATCATATTTTATATTCCAATTATAATTAACTTGCTATAATATACAGGGTGTTCAAAAATTAAAACTAATCAAATAAAAACCTTAAGTGGTTATAACTTAATTAATTTAAATAGAACGCTATATTCTTTAACTTACCAGAAAACGTACCTTTTAAATACCTATCGAATGGTATAAGGGTGTTCTATAGCTAAGCCTTCGAGTTGTCAGAGAATACGCTAAATAGTCGTTTTCTGTACTATTTTGTTTTTTGAATAGATGTTCTAATGTATCTAGTTGCCTATGGCATTTAGAAACATCAGATAATTCATTTAATCTGTCAGTTTAATCTGCAAAGCATGTTGCTATAATAACGGTATGTGTAACTGTGAAACATCATTTATTGAATTGAATTATTTGAATATTGTCTGTTATTGCTTTGTCAAAATGAAGATTTATCCAAAGGAAGAGCGTATTGATATGATTTGTATCCTTGAAGAATGTCATCAAAATTATTTGTTGGCTTCTAGAGTCTAGCTCAAATATTTTCTGAAAGAAACCATCCTAAACCAGCCGTTTTTGTGAGACTATTAAACCAGTTTCGGGAAAGTGGAAGTGTCAGTTATAAAAAACCTGGTTTAAGAAAATATGTTACTGAGGATGAAGAAATTGTTTTTACTGTACTTGATTCAGTGATCAAAAATCCAAATATAAGTCAGAATTATATATCCGAAAATACTTATATTAGCCGAGCAAGTGATTCTAGGATTCTTACCAAATATAAAGTTCATCTTTATAAAATTCAACTCTGTTAAGAGCTTCAAGGAAACGATTTTGATAACCGAACAGAATTCTGCTTGTGGGTGTTAGATAAGTTGGCAGAAAATGAACTCTTTTTTGTTTAGTGATGCATGTACTTTTGAAAGCAATAGTTTCGTGAATAGACACAACTTCCATTACTATAACACAGAGTTATGAGAAACCAGAATAGGTGGTCGGTTAACGTGTGGGGAGGAATACTGGGTCCATATTTAATTGGACGCTACTTTTTTGAAGGACTTTTAAGTGGTTTGATGTGTGGCGATTTTCTTTAACACCAACTTCCAGTGTTATTAAAACATATCCTTTTAAACATTAGATCAACTATGTGGCTTCAACTTGATTCTTATTATCATCGCGAGATTTGGCAATTTTTAAATGTCAACTTTCGAACCAAGTGGATTGAGGAGACGAATTTCAAATTTGACCCCCGAGATCTCCGGACATTAACTCCCCAGATTTCCTTGTATGGGGATCCATGAAAGAAATTGTCTACAATGCGCTCCCAATACCACAAAATATGAAAATACGCATAAGAGACGCTTTTCAAACTATAACCTCGCAAATATTGTTCAGAGTTTGCAGTGGTTTTGAAAAAAGAATATGTAAGTGTTTGGAAATGGATGATCGATATTTCGAACATCTACTATAAATATTTTGCTTCTGTTTTGTGCTATCGTCAATATCTTATTACCATTATTGCTGTAATGGCCTGCTAGACGACTATAAATCGCGTTCCAAGTTTCTGAACATGATTATTATTCTTATAGTTGTAAATTACCTGTCATTTCCAAATGCCATAGGCAACTAGATACATTAGAATATCTATTCAAAAAAAAAACACAAAATGGTGCAGAAAACTTTTATTTGGTGTTTCCTGTGAAAACGCGAAGACTTGGCTATAGAATACCATTCGATAGGTATTTAAAAGGTATATTTACTGATCAGTTAGAAAGTACAGCGTTCTATTTAAATTAATCAACTTATAGCCACTTAAATTTCTTATTTGATTAGTTTTAATTTTTAACCACCATGTATAATATAGCAAGTTTATTATAATTGGAATATAAAATATGATTCACTTTTACACTTTACTGCAAATTTCGAGTACATTACTAAAATATTTCTTAAGTATTTGAAACATGAAAATATAGGTATTTTGTCAAAATTCAAATTATTTAAAAACCCTTAAGATTTAGGTACTATAAATCTTGTTAAAATAGGCTTTTAGTTTGATCGGAGAATCCAAAAATGTAATAATATACAGGGGGTTCCATTTAAAAAACACAGTTTTTATATTTTAAAAGCTTTTGGGATATCCTGTGTAATATAAAAAATTTTTTATAAAGTAACTATATTAGGCCATCATGTATCCCAAAAGTAAAACTTTTTGAAAGTCAGGTATTTTGGCCGTAATATTCCGTGCCGAATATCCTTGTAAATATATATATATATATATATATATATATATATATATATATATATATATATAAATATATATATATATATATATATATATATATATATATATATATATATATATATATATATATATATATATGTTTATGCGGATTTCACGGATTCCTCCGTGTGAGATGCAATAGCAGTGGATATATCCACATTATGCCGTTGTAGTACTGAAATCACATTCAGCAAACGTACAACTATATGCAGCTCCGCGTATGAATGAAGTAAAATGCGAACAGTAAATGCAAACTTCTCTCCATCATATCCTTTTTGTGTTAGAGGTTGCACAGTTAGAATAAATTGGTATAAAACGCAATTCATCCTATTCCACCACCATCGAGATGATGGCCTACCTGTACCACCATACCGAGAAGAAAGTCAAAACTTACCCTCCCCGCCACAGTGATACGGCAGAGATACATGTTTCGTCTCTACTAGACTCATCAGGGTACCGACATGCACCTGGCTGTGCAAAGGACAGATCGGAAGGAAGCATGCAAATACTAAACGCGGCATATATATATATATATATATATATATATATATATATATATATATATATATATATATATATATATATATATATATATATATATATATATATGCCATCCGGCAGAAAGTTGACAAAGCTACGTTCAGTGTTGCATACTTCCTTCTGATTTGTCCTTTGCACAAACACGTGCATGTCGGTACCCTGATGAGTCTAATAAGAGACGAAACATATGCCTCCGCCGTTATTGACTTTCTTCTCGGTATGGTGGGACAGGTAGGCAATCATGTCGATGGTGGTGGAATGTGTGTTTTGTAGCAATTTATTCAAACTGTGCAATCTCTAACATGGAACGGATATGATGAAGTGAAGTCTGCATTTACTATTCGCTTTTTACTTCATTTACTCACGGAGGTGCATATAGTTTTACGTATGTAAAATGTGATTTCAGCACTACAACAGCATAATGTGGATATAACCATTGCTGTTGCATCTCACACGGAGGATTCCGTGAAAGCCGCATAAATATATATATATATATATATATATATATATATATATATATATATATATATATATATATATATATATATATATATATATATATTCTTGGTTTTTTTGAGTCCGAAAAACCTTTTTCTTATTTGGATGATCTTATTTTTATTAAACGTTTCAATCACTACATTGTGACCCATTAGAATAATTAAAATCTAAAACAGGGAGTGTAAAACCGCTTAAAAGAGTAATATCTACAACAATATATGTATATGTAAAATACCTGTAAACAACTACACATAGAGCACAAGTTAGAAACGTGCATGTTGACAGTATCATTTATTTTTACATTTAAAGGAAAGTGCAAGTTGACAAATGCATTGTTTGTTTGACAGCAAGATACTATTCTGATTGGTATTGGATTGCTGTTTTTTCTCCTGTTTTAATTTTTTGGGCTTTTATATTGTCATTTTTTTCTCATTTCTTTTTTGTGTTGATTTTTAAATAAGGAAAAAAGACCAATTAGCATTTTTTTTATCAAATTATGGTAAATATTGCTTAGATATTTGATGTCAGTTCTTGAATTGACTGTTTTTGTTTTGAATTTCTATAATTTTATAAAATTCTTTTTTTTTTTTGGATGGTTTTCGACCTTTAGTATTTTTACATTTTCATAAATAAAAGTGTGTTTTTTTTCGTTGTGTAGTTTGTTAGAGCTGTTTTGTTTATCAGACTTGTGGTCATTTATTATATTTTTTAACTATTGGCTGGTCTGTACATGTATTTGGTCGACTACATGAGCGTTTTTGTTTTTGGAGATTTTAGATTTTAGATTGGTAAAATTTTTGTGGAATAGGATGTAACTCTTGTGTGCAACTGTAATATTTTGGTGTTAAAAACTATTTTTTATTTTTTCTGACAGGCCAGGAATATAGGGTAGGGAAACATAGTTTTTATATTTTTAGCTTGCTTTTGGGGTAATTTTGGTTGTATAACATGAATTAAATTTTTAAATGTAGTGGTAATTTATCTCTCACTACAATTATTAATTCTAAGAGCCTCTTTTGTTGGTAATTACGTTTTCGCGATATTCGGGGCTCGGATCATAAAATTTAAGTCACTTAAGAAGCTACACAAATAATTTTAGGAGTAATAATAATAAGGGAATTGTTATACTAGTAGACGCTTAATTATTTCCCGAGAAATATTATCTGTTATATTTGTTATCTCTCTTGTACTCATACTGCATTTATAACTTTTATGAAATACCGTGCATTCACTCTAATTAAAAATTCACATTTCTTTGCCTATTTTCCATTTAGCGTTTCTCTGGAAAACCCATCGGCCTCACGGTGTAGTGTTTATTTAACAGGTATAATGTCTGTAGATTCTATTGTTGCGGCAAGAATTGCAGCTTTGATAAAAGATGGTTGAGGACAATGTTAAACTGCAAGGATTGTTGATAAGAGCCTTTATGCTCTACAAAATGTATACCAGCGTTGTGAGGAGATTGGCCTGATAAAAGATCAAGATCCGGGCGAAAAAGTGTAACCTCACAAAGAAATTATCGATTTTTGGTGTTGGCAAGTTTGCGGAATAGAACAGCTTCTGCAGTCTTGCTGCGAAATCAACTCTAATAAGTTAGAAATGTAAATGTTAGTGAATGAGCGGTTAGAAGAATGCTTCGTATTGCTAAATTGTCTTGTAGAATGATGGCTACAGGTCCATCATTTTAATGCCGGCTTCGAATTGCAATATTGGTTTTTGCTCGAAATCACTTGACATGTAATAATGAGGACTAGAGCAAGGTTTTCAGATGAGTCGCGTTTTTGCCTCAATAGGTCAGACGGACTTCGACGAGAATGGCGAAGACAAAGAAAAAGATGTGCTTCAGTTTGTACTAACAAGCGAATAACATTTGACGGTGGGTCGGTAATGCTTTGAAAGGGAATCACATCACAAGCATGCACAGAGTTGGTCTTGGTACAGAATGGCTCCCTGACAGCTCACCGGTACACTACGGAAGCTCTAGAAGATCATGTTATGCCTTCCATGATCACAATTTTGGCGAGCATGGCATTTTCATGTAAGATAATGCTAGACCTCACTCATCGCGATAAAATGTGAATTAGGCGGTTTGATTGGCCAGCACTCAGTCCAGACATGAATTCCATCGATTATGTCTAGCATGAGTTGGGCCAACGTATACGAAAGTATATAGCAGTTCCAAGGACTGCCCAGGAGCTAAGAGAGTTTCTATTGCAGGAGTGGAATACCATTAACCAGAATGTGACTCTTGGGCACAGCTGAGAATGAAATTTGTCGTTTCTAAGATCATGTAGCCGAAATAGCGGCACACCTGCTATGTTAATAATATGGCACTATTCTGCAATATACTTCAATTTCTCGGGCGTACTACCTTAACGCTCGAAGAAATAAAGCCACTCATCCCCCAAAAAAAATAATAGACTTCGTGAAAAGTCTAAACATTCCGGACCTAGATTAGGTAACGTACAAAAGATCTTATAAGTAGAGGTCAAGAAATGGCTCAACAATAAATTCATAATTTACAAAAACCTTCATTTTTCCTTACACTAAATAGTCAAGTTCTCTTCGCAACAAATATTTAAGCAAATTGAATAAATATTTTTTCAGTTTTCATTCCGATATTCTGATAAGCAACCTTGAAAGTCCATAAAATAATGTGTTACTTGTAAAAAATTCATAGTCAAGGTCACCTTAAGATGCCGTGCTTTAAATCCAGCAACGTATTTCTGACATAAAAAATAGATAAAATGATTCCTGACCGTGACCCATGAATCTTATTCAAGGTCACCTTAAGATGTTTTACTCCAAACCCCTCAATATAATTATGGCATAAAAAGTTATCCGTTTGTTATTTTATTTTGACCTTGGACTGACCCTTGCTCTTAATCCATATCAAGGTAATCTTAAGAAGCCTCACTCCAAACCCATCAATTTTTGTGTGAAGCTTATTTCCGAAAAATCTATTTCCTATCAAAGGACTGACTTGCCGTCACTGATAAATGACCGGTCATGCTACCTTTGATCTTTAATATTTCAAAATCTGTGACTTTTGGAGCATTTTTGATCAGGTGGTCATGAATTAAATCATACTACAATTTCAGCCAGTACGACGGCGCTATGAAATTCCATGTATTGTGTGTGTGATCCTTTGAATCGTAACAGTATGCACATTAGTAACTATATATTTTAATCTTCATGGTTTAAACCATATACCTATGTACCATGAACGTGCTCCAATCCAACCTTTTGTACAATGTTGATAGTTATATCATTAAAAAATATTTTCAAATGTAAGCTAGAATTGCAGTTTTTGAATTCTACCCGTTATTCTCTTAATACATTATTTAAAACGTTTGAAAAATTATATTTTAACAATTTAACAGACCGTTCTGAATGCTGTAACCTAAAAGAGACTTATCTGTATATTTTTATTAGTTATCCATGATCTATTCCAAAACTCTTTTAAATGCATTTTAATACATTAAACGTATAATCTTATCTGAGCAACTTGAAGCAAAATGAATGGTAATTTTTATTAACCATTAACACTTTATTCAGAAACATGCAGTTAAATAATTTGGTTTTCCAAACGAACCGCCGTTACGCCACCGCAAGTAACTCCTGCAGATCCTTTTTACTAAGTATTTTAACAGAAAGTACATGACTGTCACTGACAAAGATTGAAATTTTCTAATTACGACTTTTCTAACAAATGGAATTGATTTAAGCATATTTTACTTTAAAAAAATTTATTAGCATAGACGTTGTCTAAAGTTTTCGTTAGGCAATTAGAATAATATATGACCTATAGACCTTGCACTTCTACCAAATATAATATTCAAACTAAATTATCTTTATCAGCAAAAATAGATTATTTTTTGTTATTTCTTTCGCTAGGCAATAATAGTTTAGCTTGGAATATTTCAAAACAACTTAATAAATGTTCTAGAAACAATAGTCTAAGGAAAGATGTATATTAAAGCCAACGTCGCCTCCTTTTCATATAAAATATAGAATATTTCTTCAATAAACACGAGCAGGATGGGATTTATTTACATTTCACTTCCTTATACATTTCCACAAAGGAATAGGTACACAAGAATAATTTTAGCTAAAAAAAATATTTAGAAATAAAAAATATTATGTTGGAAAAAGTGTTTGTGTCAAACTTTCTCTGTTTTCTCTTACGATATTTACTTTTTCATTTACGCAGGATCAAAAACGTACGAGTAAATTCAAAAGAAAAGAATTTTAGCCAAATTAAGTACCACTTTCAAATTTTATGGATGAAAATGTAACTTTCATTTGATGTTGTAATGCTAAGAACCTCTAATTAGATCCGCTGGATATATACAGGTACTTAATGTATTCTACATGAGAACTATTTAAAGGCAAAAGTGATGGTACAGATTCTTGTATTATTTAATTCAGTCTTTATAAAATTATTACCGCTGTAAGCTGGAAGACCAACTCTTATTTCGATTTAAAATAACATTTAACCATTAAAACTAAATTTACTTGCCAATAATTTTCAATTCATTTTAGAGGCATAACACCATCCATGAGATTTGAAGATAATCAGAAGAAAACATATTTTGTCTACGTAATTGTGAAAATAAAAATTTTTACACTTAACTAACTATTTATTCTTAAATAATCTTCTTGGAAGGTGCGTTGTCAAATAAAAGAGCTCCTTAAAATAGATCCAATTTACTATAATCTCATCTAAGCCCATACTTTTTTCGTATTAGTAAGATTGTTTGTATGTATTACAAAAATGTCTCTATAGACTGGCTTTATAAGCAAGCGTGATTGTAAACGTAACTATTTGAAAGCAGAATAGGGAACATTTCTAGCATTTTTCGTTTTTTAAATTTGAAGAATTTATAAACTTTACAAATTTATACACAAGTGAGATATTATTTAAATAAACTCATCAAAGAGCTCGGGCTCAATTAATCCATTACTATTTATACAACAAAAAAATTTTCATCTGATAATAAAAAAATGACAACGTTTCTCCAGTACTAATACATTATTTATTATGATCAATAGATACCAAAAAAATTTGAAAAAATAGAAATTGTATACATGTATACTACGATTTAAGGTTACTTCAAGTTAGAGAGAGATAAAAGGGCGGAATCAGGTTAGTTCAGGTGATATTCGATTTCCTGCTACACAGTGATCTGAATGTGTTCCTATTGGTTATTTCGGGATATATATTACCCAAAAAATGACTTTAAGATCACTTTTAGATCAGTTTATGGCCAGAAATTAAAGTAATAATCCATTGTAAAATATGTCGTATATTTGAAGGTTCCTTAATAGCGTATGTGTAAATTAAACAGTAAATGAGCCAAGCTAATTTAATTCTGGGACTTTACAATACAATTAAAAATATTTTTTTTAAATTTTGTTACAAAATAAAATTAAAACTAAAACATTCAACACACTAGTACATTGACATTATTAAAACAATAAACCTTTTTAATAAAAATCCGAAAGAGTGAGGTTATGCCACCCAGTTATAGCATAGTATAGCAATAAAACTGTCCAAAAATTAAAATTATATACAAGTATGTGTAAGCCTGAGTAGAGATTTTCTGTATGAGTTTAATTTTAATTTCTTGTCAATTGTATTTCAAATCAATAATTCATTCACAATGAACAAAAAGAGAAAAAAAGAGAAAAAAGGGCAGAAAGAAAGGACAGTAAAAGTTTATTAATCTACAGCGTTACTGTTATCGGTCATTCTGTGATATATTTCGAACACTTGGGTTCAGTGGCGTGAAATGATCTCCATTTTTGTAAAAAAGTAACAAATTACACGAACATGGGCGTAGTTGAAATTTGTTGAAATGTGTTAACTATTAATATATTTTTAGAATGAAGTGTCTGAAACTGAAAAAGATGACCAAAATTATTATAAGATTGCACCCCACGCAATCACAGCTCCCAGACATTTAAATTGTTTAATAATTTAAGGAAAAAGTTTGAAAATAGGGTTGCGGTCATTTACGTTGTTCATTCTTATATTGAGGCAATGGTCGGGGTTTCTCTTTATCTCCCTGCATATTTCAAGATCCTCTCTGTAATCCAAGATTTTAGAGTTATTACCCCTGGAGTGGTATAAGATTTTACTATTATGAGTTGGAGAGAAACTGTGTTTGGTAAAACTAATATGGTGACCAAACACAGAGGCCTGGGGTTTGTTAATATGTTCTCTAATTCGGATTGTTAATGGTCTAATAGTTTTTCCTATATACGTCGAAGGGCAGTCTGGGCAAGAAAGTTGATAGACCCCACTTTTTTGTATATGAAATATCAATTGTTTGTTATTGACCAGATGGGAACTGAGTTGATTTACACTCTTAAATGAAATCTTCACATTTTGAGTGTGGTTTGTTAGAGTCCGTGCTTTGACGAGTGAGTATGGTTGGTGAGTACTGAGTAAGCTTATTTGCTGACCATATTCTCTTATTTCTAGGGTCTGAGTCCTGAGGATGGTCTAAGTTAAACCGAAAGCGCTTGGCCGATATTAATAAAACATACACTGAAATACAAAACCCGTCTATTTCTTGATTTCTTCGGTGAACAACCTGTTAATAACTTATTCACTATACGAATACTTCTTAACTTGATAACGAAGTGGGCACCGTGTTGGTACATTATTTAGATTTTAATATACCTTTGATAATTTTTAATTCTTGTCGTATAATGAAATTACATAAATATTAACATAATGCGCATTAATTATATTCTCCTATCTCAGAGTTACTCGGAAAATAAAGTGTTTTCAATTTAGACCATATTACAAGATACAACAAATCAGTTTAGTAACCAGCGAAAGTGTGGGGTTGCAATTAGGCCAATTAATTTTCAATTAGTTAAATATGGTATGATATCACAAGCGAAGGTAACTTATCAAATATAAGCCAGGTTTAGCTATTTGATAATTCATTTTCAATAATCACTTACCTATAAACCAAAGCGATGATAAAGACTTTTAAAGGTAGGATGATGAATTTCATAATTTTAATTCTTCATAATAGTGTGAAAAGTGAAGAAGATAAATAGTTTAGTTATCTGTAATTCAAAAAATTATTGCAAAAATAAGCAAATATATCGACAAACTTTTAGAAGTAGGAAAAACAATTTCATAATTTTATTCTTCAGAATAATGTGAAGAGTGAAGAAAATAAACAATTTAGGGATGTGTAATTAAAAAAGTTGTTGCAAAAATAAGCAAATATATCAACAGCTTAAAATATAATTCCTTATACAAATCCCTTGCTATTGATATTACCACCATTTCTCTGTAAAAGAGAGAAAAATAATTTTCCTTGTTTAAGGCTAAATCAAGAGGTTTAAGAGGTTCTTAAACTTTAAAGTCACGTTGTTAAACATTTTAATGCTATACTGGGGAATAAAATTTATGCGCATTAAATGTTTCAAGGAAAATTTTAGTTTTCTGGTGTCAAATTATAAAAATATTGGGCTACAAAAGGGAAAAACCTTGCTCGGAATGCATTGTAAATATAAGCTTTATTTATAGCTGTGATATTTTAAGATAAATTTTTATCTATTTCTAAATTTTTTATTTTACACTTTTATGCAATCAAAAAAAGAAATAGAACTAATCCAATATGTATTACGTTCTATATTATGTAACACATTAGAAAGAGATAGAGAAAGAGAGAGAATTTTAATTAATGACGCATCGACAACGAGGTCATTTAACGTCACTCCACACATTAGAAAATATTGCGTCCTTTCTGAATATTAGTTTGCTTGCATCTTTTGTTAACAACAAATATCAAAACTATTATAATTCAATCGTTTTACTATAAACAGATTCTTGACACTTTCGTCTCTAATATATATTAAAGTTACAGACATATTTTATGGATATTATTAAAATATATATATATTTATGAGTATCTGAACATGCCCGTGAAATTATGAAAATTCTAATTTGAAAGTATGTAATAAATTAAATGGTTTAAAAGGCCTTTTTAAGACAGAAAAAATGCTTTTTTAGAATTCAAAGCGATCTAAACTTTAGATTCGATGAGTGTTTAAAATAGTCAAAATAAATTAAGAAAAATGAAAAATGTTTAAAAATCCGAAAAAAAACACGATATTTTCATCTGGAAAAACATTAAAGGCCCAAATACAAAAGTTACAAATCTTTCTAGTACTTTCTATGCATATAAGTAAGGGTTAAGATTTCCAAAGCTTCATCAAAGACAAAAGTAATTTTTCAAATTTTCGAAAACAGATCTTCTTTAAGGTGTATACCTCTTATTTTGTTATCCAATCTAAAATTTAGATTTGGTTTCTTGCAGAAATTTGAAAGTTTCTACGAGAAATCAAACCGATCAACGGATGTATTCTAGGATTAATACTGAATCGCATGTTCTCATCCGTGAAACAACAACTACGCTACAACATTCAACATTGAAGTTTTAATATGACAGATAAAAAAATTAATATTATATTTTTAAGTCTGCTTCAAATTTAGAAGTTATAGAAAATAGCTCCAAACTGCAAAAGCACTCTCAATTAAGGCACAAAGAAATACAACATAAATCAGAAACTATGTCAGCAATTCCCTTCTGTGATGGGAAAAATATCAATTTACTCACACTGTTAAAAATAACCTTCAATTTAACGCAAATTTGATGTCCGTTCTATATTAACTTTCATGATTTTGTACCAAAGATCGTGAATAATTTACATTTACTATGAATTTATGGCAATTCATTTAAATATCAGTGCGATGTACATTAAATTCGATTAAATGATTTTTTTTAAATTTCAATAAAATAAAATATATTTCAACTTCTATACATTAAAGTTAATTCAATTATACCCTAATACTATAGGAATTTACATTATTATTCAATATACATTGCATGAGATTCTGGGAGATGGCGCAATTCGTATTGAACTTTTTGTTTAGTATGATATAAGTTGCTTAAAGAACTCAATTTTCTTTCGGTGAGATGTACACGTTTGCGCCGTATTGACAGGAATCCATGAGTTCGAAACCAGTTTAGATGACGGAGACTACTTATGGAAAAAGTGTCCACTTTTCCTAGTAGTTTCAGAATTTTTCGAACACATATTAATGTTGGTCCATCAAATATGTGATAACATATCTTAAATTCAATGAACAGTGGCTGTATATTTAATGTAGATAGTCACCTTAAATTTAATGGAATAAATTAATTTAGATTAAAGTAATTTACTAATTATAATACATTGCATTAAATGTATCTAATAAAGGTTTGTGAAATTTGCTTCCAGCACATTTTCATTAAATTTAATGCATTTCTTTTTTACAGTGCATAAGTAATTTAAAAATAAGGAATTTAAGTAATACAAAGCCGACCTCAAAACCATTGTAAGTAAATTTACATCAAATTAGTAGTAATATGGAACAGTTGTTGGTTTATTTTTTACTTTTTAGTGTCATTCTTTGTGAGGGATTAATTATTCCAGAAAGAAGTAATATATTCTTTTTTGTATCTTGATATTTTGGCATACCTAATTAAGTAGCAATGATATTAATCAGTTCAGAATATTAACTATTTCTCCATTTAGTTGAATGGAAAAATCGAGCAGATAAAATTACCTTCTTAAAAAATAACTAAGTGAAAACAATTAAAATTACATGAAATATTTTGGATGTACAGTATTTAAATTTTTTATTAGACAATCCCAACTACAATATTGAATACCAAGCGTCACTAGACTAAGGGTAATTTTGGTATAGAGATTTAAAATATACAACTTAACCCAATATTATTAAATCAGCTAAACTTTTTACTCCTTACATCGGCTACCAAAAAGCCTCGATTAAGTGCAACACCCTAATGTAGACAACTTAAAAATCCCTCCATAGAGCCACTTAAATTTGTGTTCTTAAAATTTAATTACTTATGTGAACAATTTATTGAAACAAAAAAAAATACCACTTTCTTAAATGAGATTTATATCCTAAAATCTTTAAACTTACATTTATATTAGAGAAACTATTTTATTTCTCATCTACCTGAAAAATCTTTATACTAATTATAGGGGCGTACTTTGTTCTAATACAGTTCGAGGTAAAGCAATATATCGGATCGCAAAAGAACAACAATGATTTAATATTTTTATTACTATTTCGTTTGTTTTCCTACTAAAAATTTAAAATGTTTCATTTTATATTTTCAACGAAAATTACAGTATAAACTCGTACTCTAATCAACTCCATTCCAGGAATTGGCTATCTAAAATATATTCCTATTTTATGCCGACAACCTAACACTCAGTTTTCATTATGTGTCTCCCTTTGAAGCGGACAATTAAACTACGTTACTTTTTAATAAATCGATGAATCTATATAGCTATGACTAATGGGTATGACATAAAGTATCTGACAACTTCGCTAGCCCTCGTCGAAGTCGTAGATCGTCAATTTTAATTTATTTTTATTTCGACCGGTTTTGCAACGGAAAAATAATAACGCGGCCTGTCGTAAGCGTGAGACACGGATTTCTTAAGAAAAAATGGATGACACATTGTAATGGAGCTGTCAAACGAAAAATGTCCGGAGTATGCTCGGCGCCATTTTGGGGAAAATGACGTTTTGGCACTTCAATGTAACCATCAAAAGTCAAGAAAAAATAATGTCATTTTTATTATTGTGAAGTTATTTATTGTCATTAAATTCTCTGTTTTTTCCTTGGATTAAATTTATTAACCGACTTCTAAAAGAAGGAGGTTCTCAATTCATCGCGTATACATATATTTTTTTATGTATGTACTCCGATTACTCCGGAACGGCTGCACTGATTCGAATGAAATTTTTTACGTTATATTCAGAAAGTTGCTGCAGTGGTTCCATATTTTTTTAGATGAAATTGGTGCAGTAAAATCCAAGATGGCGCTTACAATATGGTGGCCAAAAAAATTAATTTGGTCCGATTTTCACCAAAATTAGTATGGAGGAATTTTCGGGGTTGTACCCAACGAATCTGAAATTATTTTTGAAAGATTCAAAATGGCAGATCCAATATGGTGGACAAAAAAATCAATTTTTTCCGATTTTCTCCAAAATTGGTACGGGGGAGTTTTTGGGGTCGCATATGACAAATTCAAAATTATATTTAAAAAATTCAATATGGCAGATCCAATATGGCGGACGAAAAAATCAATTTTGTCTGATTCTCTCCAAAATTAGTATGAAGTCTCACATAACAAATCTTAAATTATTTTTAAAAAATTTAGTATGGCGTATCCAATATGGTGGATAAAAAATTAATCTTGTCCGATTTTTTTCAAAATTGATATGGGGGAGTTTTTGGGATAGCACATTACGAATCTAATATTATTAAAAAAAATTAAATATGGCGGATCTAAGATGGTGGATTAAATATTCTACATCTCTCGATTTTGTCTAAAGTCAGTATTGGGGGATTTTTGTTAGTGTTAATTACGAAATTAAAACAATTTTTGAAAAATTCAATCTGGCGGAATCAATATGGTGTCTTAAAAATTTTACATTTTTCAACTTTCTCCAAAACTGATATAGAAAGTTTTTAAGGATGTAAATTATGAATTTAATAGAATCAATTTTTCAGGATTCAATATGGTGAATGCAATACAGCTAACTAAAGATTTTACATTTTTCGATTTTGTTCAAATGTGGAACTGAATCGTTTTTGAAGATGTAAATGGCGAATATAAACTTATTTTGAGAAAATCTAATATGTCAGATGCAATATGACCGTTTAGAAATTTTAAATTTCTGGATTTCATCTAAAATTGGTACTAGAGGGCTTTGAAGGGTTTATATTTAGATTAGATTAAGACGTTAAAGTTATTTTTTTTTTGAAATTCAATAAGGCGGATCCAATATGGTAGGAAATTTTTTTTATCTTAGTCGCATTTTTTCAAATTTGGTATTAGGGGATTGGGAGGTGGTGTATTACGAATATAAAGTTAATTTTTTACAACTATTGGGTTAATAAGATACAATATGGGGGACTAAAAATTTTTCATTTTCCGGTTTTATATAAAATTGATATTACGGGCTTCTTGGGGCGTATACAAAGTCAATATACAATATAAAACATATCGGGCTAAGAAATTTACGTCTCAAATTCTTTAAATGTTGATATTGGAAGGTTTTGGGGCCTAGATTACCAATCTAAAACTAACTTGAAATTTAAGATAGTGGATTTACTATGACAGACTAAATATTTGTTTGACACAATTTCATTGGTATTTGGAGAACTGTAAGAATCAAAGAATTTTTAGTGCTTCATTTTAGGGTGATTTACAATTCTGGATAAAATGGGTACTTTTCTGCCACTTTGGAGTCATTGCGAGGTACATTAATCTCGATTAGGACTTAGTTCAAATAATTTATGAATATCATAATGAATTCAAAACTAAAAATCGAAAAATACAATTTTGATAAAAAAAAATTGAACCGATACTAAAAGTGCGCTATAACTATAATTTTTTATATGAAGTTGAAATTTTTTGAAGTCGGCGCCAAATTATTTCTAAATGAAATAAATAACTACTAATATATACAAATTATGTTAAGAAAACCATTACAAATAAAGTATCTTTAATCTGTTTAAACGAATCACATTTTGTCAGGTATTAGTTTGGCGCCGTCTTCAAAAATTTCAATTTCATATAAAAATTTATAGTTATTTTTCACTTTTTAACGCACTTTTAGAAGTCGGTTCAATTTTTTTATAAAAAGTTTAATTTATATAACTTAACAACCAAATAATATGCACCAAGCCACCAGTCAAATATTTAGGTGTACATATAGACCACAAAATTATCTTAAATTGGCACTTTAGAATTGTTAAACAAAAATGTATACAAAGGACCAAATACCTTATGAGTCTAATATACAAAGGAAAAGGCATATCAAGAAAAACAACTCATATATACGAAGTAATATACTAACTCTATTATGAATACATGCTCCCTACATTCAGTAATTGCAGGAAGCCAGCACAGATAAACCTTGAAACGGCAGCTCTATGTAGTATAACTAAAATCCATCGTCCTAGCTATCCACCAATCAATTATTGTATGAATTCACTAAACATCCAGCCGCTTATTGCAAGACTTCCTGTCCTGACAAATAAGTTTGAAAGAAAACCTGAAACTTGACCAGTGATAGAGGAACTCTACGACCAGGGACCGAAACCATAGGCCAGCCAGAAGATCTTCATTATTGATACTGGCATATCTCACATTCAGCCTTTAATATACGTTTTTATTATTTTGTAAAGATTTGCAGGGGCTTGAAGATCAAATGTACTATAAATAAGATTTTTATTCTGAAGGGCCTCCTTCGTTGGCCTGTAGGATTCAAATATATATGTCCTAATAAATTATAACCATAATAATATTTATTTAATTGTAGTATAGTATAGTGTTTAACACAGCGTAAGGAAGTAAAATGTTGTATTTAACATTATTTGAATGTAAAATTTATTGTTACTTATTTAAATAAAAGTTGAAACATCTTAAAAATTGTTATTTCTTAAATTTTTTATAAGTTATGTTGATGACAACAACTATGTTATACTTAGCTGTTTAAAAGTAAGATACTCAGCTGTTATGACACAAGAGTTTATGTTAAATCCATAATTAGAACTAGCCGTAGGAAAACAATTTTTAAACAGCACGCTCATACGATTGAAATATGAACAGAATTTAGTGTAATAAATTTGTATGTCTATAATCTCAAATTTACATTAAATTTGCGAGACATTCAACTTCCTAAGGATATTTTAATAAAAATTAGAAAATACTGAAAATAACGGAGTACATATTATTAACATTTCAACCGTTTTTTCAAAAAATAAAATATTTTGAAGAAACGGTTCGTCAACATATTGCTTTTTTTAATGACTAGTTATTTTTAACAATTAAAAATATAATAAAAATTTTTAATCTATTTTTACGACCGACCAATAGTAGGCAGACATCCACACATAACAATCAATTATCACGAATTGGATAAGTTAGGTGAGTTTATAGCGTAATACGGTCATTTTATTTCTTTCTACCATTTGTTTCGTTCAACTACTTATGTCGATGAAATTTCGGAAAGGTATGCAAATTGCTTCAAACCTTGTCGGAGAGGTAAATGATTACGTTTAGTCGGTATAATTTTTCAGTGGCAACAGCGTATTCACTGTTGTTATAACTTCACTTTGCCCCAAAATGGCGCATAACATGGTCCGGACATTTTCCGTTTATTAGACGATCAGTACAGTTACTTTAATATGTGCCTGGCATGAGGTATCTGGAGCGTTATCTATTATAACCTTTGGTTCTAAGTTCCAATTTGTACGGCCCCATGTCTCTTTACACAGCATGTTATTTAATTCATCGTATCAGCTTTTAGCAAGTACCGAATAGTCGATACGTATATTTTGTATCTCCTCACTGCTATTTTCGTTTTAACTGGACCATGATAAGTAAAAATGCAGTTGAGTTTTTGCCTAATTCATATATTTCCTGCAGTTTGTTAACACAACTTATAACTCTATTATGATTTAGTTCTAGACGATTCAATTTGCGGATGTTGATAATAAGAATACGTACACAAAAAAAATGAATATATTTCAACTAACTTTTTTTAAATACATTTACTTAATACCAGCTTAGGACCCTCATCTTCAGGCCCTTATAAACTTATATAAATTAATGATGTGTATTAGCAACTGATGCCTGGACAATACTTTAAAAGAATAAGTTGTGTTAATATTTTCACAATCAATTTAGTGAAATAAATATACTTTTTTTGATGTGTATTATCCAGAATGGAAACTTTAGCTAAAATAAATCCTATAAAAGGAAGCCCATTATTTAAAACAAAAAATCAAAAATTCATCTTTTATATTCTATCGCAAAATATATAGATGATGTTTTTTTTGTGTACGCAAATAAACTGCCTAAAAATTTTTTAATCAAGAATCAAATTGCAGTATTTTAGTCGATTTTGGTGTATTAAGCGAAGGGATGTCTTGGTAATATGATATGTTGGAAATCTCGATAATAAATATTTGTTCAAAAATGTTTTTTTTTTTAGGTTTTTCATATTTGTCGAGTATTTTTATTAAATTTATTCTACATGTAGGAGTTGAAACCATCCCTAACTTGTGATCAAATGTATAAGTAATGTTATTTTCCTTGTGCACACAGATAAATTAGCTAAAAAATTGTTTATCAAGAGTCGAATTGCGAAAGTTTAGGTGATTTTGGTGTATCGTTCGAAAGAATGTTTTAGTTTTATCATACCTTGGAAATCTCGATAATATAATATATTTTAAAAAATATATTATTTCATTGAATCGCATAGAAATGTAATTTTACTAGTGATCAGTGGTGATCGATCGCCAAGTTAAGCGCAAATAGCTCGTTTGTTTCAAGGAAAACATCCAGATTAATCACAAATTTTACAAGACACTATTAGTACAATCCGAATACGATATTATAAACTGGGTTACATGGGAGATATGCAAATATAAACATAACCTACTGTCCAAAGAAATACTTAACTAGATCTATTACTTAGCTATAACTGTTACTCCTGCAAAACAGTTAGTATGAGACTATAATACCAGCCATAAGCCCACATTTAATAATAAGTAATACAGTAATAAATCCTGTCAAAATGTTGTCGTATAAAATGCAAGAGCTAACGGAAGATCATCTAAATCGCCGACTTAGCTTTTGTGAGTACATAATAAATTCACTTGATCTAAGTTCGATTTCTTTAGAATGGTACTTTTATAAAAGGAATCATATGAAACTTCGAAATATAATTATTTAGTTTGTAGAAAGCAACTATTATTTTTTTCAATATTTTTTATCGAGAGTTTTTGAGAAAGAAACAACTGTAAATGCAGTCCCAAGGAATATTACTCTTTCACTTAAAGCTTGATTTTTTAGTATCCTCCATATTAAGAAATAGGAAAAAAGTAATGATATCAAGAAAGAATTGATAGACTTTTTTTTCTTACCTTATCGCACATTTTGGAAAGAAATATTAAACTTTTAATTTTGATATTTTTTTAAACTCTGTTAAGACGGAATGAGAAAGTGGGCAATACCGCCTTAAAAAGGCGTTCCTGCCAAAACCAAAATTCTTTGCCCAATACCCCAATTTTTGTCGAACTCGGTATGATAGATTGAACCGAATCTTATTGTTTACACTCTGTCTATTAAATATTTTTCGAACATTTTTTTGTCACAAATTTGCCTTTCCATCAGAGTACTCACATAATACTTTTAGATAACGCTTTGACACATAACACATAAAAAGGGGAAAATTTTAACTGCCCAGAACAAGTTTAACATCGGTAAAACAAAATGTATGCGTTGGTACGGCATCATAGATCATATTTTTTAATAGACAATTTAGATTAAAATTCGTATATGTAAATTTAACCAATTTTGCAATGACCAAACGGAACGTGCCAAATTCTCAAAAAAAGTTCAAGACTTACAATTAGTTGTCATAGCAGTTACATCTTCTAGTCAATCAGTTTTATTTTGCTTATGACAGTGTTACAATTTATATTACATATGTCAACAAATAAGTACTGATATATGGATATTAAGCATAAAATCTAGCCGTAAAGGCTTGAAAGGTATAAAAGGAATGGTTGTTTCCCTAAAATTAATAAAATTCTTTTTCATGTTTGTATTTTAAAGATTCAAAACTTGCTTGACATATTTTATTTTTGCTCTTGTCAATTTAAACCCTCTGGGCTCAACTTAGACCGGTTTTAAATTTAGACTATGTTGATGAATTAGGAAGAATACTAGCTCACTCTACATTACAAGTGAAAAACTGGTTAAAGATTCACTTCCAGGATAAGTACATTGGCCATTTTGGACCAATGCTCTGGCCCACTCAGTCGCCTGGTCTATTTTCTATGGAGTTATTTAAAGCAAAAGGTTTACAACAATGATTTTAATGAGAACATTAACCTACTAAAAGAAAAATTGTGGAATCTGTTGCAGCTATAAATGCAGACATGATTGCATCTGTGTGACAATAATTTAGAAAAATATTAGAAAAATATGTATTAGTACTAGGTCAATATGTGGAATAATTATCTTTTTATTTCAAACTTATTGTTAAGGTTTCACAACATTGCTTAAAAAAATAAATTTAAGGTAGAACTAACTTTTATTTATTTTTTTAATTAACTAGATTTTTATTTCGGAACAAATTAGGTAAATAAAATTTGTTAAAAAGAATTATAAATGAGAGTATTTTATTTAAGATTATTTCTGCGTTTTTGAATGTTAAAACACTCCGTATAGGTTATCATGACTAAGATCATTGTTTTTGAAATTCGATTGCAAGCAAAACTTTTATCAAGAATGAATTTTCCTCTAGAACTCAAAAATATTGAAATTTCATTGAGAGTCCGTGAACACACTGTATAAAAAATTATTTATTTTACATATACACATAGTTCTTTTATAAATATTTTGGAAAAAAGAAACAAATAAAAAAAATTAAAAAATGACGCAGACGCAGACTAGGTAAGTAAGATTTTTTCGAAAATCCTTGCTGATGGTCGAAATTTTTTCTCTGTCAGGCATCGTCTTAAAAATAAACCAAAACTTATAAAGGAAAGGAGTAGTTAAGATGTGGCAATATGATTTTTGTTGAAATTTTGAATTTTAAAGAATTCAAAAAAATGAACGCGGAACCTAATTAAAACAATTCTATGCTACATTCTCAATAATATTAGAAAGAATATGTGGTTTAAATTTTACCGGTTAGGTAGATCTTGAAATATCTTTTCCATCAGTTTGAAAAACAAAGTTTCGAGTTAAACGTGAAAGAAAAGAAAAACCACGTCAACTTTTTGAATAAACGTGTTTCCATTTGTACACTACTGTGACACCAATAGTATTAATTCTATGACGTTGAATGTTTAGTGAGTATACACTAGTTCCAAATCTATGAACCTAAGTTATTTTCATCCTCTAAAATTTTTCAAATTCATTCATATTATAAATAACTAATTTAAAATATTAACTTCAAATTGCTATAACTTCGGAAATGATTTAAATTTTGAAATGTTTCGACACAGAAATTATTCGTAACAATATGAACAACTAATTTAGCCAAAAATATCGATTTTTTAACATCTCAAGGTAGTGTAACCCCTTTAATCAGGCGCGGACCCAAGGGGGGGAGGGGCGGAGGGGCGGTCGCCCCCCACAAGAGCTTAGATTTCATGAAAATACATCCGATTGTGCCTCTTATACTAGGAATATATATGCTGTTGGCTTCTACCCTCACGTCGACAACTTGTTTTTTCTAGCGATCGCCCCCTCCAAGACATCTGAGTGTAGGAAAACAAACCTGCTTCTGGCTCTTATACTAGGAATGTGAATGCTGCTGTCTTCCAGCTTCCCGTCGACAACTTGTTTTTTCTTGCGATCGCCCTCCCCCAAGCTCTTTGAGTTTAGGACAATAGATTCGATTCTGGCTCTTATATTAGGAATGTATATGTTGCTGGCTTCCACCCTCCCGTCGACAACTTCTTTATAACTGCGATCACCCTCCTCAAGAGCTTCGAATTCCGAAAAATGGACCCGATCCTGCCTTTTACTCTAGAAATGGGAATATTGCTGTACTTTTGTGATATCATCGCCCCCCCCCCCCCCTAAAGAGAAAGGCTGGATCCGTCCCTGCCTTAAATGGTCACGTTAATCAACAAAACTCTCATTACTGATCAGAAAGAAACCCAAAAAAATTTATACCAAAAGACCACAAAAGCATTTGGGCAGTAATAATCGGCGATCAGGTCAAAGGTCCAATATATTTTGAGACAAATCTTAATAGAAATTTATATTTATATTTCCTACAGGAAGAAATTTTTCTCACTTTAGCCGCGTAATTCCCAAGAATAGGGTGCATCAGATCATTGAGTTCAAAATGTGTCACATTATCGGGATGTATTTTTTCCATATCGGTGAATCGGTAGAAAAGCTACGATTGAATGACCAGCTAGATTACCAGATCTGAAACACTTAGATTTTTCTCATGGGGTTAATAACAAAATTTTTATAAATGCTGAAAATCTCCAGCAAAGATACTATGAATTACTTCAAAAATGTTACATAATATTAGATAAGGATTCTACTTTAGATTAGCGTTCTTCCAAGGAAAAATCGGCGGATACTTATTAAACTAAAACAATTATATTTCAAAATTATAATATTGTTTTTTTAAGTTAGTTCATCAACAAGTCAGATTCATAAGTACACATACTGATTTAGATTTCAATTTTTGCGATCTTTTTAACGCGATACTGCATGATTTTCGATTAGAAAAATAGCTGGTGACGGTTTTAACCCTTACATGCATCATAAAATTCATAAAAAGACTGTGGAAATGTGGATCAGTGTTGAGGTATTTTTAAACTTTACCAGAAAAGTAATTCTCTATTACAGAATTTAAACAAGGTTGTTCAAAAAAATATATCAGTTATCAAAGGCCATCCACCAAATTATAAGAAAATCCTAAAAACTTCATGAGTGTAACTACGACTGTAAAAAAAGAGGCATTGTTACTACTCTTGCCTTGAATATGTTTTTATACAAAATTATTTATAACGAGATTACGTAAATTAATGTTGCCAAAACCATTTTGAGTTTTAGTCATAATTTTAATTAGCTATTGAGATTTAATTTTGAATCACCCTATATATTTTTGTTGGTTAGTAGTCCTCCAGTTATTTTAAAAAATGAATGTATCGATCAAAGGTTTCCTAACCACAATAAAAAAGATGTCGCTTTCATTCTTTAAGTACGAATAAGAAAAATATTTCTATACAGATAATAGATATTCTTATTTTGTATGTCATTCTCTCGGTTTAAAAATATCTCAATAAATCAAGATATTTTCCAATTATCTTATATTTCCTTCTTCTAAACTTTTTCAGGTAACAAATATACCAATTTTTAAAAAGTTTCGGAAAATATTCAATGTATGTAAATATTTTCCCTCGACTTTCAATTTAACTAACACGGAGTTATTTATGGATTTTTTTCGATCAAAGTTCATAAATCACCCTTTGGCTTTTATAGTGACGTTCCTTGTCGTTTAATTTGTCGTATAAGGGTAAAATATCTACCGTTTCTGTTAAAAGGCTTTTAGATAAATGGTGGATGGCACTACTGTCTATTCGAGAGAAAATTTAACGGTAAAGTTGATGAAAAATTGTTAGCCAAACAGAAATGTTTTTCTAGTAACGTGTAATGAAATGTTATCTATTTTGTGCGTGTTAGCTTTTAAAGTATCTGTTTTAACCAAATTTATTATCTTTGGGCTTCCTTAGGTAATAGGACACCTAAAATTGCGCGTTTTGAATCGGCTATTTAATCTGAATAATGATCATTTGAATGTTTTTTATATTTAAACAATATATACCATTTCTGTCAGAAGGCTTCCAAATAAATGACGAATTGTGCTACTGCCTATGGAATATTTATTAATTATTTATTTACCTGAATGTACCTATAATTCACTGCAATAAAAAAAAATTAATTACAATTGAAAAATTCAATTTCTTTAATCTTATATATTGTGTTACACTCAGTTTACCTAAAATTTATTGGAGAAGACAACCAACGGTAATATGAAAAATTTTCATTTTTTTATCCTTAATTCTACTTTTGATACATGAAGAGGTATAAGGTTAATTAAGAAATCATTGTTAAACGTAATATTGTTAATAACAAAATAAACAAATATCGTAGACTGAATTGGCATTATTTTTTGAAGGTTTTTAAATTAGAGCTGGTTAACATACTTCTATAAGAAACTAGATAAGGATATGAGTTGTTAATATATATCTCTTCGGAACCTTTTTCGAATGCGTTCGAAAACATCACGGTGAAGATTTGTACAAGGATACAATATATATGAGACGCATATATATAAATGTAGGCGATTCTATATAAATGAGGACGAACAAATGAGTTATACAATTTTATTATAATATAATAATTATTCAAATATCTTGTGTTTGTAATCACAAAAACCATGTACCGTAAAAGCTGCATTGAAAGTATTTTGATAGTGAAGTAAATTTTAAATTAGACTGAAAGCGCCTCCCAAGATCTCTGCATTTAGTATTTATTGTAGTTTTATTTCTTCCTTAAGGCAACTAAAATTAATAGGATTTGTTTTTTACGTGTAAAACATAAACAACATTTATGGGTATTTAAAAACATTTTATATAATTCAAACCATCCTGTTGCTGAAATTAAGCTTGCTTGCAGTGCACTTCAATCACTGTTGTTATCTTCTTATATATTTTAAAGTCGTCTGCAAAATCAGAATGCTTAACACTATTAGACAAATTATTTATAAACATTAGAAATAACAGAAATAACAGAGTGCTACCCTAGGGTACAGCAGAAGTGGTCGAAAAAGCCTGAGAAAACGACCCTCCAATTTTTACCACCTATCGCCTACATAAAAATAATTTTTTATGAAATGGTAAGCATCCCTAGAAAAGCCAAACAAATTTATTCAGCAAAATCTAATACTTCAACTTATCGAATGCCTTTACACAAGCAGCATAATATACATTTAAGAAAAGATATCGAAAGTTACCTCAAAGTTGAAGTTTTATCAGAAAATTAATTAGTAAAAATTTAGCAAATAATCAACTTAAAATAATATACTGCTTAAACTGTTGAACTCGAGATAGGTAAGAGTAAACATATATAAACCTACAATAAAAGTACAGTCTGACTCCAGATAAACACCAATATTTAGTTTCATATAAGATAACACAAAATATTTACGTTACATAATAACACAGCGACACATTTTTTTTTTTTGGCCTCAGATTCTGTTTTTGGGGTCGATTATACCCCATCAAGTCAGAGTTTTGTTATAACCTCAAAAAACCTCAGAATTAAGACGACTAATCATTGTTGAACACTTTTAACCCAAAACTAATGCTGTTAAACACCTAATAACCCCATGACCCAAAGACCCCATGATCCAAATACCCCAGGTCAGAATTTTTTTTATGTGGCTGTGCACCGCACTGGCCAAAGTTTTTTTTTGTTTGGCTGTGCACAGTACTCCATAACTCCATGGCTCTATAACCCCATAACCATGTTACTGAAATCATTGGAGTTATGGGATTCAACAGCCATGGTTTGAAGGAATTAAGGCCACGACAAGCTCTTCAGAATAAATGTAATAATTTTAGTAACATGGTTATGGGGTTATGGAATCATGGAGTTATTAGGGGTTTAACGGCATTGGTTTTGGGTTAAGATTGTGACGCGTTTTCGTAGGCGGGGAGCGGGGGAGCCGGTTGTGCTCTACGGCTCTTCTTCGTTCACGGCAGCGGAACATCGGTCAGTGGATATTTCTCGTGCAGACAGTCATCGGTCAAATGCTCAGCGCAGGGGTATCGGGTCAGCGGCAGCTACGTAAATTCGGGATATCCCTGCTCTCTCAACTGATCAACGGTTTGACTGCCTGAAGGGCAAAACATCCACTCGGGGGTCGGTTCTCGGGCGCCACCCTCGGGATTTAATGTGGTCGAGGGCCCACTTTATGCACCAGGCAGCTTGTTACAGTGGAGAAACGGCAAGCCAGGGGTCAATTGTGCGTATTAGTGCTGGCTGCCGGCTGCCAATTGTCACATGTAATGGTAAAAAATAGGACTAGGTAAGAAAACAAACGGTTATAAAACATTCTGTATCCTGTATTCCATTCTTTTATACAAAGACATGGCCTAAAACTAACTTAAAATCTAAGATATACAACAATATTAACAAATAAATGGTCTGGAGGGCAAGAGTATGTTTTGAGAGCTGATCACAGTAGCTCATACTGTTCGGTTGCGCTAAAGACGGTAACCCGGCGATATCATTCACGACGCTATTCACGTACCACGTACTATATTGTTGCGAAATAATGGTCTGCTCGGACTTAAATAGACGGCTCAAGCTCCCACTATGCTGACGTGTGACGGTGTGTGGTGATCGCGCATACGATACTGCTGTATGCGGCGCGCACTTACTTTGGTCGGACGCTCTGAAAATCTCGGAAAATTATATTTCCCTGCATAGCGCGGTCAATCTAATTATATTCCGGAAATATTTAAACTTTAATCAATCTTTTCCCGCAAGAATCAGATTTTTCGGATTTTAAATAAATTAATTAAATCCCGGCGAACATACACTTGCCCAAAAATTTAGTAACTTCGTTACAAGATCATTCAATAATGCTAAATAGTCTTAACTTTGAGATTTATTAAGGTTGTGACAAAGCTCTGACGTTTAATGGACCCTCGATTCGGATTCAGCGACCCCAAAAATATATAATAGATATAGTCAAAACTCCGGGCCAGAAAAAAAAAATTTTGGGTGGCTGTGTAACTAATTACTCAACTAAATTAATCGTCACATAAAAAAATAATAAAATCAAATAGATAATAATTGGAATTTCAGGCCACTGATTGACACTAATTAATATTAACAAATAAGCTTTGATCGGGCAAATATAAGTGTTATTTTTAATTATGCTTCAAAGCAAAAATAATAAATCAAAATATAATTGCAATAGGTATTTATTTTCGTACTATGTAGACTTTTTAATTAAAAACAAATAGATAGATAAACTTTTTGTTGATAATCTCTTGAATTTTAACTTAGTTTTACTAGTTTTATGTACCTAAACATTGTAATCGGACAAAAAATTCACACTGTAGTCAGACGGAAATTAATCGAGCCATCATAGATATCATAATGCTATAGTATGCTATTCTTACCAATTTTAAACCCTAAGGGGGGGCAAGAGATTGTATATAATTCAGATATTCGTTAAAACATAAAAGACAAATAATTTCTTCGATAAATTGGAGCTATTCTGAAACATCCAGAGTGCAAAGATGCGCCAAAATACAGTAAATTTTATAATAAACAGTAAAAACTACTCTTAAAATTAACCCTTGCTAATATAAAAAGAATAACTCAAGCATTACTTAAGTAACAGCAGTTAAATAGTAAGAAAATTCAAGAAAAATTAATCATAATGCATTAATAAAATAACTACAATCAACTTTAAAACCCAATATGAAATTTAATAATAGAGTAATGCAGTCAGTTTAGGTATTAATGAGACTTTACACAGCCTACAATGCCGAGATTCAACGTTGACATTTAACTCACTCGTTAAGAATAAATTTTAAGCTCAAACTTTAATAAATCAAGAAATAATGTTTAAATTGAAATTAATGGATCTTGCCCTAAGTTTTTATTTTAGGTTATAATAATTCCTTCATTAAAACGTGCATAACTGCTAAAATCCCCGTCTTAAAATTTATTCTGGTAAGAAAAATAACTTAAAAACACCAAACAGGTAAAAGATAAGGTAACTAGTCAACTAAACTCAATAAATAGAGCAATTTAAACGATTTTTCATTCCAAAATTCCAAAAGATGGACTGTATAAATTAAAAGACAAGGCAAAATGTTATCGATTTTATATTAAAGATTCATGCGTGCACGCAACGCTACCTCCTTCTGGTGTTATTAAATTGAAGAAATCTATTGCCCGCTTGTCATAACAGACGCAGAATAAGTTACCTGTCCAAATCCCCTTCTCAAAATTATCGATTTTCCGAAGGTTGGGGGACCTCGTGGACTAGACGTCGCTAACGTAAGATACAAAAAAATAATTTTATAACCCCCAAAAGTTAAAATAGGTTAGGTGACCTATTGGGTAACTTTATAATGAGTGTAACACAGGAAAGATTTGGCAGGAATGAAAATTAACCTAGAATATAATTAATTAAGAAAAAGGAACACTTACGAAAATAACTTGTCGATGGAAATTCGACAGTAACAGAATTCTAACTTGAAATTAAAACAAATTAAAAGTTACGGAACCAATCAAAATAATTTCAAGAAAACTGCCATAAGAAAGAAAAAAATAAAAAATTTCACTCGCACAGTAGGTAGAACAATCGAGACTTAACTGAAAAAAAAAGGTAATGGTAAGTTCAAGTTATAATAAACATAAATACAACCATCAACAGTCCCGTGAATGCCAAGAAAAACAACCAAAATAGAGGTCAAATAGTGACAACATAACATAAAGCCGTACTTTGTAGTGTAAAAATATAGCAAAAATTAAGGAATATACATCAAACGAGCTGGGAAAGAAATTAACAATAAAGTAGAACTAGGAGAGTTCGTAGTAAAATTTAAAATGCGACAACCGACGAGTGGTATGTTTTATTCAAAGACTTTATTAGAAAAGGATATTGTGTTTGCCCATAACGTAGGTATTTGCAAAAATAAGGGAAGTAATTAGCCATGGTAAACTTAAACTAGACTTGAACCATGTAGAGGGGTTGCTAAGAAGTCAGCACCCTTTGTTATTATAGAAAATTCGAAATTTTCTTAGCTCTTAACATCTATAATCTGGACATCAACTACAACTGAAACGCTGAACCAAAAATATTGGCAATCTGTTCATGCTGGATGTGCCTTTTGGCATACCGTACATTTTACTCTTAGGGCCAAGCTACATCCATAAGCTGCTAGCAACAAAATTTATATTATTTTCGACATTTCTCAACTATACAGGGAATACGTTACCAATCTGTTTTTGATATTATATGTCAATTATATCATTTGAAAACCAAAGAAGATATTAAAAATATTTCGTTTCATAATTCCAACAATTTTTTTTTAGAAATTAAGTTATGTAATCAGTTAATGAGTTTATCATAAAATACATTAATACATTTAGTTTGGTCTGTAATTTTTTTTATTTCAGACCAGTTAGTTTATTTTATTAAGTCGAAAAGCTTTAAAAAATCACGTTTAGCGTGATCATATACAAGGAATGCAGAAATTTATTTGTACAGACATCGACAATGATGGATGATATAAATCTTCTACAAGGAAGAAGAGATTCACACTTCTTTAATGACTAATTTCAGTATTAGATCAAACTAGGTTTGCTTGCATATGGATAAGAACTATATTACACTGAATTAAATCATTAATATCAAAAAACTAACGCAGCAATGCAGATTTATCACCCAGTATGACAACTTTAACATTAGCTAATAAAATATTTGCCAAACAATCATAAAACGTAGTGTACTTATTTGTACTTTAATTTGGTGAAATATACCTGGCATATATATAAAAATACTTTTTTAAATTTAGCTCTCAATATAACAATTCAGTATCACAGTTTGTTTCAATAATCTCACTCCCTTGGCGCTCAGAAAATTGGGTATAAAAATAAAAATTTCCTTTTAACGCTGCTATTAAATACATAAGCAAATATTGATTTTACCCATATAAATGGTACTCTTATGAATTATTTGAAAGAAAAATAAAAAAGACACCGATATGAGTCGTCAAATCCTTACTGCTGGTGAATTTTTTTCTGCAAGACTGGGAAATAAATAAAAATCTTATTTAGAAATGTAATAGCATAGATGTAGATAACATAGGGAATTTTGTACATTTTTTTTGGGTTGTGATGATAACTGCTTGAAAATAAATTTGATTTTTATCGGAATTTTGAATTTTAAAATTTTATAAATTATGAACGCGACATCTGAATAAAAAATCCTTTACTACATATTAGTATTATAAAAAATATGTTGTTTAAATTTTTTTGAAATGAATTTAATAGATCTTCAGATATTTTGTCCACCAGTTCGAAAAACGAAGTTTCGGAAAAACGCAAAAGAAAAAAAAAATCTCATCAGTATCTCAAAATCAAGTATTTTTTCAAATTATCTCTTCAGTCTCCGATTTCCAGACAATATCTTCCGATTCCTTTTAAGCAGCTCTTTTCAGTTTCCTTTCATCTTTGGTTTGTTATTGGGTCCTCATTTTGACGATAGATATTCCCTGGAAACCCAACTTCTTGAATAAGCGTAGCGCGATTGAGCCAATTGTACGGTTTAATAATATCATCATTCGTATTACACTAGTATATCCATCACTAAATATACTGGCTGCAATCTTAACAATTTTTGGCCACTATAATGCCCATTCAGAGCTATAGATTTTTGTTGTTATTCTAAGTGTGTCCTCATAAACAGCGTTTTAATCAGCGCTTTTACTGCTCTTTAATTTTTTAGCTCATGTACAGATGCTAGTTTTCATTGAATAACAGTTTATCGGGTGATGTCGTTTCTTCACACTCCGATAAGGGCGTCCAACTGCTTTTCAGCTACCTTTTCTTTTTTATCAAGAACTGTTCAGAGTCTAAACTAATTCTAACTATATGCACCTGAGCTATTTTCACCATATAAAATTCCTCTAAATAATTCTTATTATAAAAGAATGATTCAAAATATCTAATATGAAAGAATATTCAAAAATCCCTTGTCAAGACTCTGACTGGTATACTGACTACCTGAGTTTCGGTCCGACGTGCTGCCGCGTTCAGTTTTAATTGCCATATCTTGCTAATTAATTTGAATTTTCAAATGGTTCAATGCTAAAAAAATTCCTATAAGTTTTTGGCTAATCAAAAAGATAATTCGATTTTTAGAAAATACCAAGGTGATATAACTCCTTAAGTGTGATTAAGGCACCACCACCTCCCCTGTTATCATTAAATCTATTCATTTTTTCATGTTATACCATTGGTAGAAAAGATCAGATTCATGAAAATTAGCATTTGACCATATTCCTGTTAAAAAGGTTAAGTTTGAATCCTTAGATCTACTACTATTATGAAATTGGATAGTTTTTGTTTAAAGATCTTTGACATTTTTGTAATAAATATTTACTGCTTGACTATTGTTCATATTTAACTCTGAGGATCTATCCATTCCTATGGCGAAAGCAACCATAAGTAAAGTGAATTAACTGATTATAGCTCCCTCTCCCAAGAATGGCTGAAATGTTCTAAGGGAATTGTTATTTTCATCGAAGAAAACTTATCACGATGTTTCAATTCGTGTGCTTTTTCTTTTAAAACACTTATCAATTCATCAGGCTTAGTTTAAAATGAAGGCTGGTTACAGCAAAGATACAAATTGAGGGGCAGTTTAAATAGGTTATGTATTGTTGTGCTGGCCCACAACAAAGTGACGACTTTTTCTGCGTCTCACACTTTGCCAGTCAGCTTTATCATCGCTATCTTGGTTCCCTTGCAAACTTGAACTTCCTTCATTTTAATTACATGTTAAGTTTTCATAAGCTAAATTTTTTGTTTGACATAAATAACTGGCCAATTATTTTTATTTTTATTTTTTATTTTTTTTTTGAGGTTATTTGTATAAGTGGCTGCCTAACCTATCGTCTTACCAGAATCATGTATTCGTGAGCCAGATACCTGCACCACTGCAGTATTCCCATCTTATTCGGATGCGTTATCATAAATATAAGAAGGAACACTGTTTCTTTTGTTTCCTTGCTGGTTCAGTTTCGTGGGCAATCATTCTTCTTTTTTTAATATTTCCGAGATATGATCAATTTTCTTCTAGGGTAAATTATATTTTTTGAGTCTTTTTCATCCACAAGTCGACGTAGTAAAACATTTTCAGCACAGGCAGCATCCATGCTTCCGCCAATTTTTTGTTTGCTAGGCTGGTAATTAACAAGGCTCACAAATTCAAAAAAAATGTTGGCAATTTCATTAAAAATTGTATGCCAAGTATCTTCAATTGATGCACAAATTGTATGTTACTTGTTTTTATAAAAAAGAAGACTACACAAACTTGATACTAATATTAAAAATATTAGAATATTTTAAACGAATATCTCCAGTATGAAAAATGCATCTAAAATAGGTAAGTTCTTAGTAGTTGTAGACAAAAGTCACTAATAAAATATTTATACTTTTTAAGAGTCACTAATTTGTCCATTTGTTACTCTTACACTCCAATTTTAACAGATTCTAATTATTTAAAGTCTTGTGCGTAGTACTGTTGTATCGTACCCTAATATAAATGACACGCGCCACAACACAAACAAGTTCAGCTAATGCACAAAGTTTCCAAATTGTAAATATAGCATGTAAAGTTTAAAAAATAATAAACAAGCGGTAATAAAGGAACAAATCGAATCACTGTCAATAGAACTAACCTCCTCACGGCAAGAAATATGGAATCTAAAAAAGGCTCATCCGAATTAATCAATATCCAACCTAAAACTGACATAAGAACCCAATTATGGGCAATCAGAAAAATTTTAATCCAATTAAAGATTCTGCATCATCTATTGATAGATTGATGGTAGAAATGCTTATCCCATATATAAACCAAAACAACACAAGTGAAAAACTCCTCAACAGCCAAACGATAACGCTACAATACAAAATAAAAATTTAAAATATTATCCTAAACAATAATTTGCCATAATTTTGTTGTAATTCATATAGCCTTGTATGTTCGAGCATTTATAATATACAACAAATTTTAATTTATTTGTTGTATTTTGTATCAAAAGTTCACTTTTTTTATTTTGGGGCGATGAATATAAAAATGACAGTGAAATTAAAAACTTAGTTGTAGTTTTCAAGAACAAGTTTATTTTGTTTCAGTTTTAACATAATTATAAAAAATGTACACTTTTACAATGGTAGAGACACTAAATAGCCTTTTTTAGCTCTTCTTCTGTGAATTGTTTCTGGGGTATCTCTAACAAGAATACAACAATAGTCAGCAAGCATGGATGCATTCCACTTTCCCTGGTACCTTCTTGTTGATATATCCTGATCGAAGCGTTTGCCGTGCTAATCACTTTTAGCTCCGCAGTTGTCAGGAAATAAGTCCAGATGTGAGTGTAGGAAATGGGTCTTTAGAGACATATTGCAACCCATTTTTTGATAAGATGGCAGCATATTTTCAACAAGAGTAATGTAATTGTCAGCATTTTTATTTGCGGGGAAATTAGTGACCACGAGGCAAAAGTCATTCCAAGCATTTTTTTTCAATATCTGATAGAGTGCTGTCAGAATGTTTGTCTTTCAGAATATTTCAAATTTGTGGCCCAACAAAAATATCTTCTTTAATTTTTGCTTCACTTAGCTTTCGGAATTTCTGACGCAGGTACTGAAAAGCTGGTCCACCTGTATTCAGTGTCTTAACAAAGTTTTATACTCAGTGCTGGAAACAAAATCTTTTTGGGAGTCTACCAATGGCATCTGTTGCATATTCTTTTCACCTGGCTTCTAATAAGTTCCACTGCTGCAATCTTGCTCTGCTTTACTTTTTGGAAGTCCTAAGTTTCTCACAAGATCGTTTAATTCTGATTGGGTTATTTTGTGCGGTTGGTGATATGACGTACTGGTTGTGACATCAGGCTCTCTTGATGTTGATGTCATATTTTCTTCTTGAGAAATCGCTATATCTTTATTATCTGATTCGTAAGTGAATAGTTCTGGGGGTTCTAAAATAGAAAGTTCGTCTCTTTGGGGCACAAGTCTCATGGCAGATGATATATTTATATGGTTGATAACCGACTTTTTCTTCCTAAATATACCTGTGCTTTGCTCAACACGTGGTATGATGCAGAAATAACAATCATTAACATGATGTGAAGACTCTTTTCAGAACATTAGGACAGCAAACCGCATAGATCGTTTTGTACTATTTAACCAGTTTCTCAGACTTGAATCTCATGCATTACAGCAGATATGTGGCGCCCACTGTTTGTCTTGGTCTCCAATATTACAACCGAAATAAAGCTGATATGCCTTTTTTATCAATGGGATAATAGCTCGCTTCTGAAACGCAAAAGTCACCTCACCACAAACATAACAGAAGTTATCTAGATTGCTTACACAGTTTCGAAACTTCTTACAACCTCAACTATTCGATTCGACTCACTAACTTCGAGAGACTAACCCGTTGTTTTGTAGCTGCTTATATACTCAAATACAGTGTCTACATTTTTGGAGAATATTCGTTAATTCTCTAGTAGTGAACATAACCCGATTCGCCCGATTCCCCCACTCCTCGACCTTGACATTGACCTTGCTTCACCCCTCTTTGGCCCCGCCCACATGTCCTTGTCATTGACCTTGAAAGTGCACATGTGCTTTGGCCTTGGCCTTGTGTTCAAGGTTGTGTGTGTGACCTTGACCTTGGTCGAGACGACCTTGACTTTGTTGAAGGTCATCTTGGGTGTGTGACCTTGAAGTAGTTATTTGTGCATTGTAATAGTGTGGGATGATCTTGAAATGATTTTGACCTTGCAAATTGTTCTATAAATTGTGTGAGTCTACTTGCATTCATTCAGTGTGAAATGTCAGATACGGAACTATCTAAAGAAAAAATTATAGAGCAAGTCGGCAGAGTAATTTGTTTATATCAGAGTAATTTAAAAAGTTTGTGTGATTTTGAAGAGAAGGATCTAGCATTTTTTCCTCTCGAATATTTAAAAACTTGCGTTGATACGCTGAGTTTACGGCAAATTTGGGATAAGCTGCCAGCGTCATATCGGTGTAACAAGGAACTACAGTTAAGCTTACCCTGTTACATTCACTATGAACAAATATATCGTCATCATATAGATGGGCCACCACCAGCAATAAAAAAGTGTCGTGAATGTAAAAATGAGTGAATAATATGAATAGTGCTTTGCAAGAGACAGTAAAAAAATTGGGCGATGAGTTCACTGAAACGGCTAATAATTATTTCAATGATGCAATGAAAAGTCGAGCAGAATGGGCGTCGCGCTATTGTGATTTGGCTTATGAATATGAAAAGGCTGCGAATGCATGTCGTAAATATTGCAGCAAAACAATAAATTTACAAGACTTTGTTCGTGAGATAAAAAAGTTGGGGTTTAGTGACTGTTTGGAAAAACTGATTAGGTTCATTGCAGATCCGGTTGTGTTAGATGAAATTAGAGTGTAGGACTTAAGTTTAACGTAGTAGTAGTTAATATGGAAAGTTTAGTGCGAGAAATGTACGAGGAATTTCTAATTTCTGCAGCCTGTTCGGAATTTTACGCATATGAAATGCAAGATTCGGAGGCTCAGGACTTTAGTGTATTTTTTAAGTATATGGACCATGCCGAAGTGTGTCTTTTAGCTAGTATAGTTTGTAAGAATTTTCTTAGATATAAAAACAAACAATTATTATTGAACAAATTAAGGAAATTAGGTTTAGGTGATAATGTTAAACGCATAGAAGAATGGCAGAAAAAAATCAATGAATAAAGTACATAAAATGTAGTTATTTGTTTCATTATATTTTGTCCTTGAAGTTATCCTTATACCAATTTAAATGTGTGACGTCATTTGACCTTCAATACTCCTCCCACTATTTCTATCGTTAAGCTACCCCCACCATTGTTACAATTCGACCTTGAAACCCCGCTATAAAGGTTCGTGGGAGAAGAAGTGACTTCAAACAGTCGCAGATATCAGTGGCATAAACATCAAATATTGTGTTCGTGTAGTGTTCTGAAAGTGCTTTTATATTCACGGTAATTTTTGGATTTATATACCATTTTTTTCAATAATGAGTATTGCAAAAGAAACTCTAGATGAAATTAATGAAATGTTTAGCAAAGATTTCGAGGTTTTAGAGAAAAAAAAGGTTACCGAAATGATTGTAGGCAAAGTGTATAAAATTGTAAAGATGGTTTCAATGACTACACGATTTGGTAAAACTCTTTTAGTGGCTTTACACGATGACGGTGATAATAGCACATTTGAGACTTTTTTACCAAAACGTGTGGCCGAAACACTACCTGACGATATTGTAGATATTATGAGTAAAACTAAAGATAAATACACTCTAACTTATTTGGGGCAGGGCACTAGAGTTTTTGGAAACAATACTCGAACATTATTACGTTTTGGCTCATTGGAGTAAATTGTATGTAAATTGTTTGAAAAAAAGGATGTAATTAAATTTAAAATATAGTTGCACATGTCAGAATACTTACGCGTGTTCATTATTTCTGTTAAAGATGTATGCTGATGCGACGACGACGACGACGACCGCCAACGAATGTGTAGATAGATACATATTTTGGTTGGGGAGAGAATTAAGAAATAGGGCTCACGATATGTTAGATAGCGTAAATGATTGGTCGCATATTGATGTAACCAAAGATCAATATAAGAACGAGATCAGGGATACAATCAATTTTATGGCTGGGGCACACTTGTGCGACAAATTTTTATATGGTTCCATAGACATGGATACATTTTGTGCTGAAATGGTTGAAGAAGAGTTAAAAGAATACCTCGTCAATATTCCACATTTACCAGGTGAGCTTGCTGCAAAATATGAATTGGTTTCTGCAACAGCAACAGCCCAAGACGTTGACGATCGAAATAGTGTCGGATGGGATAGAATTTTGAGCAACGAAAACGAAGACATGGAAAACTAATTTTTTATAATTTTTGTATTTGTGCAATTAAATAACTGTAAATAAATATCTGTTACAATCACAGTTTTATTTTATTTCTTTTATAAACATACCAACCCAGTAGATCATAGTCAGTGTTTCTTTTTCTCAGCTGAAATATTTAATATAAGTAGGGCAAATAAAAATAAAATAGTTTAGTAAAGATTGAAAATGAGTCGAGGAAACAACACAATTGATAAATTTGGTCGTCAGAAATATAATGAAAAATATCATATATTATCTGGGCCACTAGGGATTGGTTTTAAACTTACAGCGGATGGGCAGTATGATATGGGTGGAAAAATCATAACCAACTTAGGCGAACCTAAAGATGATGACGATGCTGTGACAAAACACTTTGTTAATAGAAAGTTTTACAATTTTGCAGTTGTAATATGTGACATATTTAACAAGGATGTCCTCCCCATGATATACAAAAAATAATAGTGAGCTTAAAACAAAAATTGAAGTTATGCAGAAAATACTCTATCATCAGCCTTTAAATGACTCATTAAGCGCACTGTCGTACGACTCGACTTCAAAAAAAATCTAAAAAAAGCAGGTTAAAGAATAGGAGAACGCACTCCGAGTGGCATAGCCTTGAAGATAACGTCGTAGTCGTCGGTGAATTGGACCTTCCCTCCAAGAATATTGAAATGTTATTTATGTGTATGATGTTTTATTGTCATTGTTTTTAATAATGAAGATTGAAATAAAAAACTTTATTTTACAATATATTGTTTATTTATTTTACATTTTAAATAAAAAATATAGTCATACAATATGTTATTTAAACAATATTAGCTTTATCTATCCAAGAGTTGAAGTGGTTGGGAAATCCTAGCCATTTGACAAATAATTGTTCGATGTGATTTTTCTTGCGTTGTCTAAGGACCTTTTCTACTAGATAAACGTCAGGACTGCTTGTTTTTTGTAGTTCTGATTCGTAAAAACACCCTCTTATAGGCTGACCTTCTAACGATTCCAACAAGTAAGTAGGTGGATTTGTAACGTTAACTTTTACAACTTTAAACAATTCGGTTGACCAAGAGGGCGTATATCCTTTCTCGAATAAGCTTTTGTACTTGCTAATACGCACAATGTCACCCATGGAAAACTTAAATTTTTTAGGTACAATTTTTAAATAATCATATGCTTTAATATGTGTTTTTTCTTGCACGTCTGCAGGCTTCATTCCAATGGTGCGATGTTTCGAATGGTTATAGGTTTTTGTTACTGCCGATAATATATGTATCCATTTGTAAGATCCTCTTGTCGAGAATTGTTTATATAAATTATTTTTTAAAGTCCTTATGACTTGCTCAACAATTGCAGCTTTCTTTGTGCTGTAAGTGGAATAATGATTTATATTATATTTTTTCATCAGGGCTTGAAAGTTTGTATTATAGAACTCCTTTCCTTGATCACTTTGCAGATTTGTTGGTGTATATGATGCCTCTTCAATGATGCTTTTCATCGCATTAGTAACTTCTATACCAGTCTTGTTTTTTATGGCTTTGGTATAGACAAATTTCGAGTAACAATTTATACAGACCAAAATATAACGATAACCATCGTTTTCATCAGCATACTGTTGCATTTCAGCCAAATCAATTTGCCACAAATCTCTGTATCCTTTTATTATCGTGCGCCGTCTTACAAAATTTTTTCTAGCCGTTCTATGTAGTTCATTAACAATCTTGATTTTTTCTAGACTGGGCTCCATATTATTAGTAATACTAAAGGTTTCAGATCGAAGGAAGAACTGAATAATATCATTAAATATTTAGCTTAATATATTATATCTTCTTCTCGTAATTCCTCTATGATTGACATAATTTCATTTTCGTGTCCAGTGTGACCGGCCATTTTGGAACTCCACAACAAACGTAAACGATCCACCAACTCTTTAGCTTTGTTCCAGTAGACATATTGAAATTTTTTCGAAGATAATTTCTTTTTTGTGGGTAACTGTAGTTTTTCCGAGAGATTTTTTCTTGTAATAGTACCACCTAATTTTGTGCCCATTATCAGAGGTTTAATAATTCGTAAATATTTGTTCCATCTGGTCTCCCGTAAACCATCACTTTTTTTAAAATTGTTGTAGACAGCATTCGTTGATTCCAAAATTTCCTTGTACGTTGAAAGTACATTATCACTTAATTGTTGTTGTTCCTTGCCTACACTTGGGGGTGTTTTAAGAAATAACAAATCATAAAGTGCCGGTGATCCACTATATTCTGCAATATTTTTCCCTTTTTTGTATAAGACAATATTTCCATTTCGAAAACGCACCTCTAAATTACCAATAAAATTTTTGTTATGATCTGTTTTTGAACCAAAACGTACACCATATACAGTATCGTATAGAGATGGTTTCGAACGTAATCCTTTCAGGTGTGCGTTTAAAGTATCGGAAGTTGTGGTGTCAGCGGATGCGAGAGATGTATTAGTTGATGTCGAGGGTGTATCAAACACCGATTGGCTAATATCTTCTTTTGAAATGCGATGCTGCTGCTGCTGCTGCTGAATAGGTGTGGAGGTTTGAAAGGAATGTGTAGGTTGGGGAAAACCTGATATTTGAGTCGACTGCACTGATGTACTGAGACTATGTGACTTTGTAGCTGGATAATGTTGTTGCTGTTGTTGTTGCTGCTGCTGCTGCTGCTGACGTTGCTTAACCACATCAGATATAGTTGTCAACGGCTTAGAAATGGGTTCGTAAAACTTTTCCAATTCCACAACATTAAACTCTTTAGCCGCTTTAATTTGTTTAAATTTTTTTCTGACGGCATTGGTAGCTTCCACTAGTTTACGTTTTAAGTCGATCGCGTTATTCATGATGTTAACAAAGGACGTTTCAACAATCAAATGAGCGTTTTCTCTTATTATTACAGTAATATATAGCTATCAAATCCTTTGCGGTATCTTCCCGATTTCACATCACTGTCTTTATCAATTACTAAAAATCCATACTTATTATCCCAACATTTTGAGCACATTTCTTGAAATTGAGTAAAAGTTAGATCCGGTGAAACGTGGTCGGAAAATATGTGTTTCATATTCAACTCATCTTGTTTAAACATAATAATAAAATTGGCGTTGTCTCGCACAAGCTGTTTAGGCACTCGCGAATATGTTTGCGCTAGGTAAAAGGAGTCGATATTTTTATGACGTCCCATGCTAAAGTACGATCTTATAACATCTTGTTTTTCACATATAACATCATCAAAGATAAATATAGAGTTTGGTTTTACATCGGACGGTTCCACAATATTACTGGAATCACTAAAGGCATAGTTGCCTAAACCTTTGATGGGCGCTAAAATTTTCCTTAAATACTCATATTTCGGTTGATATAGAGATTTCGAGTAAATATAGACATTTTCGAAACGTAGCCCAAGGGGGTGTGTAAGCAGCGAAATCATGACATTAGTTTTTCCACAATTGGATGGACCAATTAACAGGCCGCGAATAGAGGAAGGAAGTAAAGGACCGTGTCTCTTCATTATCTTCTTTTCAAATCCAAGTCCGACTTTTTCATCGAGATTGTCAATAGGAAGTTTTTGTTTAAGATCGATAACGCGCATCTTAGGAAAATTTGATATTTTATAGGCAATTTTTCACAAAAACTGTCATTCAGATGCCGAGCGTCAAACGAAGTGGACGGTCTCACGTTTCCAACAAAACTGGATACGGTATTGTGAATTCGTTAATAAATAAATTACCATTCGAGGTACACATTCCTGGTTATCAATATTGCGGACCCGGAACAAAAGTAATAAAACGTGTAACAAGAGGTGATCCAGGCATTAATCCTTTGGATGCCGCATGCAAAAAACACGATTTAGCCTATTTACATAATAAAGACAACATAAGTGCGAGACATCGAGCGGATTACGAGCTCGAACAAAGTGCTTGGAATAGAGTAAAATCGAAAGATTCCAGTTTAGGTGAAAAAACAGCAGCTTGGTTAGTTACAAACATTATGAAAGGAAAACAACGTTTAGGTATGGGTGTACCATCATCATTATCAACAAAAAAAAACATCTAGTAAAGGCACGCGTCATACAAAAAGGAAAGGTGTTAATAAAAATCGACATGTTCGGAAAGCCAGTTTCGGAACAGCTATTCGACAAGCAGTTCGAAGGGAATTATTAAAAGCCGGAAGTAAAAATGTGTTGGAAAAAAATGTCATGAATGCATCTAAAATAGCTCTGTCGGCAGCACGTAGATCGGTAAAAGCGGCAGGTGGCAAAAGGAAGGTTCGTACACCGAGAATAATACCGATTCCTAAAACTGGTGGAATATTACCATTAATACCAATTTTTGCCGGGTTATCAGCTTTGGGTTCATTAGCCGGTGGGGCAGCGGGAATTGTGCGCGCCATAAAAGCAGTAAAAAAAAGCAGCGAAGATAAAACCGGTGCCGGCCTGTATTTAAAATCGAAAGGAAATGGTTTGTTTCTAAAGCCATATCGTAAAGGTATGGGATTATTTTTAAATCGTAGATCAAAAAACTAATTGAATCCCTACCTCGAAGACCACTATCTAACATCGATATAGAAAAATATGCCAAAAAGAAAAGAATAGGACACTTTCGAGGCGTTTATATGAGGGATTTATTACCTAGACAAGGTCCTCGACGTTACGAAGCAGCAATAGTGAATTTGGATAGTACGCGTGGTGCAGGGACTCATTGGGTAGCTTATAGAAAAAATAATTCTAAAGTAACATATTATGACAGCTTCGGTGATTTACCCCCACCGATCGAATTGGTACGATATCTACAAACGGGATCGGAACCATCAAAAATTATTTACTATACATACGATCGTCAGCAGGATTTTGGAACAGTCTGGTGTGGACATTTGTGCTTAAAGTTTCTTGTCGAATCATCAGCGTAAAAGATGTCATCATCATTATCGTCACCATTAACACCGTAAATGGATCGCAATAACTATACTAAAATGTTGCAATCACTGAAAGCATTTCATCTAGCCGGTGGATTAAGGAAAATGACCGTGAAACAGTTAGAAAACATGCCCAAGGAAGTGATGATTGCATTAACCCCAAATGAAATTCCATTCGTTTGGGAAAAGTTGCTCGAGCACCTCAAAAGCGATATCGATATATTAAAATATCAGTGCGGTTGCAAACATTATTTCAGCAGCAGCAGCAATTTAAACGAGGTTACGTCTGATGAGGATCTTACAGCTAGAAAAATATTTTGTTGTTATTGCAAAATCAGCGATGTGCGCATAAAAGCAGAAAATAGCATAAAAACATCACTATCTAATGCAGTGAGAAAAGGTGTGAAGATGAATCTTTTTAAATGTTGCCGCTAAGAATAAAACCGAGATGTGTGATGTTTTAATGGTTAGTCATGTCTTATACGTTCACACTAACAGGACACTCGAGCGTCTTAAGCGCCGATTTTTATCCACCAGTCGAATTAAATAGAGAAAACAAATATGGTCTGGCATTGCTGGGATTTTACACATACAATTCAATTTTTAATGTGGACGAAAGCAACAATAAGTTTGCCTACATGAAGGAGGGTTACACCACCGAGTCGATACAATTGCAGATTCCACCTGGGGCCTATGAAATAGATGAGATAGGTAAAGCTATGTTGGAGGCTTTGAGGATTTCAACTGAAGAAAAGAACGATGGAATCTTTTACTTGGTCGCTAATAATAATACGCTGAAATGTGAACTGAAATCCCAATATACTATAGATTTCCGGGGAGAGGCGAGTATCGGTAAAATGTTAGGATTTAATCATATAGTGTTAAAAAGAGACAAAAAGCACGAATCAACCGAGATGGTGGAAATAATGAAGGTACGCATCATACGCGTAGATTGTAATATAATTTCCGGAGCATATATGAATTCGGTGGAAGGTCATACCTTGTTCGAATTCGATATCGACGTGGAGCCCGGTTACAAAATCAGTAAAGAACCACAAAATAATATTTATATGCCGTTAATGCCGACAGGACGTCAGTTTATCGACAACATTACTCTTCGCATCTTGGACGATAGCGGTGATCTAATCAATTTTCAAGGCGAGAAAATAATCGTGAAATTGGAACTGAAGAAACTTTCATAGAAATGGGTTTTTGCTTCAATCGTCAATTGTGTGTGCTGTCGACTAAGATGGGGGAACCGCCGAAACATAATAAAAGTAAAAGAAGAGTTAACGTCAAGGTTAGTCGTCGTCCAGACGTTAGATCACAAACATCTCAACAGTTATCTGCCGAAGACTATAAATTTTTAAAATCAATCGGTCTTAAAGTGCGAAAATGATTTCCACCACCAGCGATAAAATAGAGGTTTTCTCCGAGCCCATCTTGGACAATTCCATTATTAGTCTAGAAGAGCATACGTATAAACCATACGGATCTCCATCATTCAACAATTCGGATGAAGTCCGTATCCCCATTAATTTTCAAGATATTATACTGGATATCGCCGAAAGTTACATATATATCGAAGGAAAATTTAAACCCATAGACGCAACGAAAAGATGTTTTTTATCAAATAATGCCCTCGCATTTTTGTTCGATGAAATTCGCTACGAGATGGGAGGTGAGCAGGTCGCCGTGGTTCGTAAACCTGGAGTTACGACGACATTAAAAACCATGGTTTCATTCGGAAGTTTGCAACAAAGATCTCTCATGACGTGCGGATGGGGTCTCGACGAAGCAAACCAAGATATCGTAGACACGGCAAGTAACGTATTCTCCGGGAAATTACCCTTAAAATATCTTATGGGATTCGCCGAAGATTACGCAAAAGGTGTTTTCAACGTAAAACAAGAGCTTATTATGATTATAGCTCGCACTTTTACCAATTGTTACGTCGGCGAAGTAGAGGCAGAAATTAGTATCGACAAAATCGAATGGAAAATTCGTCACATCATTCCAGACGACAAGCAAAAATTGAAAATACTGTCTCGCATTAATAAAGGAGGAAACAATGCCAGTATTCAAATGGCATATCGTAAATGGGATCTGTACGAATTACCAGCTTTAAGGCAAACATCTTCCGACGTGTGGGCCTTGAGAACGAGTACAAGTCTGGAAAGACCGCGCTATATAATCGTCGGGTTTCAAGACAGCAATAATTGCGACAAGAAAGAAAAAAACGCAACCCAGTTTACCCACGCCGACGTATGCGACATTAGACTGTATCTGAATTCAACCGTTTATCCATACGAAAGATGGAATTTAGATTTCGCCAAGAAACTGTACGCAGCAGCCTATTACAATTACGAAAACTTCCAAAGCAGCTACTACGGGCGCGAGATAAACAATCCGATGATAACGTTCGCGGAATATATGAAAAACCCCGTTTTTATTATCAATTGCAGTCATCAACCAGAGGCGATTAACTCATCGACAGTGGATGTAAAATTGGAGTTCCAAACGAGAAATAATAAATTCCCCAAAGACACTAAAGTGTACGCATTAGTTATTCACGACTCATTTTTTAGTTATAATGTATTAAACGGTTCGGTGACCAATAAATCTATATTTTAATGTATCTATTATATGTAACACAAAATAATGTTCTTGAATCAATAAATTTGTAATGAGTGAAGTAGTAGTTTTATATTTATTTGAAACCCAACCAAAAAAAAAGCTGGCGGAAAAGCCCGCTCTTTAAGAAAAGAGTACGGGAATTTAGAAAATGGTAGTTTATTAAGTGGAAAAAAGAGCTTAAATAACACAAGAAAAAATTTTTAAGGCAAAATATGAAAACAACGATTTAGAAAATTTGTAGGAAAGTAACGGTTAGGAATAGGGAAAAAAGTTATAAGAAAAAATTATAGAGGAAATCGAGTACTATAAGCAAGCATTTTTCTCGATAGTAAAAACGTAAAAAAAAATTTTTTCAAAAAAAAATTGAAAAATGGTGAATGCGCGCCAAAGTTGAAGTTTTGGAGCGAAATGATATTAGGAAATTAGAAAGAGAATTTTTTTCTACATATGGTAGTACTTTTCAAAATTCGGAAAGATGAAATTTTAAGAAAAGGGTTATAGTAAGTTAGTATTTTGGATTTTTTAAAGCGCTGTAGCTCGGGAACCGTTCAAGATAGAAAAAAAATAAAAGCACTTTGATAGCCCAAAATTTTGAGGAGAATGCGATGGTGTAAAAAAAATTATATATTTTTTTTTTTTGAAAATGCTGAATACGCGCTAAAGTTGAAGATTTAGAGAAAAACGGTATTGGGAAATTAAAGAGAGAATTTTTTTCTACATATTGTAGTATTTTTGAAAATTTGAAAAAATGAAATTTGAAAAAAAGGGTTATAGAAAGTTAGTAATTTGAATTCTTTAAAGCGCTGTAGCTCGGGAACCGTTCAAGATAGAGAAAAAATAAAAGCACTTTAATTACCTAGAATTTTGAGTAGAATACAATGGTGAAAAAAAATTTGGAAAATCTTAAAAATGACAAAAAATTTAGAAGAAAAAATTGAAATTCTTGAGTTAGGAGGCTAGGGCCGCCGAACGGGAGTATGTGAAAGTTGTAGGGGAGGTTTTTTTTTTTTTTCTAAGTCCAAAAAGGATCATTGGCATTGTCAGGCCATTCGTGCCCGGCAAAATATGCAAGTGTGAGGAGTGCGGGGGTACCGCACCAGGAGCGGCACCTTCGGCACCGCCTGCAACGCCGACACCACCAGCGACGACGACGGTGCCGCCAATGAGAAGACCAAGGGCTGCACCTAGGTCGGTGTTAATATCGTTGGGTATTACTCCACGGTAGGCACCCCACCCTCTCCCCAGGCCCTTTTAGGGCCACAAAAACGGTCCTTTTCAGGACCACATTATATTTTGATCGTAGTTTAGTAATCGTCACTTATGGGGCGAGATATTCGTTTAACGATGATTTGTCTCATAGCTTAAGTGCCAAGTTATATGCTTGAGAACCTATGAAAATGTTAACAGTTCAAACAAGGTTTCTATTATTTTTTTTTGTAATGTATTCTTCACAAAATATTAAGAATAAGTCTTATTGTCTAAACAAATCTAATTCCTTATTTAAAGTTTTTGAAAAAATCAATAATTCTATAAGCTCTCACCAATACATAACATTTAGAATCCGTTGGTGGGGTGGGGGTAGTTCTATATATATGAGACTGGGCCAGTTACACAGTCATATATTCATCAACCCTCATACGATGAACATGGAGGAAGAAAGACCCGCCAGCCGAGGCTCATCCATCTTTAGTGATGACACCGTAGCCGACAACGTTGGAGACCTGCAAGTCTTCGACGACGACGACGAGGTGGATTTTGAAATTGACGTCCTACGTTGGGACGACTTGGATGAGCCGATTCCGCTAGTATATGACCATGATCCGGGTCTAGTGGAATTAGACGATGCGGGCGATTGGGTCTTACAAAGACTCGAAACTCCGTCGCCGCAGCCAGAGCCGGACTCGACGGAAGATGCGGTGCTGGAAATTCCAGCATCACCAACACCCGACGACCCACAAGACCCCTGCGATTCGTCAAGCTGGTGGTCGACCAGCGAGGATGGGGCACCATAAGCCCACACTCTCCCTGGCCCTTTTTAAGGGCACACAACAACGGTCCTTTTCAGGACCACAAAATACTTTGATCGTAGTTTTAGTACATATTAGTACTTTGTTACTAATATTGTATGTATAGAATATACAATATTAGATACAAAGTATTAAAACTTTAAGTGCTGGTGGAACCCAGCTAAATCGTTCGTTCGTATTTGAGACCACAAACAACTTTTGGTCTCAATACGTAATACGACATTTGTTTTCACCCCCCACCATTAATTTGTCTCTATATATACGACCACCAATACTTATTACAATCATTTTAGTTCAACATGTCAGCGACTCAACAACAACAACAACAACAACCCATCCAATGCCCTGTGGTAGATTCTACCACAGAGAATTGTTTGGAGTGGGAGCCGAACGATCCTAGATGGGATGAACTTTGGCGGTTCATCATCGAATATACAGAGGATAGCACCACCATCCCCGCTGATGATGACGGGCCGTGCGACTCCACAACTCAATAAAAGAGTCGCATGTTTTACAACCAAACGGTCCTTTTCAGGACCACAAAATAATTTGATCGTAGTTTTAGTTGGTTATAATACTTTGTAACCAATATTTTATGTTTTTTTCATAAAAACATACAATATTGAGATACAAAGTATTAGAAGTTCTGGCGACAGAACCTTAACTTCATAAACCGAACCATGTTTTAGCATACTAGTAAATATTATCAGAAAATATTTACAACTATTGCTATTGCGTAATTTTAGTGGATTATTCACTCTTTTTTTTATTACCTAATATTATGTGGGACAGGGTCTATATGAAATAACACACAAAAATAAATTTTCAAGTCATTTTTATTCTCATTATAAAATATAAAAATTTGATCAAACACTTTTTTTTATTAACTACAATATATATATATATATATATATATATATATATATATATATATATATATATATATATATATATATATATATATATATATATATATATATATATATTTACAAACTTAATACTATAAATTAAAAGCTAATATCTACAACTACCTAACACCTACTACATAATTTATTAAAGTCCTCTAATTGTCTTTTTAACCGCGCAGATTTCACCTTTTTTATCTCTAATTGTTTTTCAAGTTCTATAATGTCACTATTACACTCGTCCACTTCTTTCACTAAGCGTTTTTTCATTTCGTAAATGTCTGTCAATTTGGTCTTCTGAGAGTTGGTGAAGTCTTCGACCCACTCCGGTTGTGATGGCTCGGAAGAAGACGCGGTTTTATTTGGTGAAGACGATGACGACGACGACGACGACGAAGCAGCGGAAACTTCATCGCCTTCAAAACAACGCTTAAACCGCTTCTTCATGGGTTTCCGGCACCCCAATATCGGCGACAGTGGCGCTGGCGCTGGGGAAGACTTCACCTCCGACACTATTTCATTCTCTACGCTGGCCGGTGTTGGTGGCGTTGGTGGTGTTGGTCCATCGGGGCCTTCTATGACTTCCACTTCTACTGACAATGGCTCTTTTGGTGCTGTTTTTAGGAAGTCGGGTAATGGAACAGGGGTGGAGGGACGCTTAAAGTTAAACTTTTTCTTCTTCTCTTGTCCCACACCTTTAATCGCCGAATAAAATGTTTTTTTATCTGCGATTTCCGACTTCCTCATAGTCAAGAGCTTTTTCAGTTTCGAAGCTTTCGGAGAAGATTCCCTAGGCCGCGATGCTTTTCGCACAACCACATCACTAATCACATTTATCTTTGGCTCCTTCTCCTCCGTCCAGCATTCCAGGAATTGCGCTGCCGACTGAACTAACTCTTCGTCGCGACCATCGTTGAGGGCTCGGTCTTCGGCATCTTCATGCTCCACGCCATTCCAGTTCTCGAACACCCCCGGACTTAACACTTCTAAACCACTCATGTTATCCAGCATGCCTTGCTGTGAACCGCAGCTCACGTCAAGAGCATCTAAAAGAGACCGTACACTAGACATTTTCGATATTCAAACTCACACAATTAACTTTTTCTTAGCACTGTACTGTTTGCTGTTCTGACGAACTGTGAAGAGCTCGAGCCAGCAAGTCTGCTTTTATGCCCATTTCCCCCACTACACCGCCTTTATTCCTTTTGTTCGATGCATTAAGTATAATATTTAAACTTGTCAGATGCAAGGCCAAGGCCAAGGCCGACGTAACCGGCAATACCAGGGTCGTTTTCAGGGCTGTAATTTTCATGGATTTTTTTTTGTCCCTGTCAAGGTTATTTTAAAGAAGCATATAAATATAGTACTAAACTTGTTAGATGCGAGGCCAAGGCCAAGGTCAAAGTACCCGTCATTGTCAGGGTCGTTTTCGAGGTTGTAATTTTCAAGGATTTTTTTTGGTCCTGTCAAGGTTATTTTAAAAAGTAATACATAATTAGAGTACCGCGATTGAAAAGTACAACATATTCAAACATCATGTTGCCAACCGATGAACAACCTAGTGAAGCAGCCAAAACATACAGTCATATACCAAAAGCTTTTTATTTAACTTGTCATTATTGTAAAAGACTAGGTATCTGCTGGCGAAATGATCTTACGTACGACTTCAACTACATTGACCTTTTCAGGGTTAAATTTGTACAATGCGGCTTTTGTGGACTAGTTTACTACCAGTTCAAGGACATTAATGAACGTGCCATCCAGAGAAGAAATTGGGTCATAGAAGAAGCTTACCTGTACAGAAGAAATTAACATGTATTTTATTTCTTAATTTTTAATTTTTTTGTTTGTTATTTTTTTTATTTTTTTTAATAATAAAAAGTAAACTCAATCTTTTGTTATATTTTAATTTTTTTTTTCAATAAAACAATAGTAAAATGAATCTGTATGTGTATTTATTAAACATCACCTAAAATACGTTTTGCAATCCATATTTTTCTGCAGAGTCCGTTTATTAATGAAATAGAACCATATATTAGGGTGAAATCTAATGGTTTCAAATCAGTCTCACATAACAATGTCAGAAGTAAACACTATTGATAAGTTCGGTCGCAAAAGAAAATTTAAGGATTTTAACTTTATGCGAGGTCCTTCAGGAATAGGTTTTAAACTTACACCTAATGGAGATTACGACATGGGAAGCAAAAGATTGTGCTATTTAGCAGAACCTCTTGAAGGAGACGATGCGACCACACGAAATTATGTTGATAATAACCTTGCTCAGTGTGTGCAAGATACGCAGAAAGCTTTACATGACTCAACAATTGTTATTAAAGATATATTCAGAAACCAACTTGAAGGTTACGTACGCAAGAAATTAATTGAAACCGGTCAAGAACTTAGAGGATACATTGATGATACTGTTATTGCAATATATGAACTTAGGCAAGACGAACTGCGTGATGAACTTAACTCTAGAATGTTGAAAATTGAAAAGACTATGGAGGATCTTGTCAGCAAACCTGTTTCACATTAAACATTTACTCGTAGACCTGTGCGTTTAATTTACTATTAGACAAATTTTTCAACAATAACTTTTACAGTTTGTTATTTGTCGACACTTCATTATATTTATAATTTTAAAATAAAGGTTCAATAAAAAAGCAATCAAGTAATGAATACATGTTTTTTATTTAAAAAAAAAAAAAATTACAATACTATCGTTACATATTAATGTTGTATGTTTAATAGAAATAATAAAAACAATACAAATAATGAAATATGGATTTTCCAGATTACGTGCTGTCCTGACTTAGAAATGATTCCAACACGGTGACTAAATTTGCTAAGTTTTCTTCCGGGTCTGTTTTGTAAGAATCTATGTCTGCATGCCCCCAAGGTAAAGTTTTGGTTGAACTGGGAATTACATAACGTTTATCATCGCTATGTGACAATGCTACTTTATTTATTATGTTGGTATAAATGTTATGTAATTCACTTCTAAATGTCTTCATCTTTCTTAATATCAAACCACCCCGTTCAACAATTCTTTGGTAGTCTTCCTGATGAAGGTCTTTCTCGATAACACATTTTTTGATACCTTTGGCTTTTTTAAATTCATTATTAATGGACTTTACATAATAAGCCTTCGCGCCGGTACCATAAAAACTTATTATCGGATCACCAGGAAACTCATCTTTCATTCTACCAACTACAGAATTACTTTTAATTATGTTGAAATTATTAATTTCGGGGTAATTTGATGTATCGAATTTTTCGGGGTTTTCTGATATAGTTTGATAAAAGTTTTCCGTATACACTTTTAATATAAGCGAGTCAGTATCGGTGTAAAGTAACGAAGCATCATCACCAAACTTGGATTTAATAAAATTATAATAAAAATCGTATATTACAGTCTTTGATATATCTAATATGGAAAAACCGATATAAATTGGTTTATTGTACAATATTTTAACTTTATTCATATGTATAGCAACAAAGTTCTCGGTAAATATCGAGCTACTATTGAAATTGGGGCGGGATATTAGTGCTCTAGCTCCATTTCTGCCTACACTGTTCTCCCAATGGGTTACTAATTTTATATCCTTTCGATTTTCCACATTTTCCATAGTTTTACCAAATATCGCGTTATTTTTTAATTTAAAAGTGTCCTTCGCAAATTTTGTGGTGGCCTTGTTACGTAAATTGGTATTAAAATCAATATACGATTTTAGCCATTTTGATTGCTTAAACTGTAATACTCGATGGGTTTGCATTACCACTAAGCCGTTGGCGATGGCTTGTTTTAAAGTTCTATAGTGTACAATGTATTTTTTTTTATCTTGTAAATTAGGAATTAATTTCGGTAATTTAGCGTTTTCTGTTGGCGGTATGATATTTTCTACTAGAAATGGAAGATCAGAATGTGCATCATGCAACTCAGTCGGATAATGCACATCCACTTCCAAAACGTAGCCATGTAAACTATCATTACCAACAGCCATAATATTTAAATCCAGAATTTCGCGCTCGCTTAACCATCGAAAACCACCATATGGTAATGCTTGTGACATACTATGACCATATAGATTTGTAGCATCAAGGTATGTTATAAATGAAGAAGGTTTTGTTGGGTCATAGTCTGGTAAAAAAATATTATTAGCGATGTGCTTCCTTTCTGTACACTGGCTTATGCCGCCGCGTATACCTTTCTTAAAAAAATGTATCATGTCTATATCAGTTAAGAGCTCTAACTCTACCTTAGTCATACGTAGCATACAATCAAATGATAAACTTGGAAGGGTATAGTAATGTGCTGGATCAAGTTTATCGAATTTTAAACAATTATTCCGAAATTGCTCAAAAACATCACACAATAGCAACACATCTGATTTTAAATACACGTCCGAATAGTCCCCCAAAGTTTTACACCCAAACAAGCGCCATACTTCTTTTGCTCTTCTATAGCTTTCATCGCTAATATGTTCTTCCCGTAAATTATCATAAAATTCATCTTTACTTGGAAGACATGTATTTTCCATTTTTTCTATAGAGTCAATAAAGCTATAGGGAAAAACACCCTTTTGACGCATCAAATTAAATTGGTTGATATTTGAAAAATGTTTCCGCGTTTCAATAAAATCGTCGTCGTTTAAACCGCTGCCTAAATTTTCCAAAGACGTTGACAGAAATTTAAAACTATCAATAAATCGCAACTTTAAATATTTCCTCTTGACTTTTCCACATTTACTATCAAAATAATCGTGCACATAAATGCTTTTGGTAAATGATATGTACTTTTCCTTACTTTGAGTCAAAACACCAATTTTATCCCCATATTTACATAACTCTTTTATAAATAAATGGCTGTCGTAGCCGCTTAAGTTATGAAATATGATAGGGATAAAAGAGGGTAATTTATAATTTAAATTACAAACGGAATGTGCAGCACCAAATCTTTTTGCACCAGTTATGTGACAGTGGTCTCGTACTTTAATCTCACCCTCTTCAAAAGGGCCTTCACATATACCACATATTTTAGCATCATTAAACTCCCTTTTTTCTTCAGGCGTTAACGGTTTCATAGGCTTAATGTCTTTTAAATATGTGTTGTATAGAGCCCTTAAATCACACTCGATACGATCCACAAAGACTTGAGCTGCATTATTCCCCCGAAATAGCTCAAATTTCGAAAGTGAGTCGTCAAAAGAGCATTTAATTAAATAAGCAAAAGAATATGGTTCATGTTTAAAACTTTTTACAGTGTAAGAATTTTGTGGGTTTGGTTGTACCGTTTCAACGGGTTTTAAAACAGATTCGAAATCTGCATAAACCACGAATGGAACGCGCATTTGCTTTTCTATACCCTCGAATTTTAAAATATTTTCCGGCACACTCTTTCCAAATTTATCGATTTTTAAATCCACTGAGGGTGTTTGCGTGAAAATGTGGTTACAATCGTAGCTTTGATGTAAAGTTAAAGCTGACGGTGTACTAAAATAAATGAGGCAACCATCACAGAAATATATTTTATGTTGTTGACAACTAATTTGACTTGAAACTAAACGTGATAAATCCCGAATCCAACAATAATGACTCTTTGAACAAGTCGTATCACAAAAATGTTCACCGCCATCTTTACTACTACAGTCTTTTGTAATTAACAATAAATTTACATGCCTATCCAACTTTTTTGACGCATACCTCAGTGGACCAATAACTTCATGTATTACTTCATTATTTTCATATTTAGATTCCAGACCGTATACGTTAATTGATATGTTGTTCATTTCCTCAAATTTTTTAATGTCACGTAATTTTACTGGAAAATCCATACCTGTTACATTTAGCACTCTAGAAAAATGGGGGTAGGATGTCTTCTGTGAAGGCTCTGCTGTTGGAGGAAACAATGCTGATGTTACAGCCCACGCAAAGCAAAATTCGTCCTGGTTAATCACATTGACGACAGCTCCTTTCTTTTCAATAGAACACGGCAACTTGATGTATGATGAGCCACCCATAGGCATATACTTGTTGATACCAACTTCCAAGTATAAAATTCGCACAAGAGCCCATCCTATAACAAGAAAAATAATATATAAAAATCAGTTTAATATATCGGGTTTTGATTTTTCCATACCTGAATCTTTCTCCTGGAACTCTGTCGCCTGCGTTTTTATTAATTCGGTGAAAGAATGGTAAACGGCATCCAAATCACTTTCTACACTAATTATTTGATTAGCAGTGTTGAAGGATTTTTCACTGAATATTTCTTGTGATGGAAGCATGTACTCGCCAACAGCTGTCATGTTAACTTTTAAAGCATGATGCACACGCAATAAATTATTAACAAGTTCCACCACCTTGGATTTAATGTCTGCAAAGAACATTACGTAATCGGAATGCTCCATATCACTGCTAACCCGATAGGTTGCAATTCTCCTTTTGAAGGCACATTCAACGAGTTGCACACCATGACATACCGGCAAACATGAATTATTTTTATGTTGTTGTGTTCGTTTATGCACCGACATATGATTTATTGGAACATCTACATTACATGTAGCGCAATTAATTAGCGGAATCGTCGATGTATACTCTTCAATTCGGAGCCGTTTTCCTCCAGGCACTTCATTAAATCTCGCCGCACACGATTCTCTTTGATGACGTCTCATATTATAAATATTAGTAAACTTAGAACCGCAATTTTCACAAACATATGCCATGATTTGTCAAATATTAACACATGTACTACCTATACAAGTCAGAGCCAACTGATGAATAAAACTGCCCCATACCTTATATAAAACCATTCAAGGTCACCCCCAACCACGTAACATATCTTCAAGGTCACACATCCAAGATGACCTTCAACAAAGTCAAGGTCGTCTCGACCAAGGTCAAGGTCAAGGTCACACACACAACCTTGAACACAAGGCCAAGGCCAAAGCACGCGTGCACTTTCAAGGTCAATGACAAGGACATGTGGGCGGGGCCAAAGAGGGGTGAAGCAAGGTCAAGGTCAAGGTCGAGGAGTGGGGGGATCGAGCGAATCGGGTTATGTTCACTACTTTCTCTATTCAATTTCATAATATTCGCATTAGTGGGGTTGTCATTTGTATACAGCGGCTGTTCGGTACAAACCAAACACAAAAATCGATTTACATGAGTTTAAATAGCTATCACCCTTATTTTAAGCCCTGGTGGGTTGGGACTTCGTACATGGAGGATTATCCCTGAAGATCCTCGATGCGATGTTGCCAAGTTGCGCAAAATTACCTTAATTAAGAAAATGTATATTTCGCAACGTCGCGCCCCTCTATTGTTGCAACAACACAAATATACCACGTGCATTCTTGCGGCTACGTTGCTAATATATAGGGAGACATGACATCACGTATCCCTAAAACTTGAACTAATATTAAAAAGATAACTTTAGTTTCGATTTTAGCACACCAAAAATGAAAAGATTTAGTCGATTTTTTTTAGATCCATTTAGGTTGTTGTCCAGTGTTATCGTTTAAATATAGGAGTATCAAAAAATTACTATTAGTTATAAATCTAATGATGATATAAGGAAAAAAGATAACAATAAACCCTTTAATTATTGTTGAAACTTTTATTTTTAAAAATGGAAAGAGAAATTGCGTGTTGTATTAAGTAAAAGTCCCATGGCAGTTGTTCAATTTGGATGCAGTTACGCTTCACGCCTACCTTTGTGTTAATTAGAAGTACGTGCTTGTGAAAATTTCATCACAAAAGATCGAGTTTTGTTTTTATCAGAAACCATTTTGAATATCGAAAATTAACTTTAATTCATCTCCTAAATTGGTGAATGTAACTTATTTATAGCAATTTTCATTGAAAGTTTCTACTAATTATTATTATCGAATTTTTCAACCTTTTAAATTTACTATTGAAAAATTGGAGGAGGGCGATACACTATATTCAACATTTTTGCAAATGGAAAATGATATATAACATATTTAATTTCATTTTTGAAAATGTATTTAATGTGATGTGAATGGAAATAAATTGTTACCCAAAAATTCTATTTAGAGGAGGTATCCTAATTTATTTGCAACTTTGACCTTAAGAACAGATAGACGTTCCGAAACTATTTCGGCTACGGAATCTAAAAAAGTTTCCTATATAATATAAAATGTATATAATCTATCTAGCAGATTACTCCGAGTTCTCTTCAATGTGTTGGACAACTAATATCTTTTTATTTACAGCTGCTGCTAAAATAATTTTCGCTTAATAAACAAACCTTTACCCTTTTAACAATTTTTTTAAGGAAAAGTCTTATACAAGCACAAACAGAAAATGTCTTAAATATAATTTATGTTTTCTTATTACAGTTCAAAAGTCTTGGAAAATATTTGTCTTTGACCTTTCCCACAGACATATTTAAAAAAATATTTATAAAAAGCAGGGCAAAAAGTTTTAATTAAAATGAGAAATATCTCGCTGTTTGGTAACAAAGTTTTTTTATTCATTTGCAAAGTTTAATAAACCACTCCAGGCAAAATCTAATTTTGTTGCCTTTTTAATCTGTTAAATAATTTACACCCATTCATTTTTTTTAATTCAAAATTCCCACAGGTAGAAATAATATCTTACTTATTAAACAGGTAGAAACTTCAGATTTTAGCGAAGAGTTTAGAACAGAGAGGAACTATTAGTTTTTTTTCAAAACAATATTTTTCGTATCTGGAAAGTTAGTAATGTTACGATCTCTGATACTAGTTACATGCAGGCTAGGCGCTTCACATAGAAACCGCTGATGAAGAAGAACTTCGCAGAAGTTTATAAATATAAGTATTTTTATAATATAATTCATTCTCAGACTTAAACTTTAATTGTATCCAATATAGTTAAAATTGCTCTAATGTATTTTAAAAAATAAAAATTATTTTTAGAAATATAAATTGATGTTCAAAGTTCATAATTGTCACAATCGGTAGAATAGTGCAGTGGTGATCAAAAAACTTCGTATCCGTCGAAACTACCACGTGAGTCTCAACTCTTTAGTGCTATCTAGGAAGAACTTCCCGTAGAAGACATCCAGATCTCCCAGAGAACACCGCTACGGGCAACAGAGTCCATTGAATCGAAAAAGGCAAAGAGAAGACATGACGCCAATCTTAGATACTGTCAGTGTCTTAAATTCCTTTTCGCCCCTTTCAAACTTTTTGATCGAGGACTTTATAGGGATAGTTTAGGGCAGTATACGCAGTACACTTTCAATCAGTCTATTGGAGACAAAACTAGGTTAGGATAAAATCAAACACAAAAGAAAGAATAAACCAAAGTTTTTAGGATTAGTTTATGAAAAAAAGTAAGTACTCAAGTCCTTTCAAATGTTTTACTTTCTAGTCAAGAGTCAAACACATCTGTCAGAAATAACAGAAGTTAAAGTCAACTGGAATCTTTTTAAATCTCGTTTAGACAATATAAAACCTTTCAATGTCGATTGTGGAACACTAAATAAGTTTATCACTAGATGCGAAGATTTAATAATAAAAAGATATGAAGTATACAAATACCCAGAATTAGACAGACGCATTTTCAAATGTATCCAAGAAAAACTTTGTGTTAGTAATGAAATAATGACAGGACGGCCTGTCGAACTTGACACCTGGCCAAAATTAAAGGAAGCTTTTTCGTAATGTTTTGCTAACCGAAAAGATACTGATTACCCCATATGAGAACCTACACGAGCTGCACCTTTTAAAAACGAAAACTTAACAAATCTCGGTAACAGAATACGGTTTAAAATGTTATCCAACATATAACAAACAAACAAAGGAATATCCAAATGGACCACTATAATAAGACAGCGTTGGATATATTTTTTGCAAGTTGTACTAGTAATTTATGAAGCAATATGTACCTTAAAAAAATTAAAAGGTTTAGAAGATACTATCACGTATGTAAATGAAAATGAAAATTTCGAAAAATTATTTCGTAATTTTTACGAATGAAATTCAAATAAACCAAATAAATTCAGTAAAAACTATACTAATCCAGATTTCAATCAATCACCAACAGAATATAATCCATATTAGAATTCCCAAAATATGCATTTTATACCACAAAATAACAATTTTTCATAAGTACCTGTATGGCCAACCAACCTGAACAAGTACCCTAAAAATAATTGTCTAGTAGACAGGTTTTTGATGTTTTTATCATTTTTTAAACGAAACCAATTACCGAAACCAACCCCAAATCAACAACGTCCAAAAATCCGACAATACAAACAAATAAACCATTCAATTGTAATGAATATAATTATACAAATAGAAATAATTTTACAAATCAAAATCATCTTATAAATCAATCTAATCAAATACCGAATGTTATATTGGAAGAATTATTCAGTTACGAATGCGAAGAAACAGATGAAGCTCCACAGGAGATGTATTTTCCCGAAATTAACTATTACGATCCAAATTTTTATGATAACCAAAAAAAACAGAAACGGAAATGAATAATGTCGATTTATGTTATGATCAAAATTTTTCCGGGAAAGCCAAGAAAAAACAATCACCCTGACTGAAATAAATTTATCATCCTACTGTGCTTTGCCATACGCACAAATAAAAAATCAATCTTTAAAATTGATACTGACAGCTCGAGATCTATTTTAAACCCTAGTATTGCAGAAATATATTATTGAAATTGCATTTTTTAAACGAACAACGTTATTGAAACAATTAGAAGGTCAAAAAACTAAATATCAAGCATCAATACCATTGTTCTTAGAAGTTGGTATAAAAAACAACACTGATTTCGTATTATTCGATTTCCATGATTTTTTGGATGGAGTTTTAGGCCTACAAAGAGCTAGTAAATTTAAACCTTAACCTATATCCAACAATTGACAATTAATCGGATCGAATTTAAAAATTCCGTTCAAATGTAGGAAACCAAATGAAATAGTTTTTAATCCGATAAAAACGCAATCTGTCTATAATAATATTCCGGCGACGTTGACATTATAAATGATTTCTTGCAATAAAGCAAAGAGCTTCCAAATTTAGATTCAGACGATATAAATAAGAGTCTTCAAAAGAAGAAAAAAGAATTTCGTATAAACCTATTAATAAAAAAAATTTCATATGATGATGAGTTTACTGGTTATACAATATATATATATATATATATATATATATATATATATATATATATATATATATATATATATAATTTATTTTTGTATCTTAAACCTTTTGTTAAATATTTTTTTCTAATATTTTCTTGGGTATAGGTATACCCAAGAAAATATTAGAAAAATATATATATATATATATATATATATATATATATATATATATATATATATGAAGTAAAATACGAACAGTAAATACAAATCTCTTCCCATCTTATCCTTTCTGTGTTAGAGGTTGCACAGTTAGAATAAATTGGTATAAAACGCAAATTTATCCTATTCCACCACCATCGAGATGACCTACCTGTACCACCATACCGAGAAGAAAGTCAAAACTGTGGATGTATCCATTGCTATTGCATCTCACACGGGTGAATCCGTGAAAGCCGCATAAACATATATATATATATATATATATATATATATATATATATATATATATATATATATTAGTTTTTAAATACACAACGATTCATTTTACAAAGAAAGTTGAACTGAACCCTTCCCACCATCTCTGCATCTAAACATAAATAGCCAGATTCACTAACTTAGTTTAAATTTAAAACCACCCTAAATTGACAGGTCTAAAGTTGACAAAAGCAACAGTAAGTCAAGTAAATTTTGAACACTAAAAATAAAAGCATAAGAAATAATCTTGTTTTATTCCTGAACCGGTAAAAAAGGAAAACTTTATTTATTCTCGGGATAGAACTATTTCTCCTAAATATTTCAAGGCTTTGTCCCCATATAAGCATTTATTTGTTGACATATCTAATATAGATTATGACAATATCATAAGCAAAACAAAACTGGCCGACTATAAGATTTAAATTTCATGGCAATTAGATCGAGTTTAAATTTTAAATCTCCTTAGTGAATCTGGGTAAAAGTGTTTACTGAATTTTGTATTAGCGACCACAATTCTCTTTCGGTGTGGGGGTGCACCGTAATGAAAAAACCACATATTTGGTATAGTAGCCAGTGAGTGGAAAGTCATCCAAAAAATCAGGGAAATTTACTAGGTGGTCTAGGTACCTTTAGTCTATGATCCGAATGAAAGAATCTTCTTTATGGATAAAACTTAGTTTTCATGAATGCCACATGATAGTAGAAAAGATTACTGCAGGGTTGCCTGTCGATATTTAGCTGCAATTACCTTTAATTAGGTATATTGTAATTAATTTTTATTAATAAATCCCAAATATATATTTTTCAAGTGAATTCAACTTCATTTAAACGAAAATGATTTAGAAAATATTTTAAAAAAATGGTTGCCAGCTCCCAGTCAGTCGCAATCTATAGGTTGCCAGATGTGACTAGGTATCTTACTGTTAATTATTTACACTTACGTGTTTCTCAAATAAATTATATATCAATTTAAAGGTTATTTTTTCCTCGATACTATAAGATATGGTTGCCTATAAAATAATTGCCGCACGTTGAGTTTGCCATCATTTCTTCTCTCTCGCTAACAGTTATTCAGAGTGGAAGAAATTCTGGCAACCTCAACTTGCGACAATTATTTTACAGACAACCATGTCTTATAGTGTTGAGTAAAAAATGAATTTTGAATTGATATAACACTTACCTGAAAAACAGGTAAGTGTAAATAATTAACAATAAGATACTTGGTTATACCCGGCAACCCATAGATTACTGCTGACTGAGAGCTGACGACTATTTTTTTTTTCGATTTTCTTTCAAATGACGTTGAATTCACTTCAACAACATGTATCTGAGTTTAGTCAACAAAAATGAATTACAATATATTTAATTAAAGGTAATTGCGGCTAAATATTGCCAGGCAACCCTGCAGTAATCTATTCTACTATCATGTATCATTCATGAAAATTAAGTTTTACCAAAAAACAGATACCTGCAGATTCTTGTAGTCGGGTCTCGTACTAATAAACCATATACACACTCCACTAAGATGATAGGACTAATAATTAATGTGTCAAAGATCCCTATCCATAAGTTAATTCTAACTGTCTGTTGATAATGCATAACATTTATTGTATGCGGGTACCTCACGTGCTCTCTATCCATCAACAAAAGCCTAATCTCAATTCATAGTCAACAGGTAAAAGCTCTTGTACTATATGGAGATGGAATAGCTGCAACTTCTGTCCTCTTAAAGTTTAATTTACTATATCTTTAAAAATACTAAGTTCCAGTTTCTCAGTGCTCAGACTCGGATTTTCTTCAACTCGTTCTAAAATTTCTACCTCGACCTCTGATGTCCTAGTGACCAGATTTCTTCCATAATCAATCGTTTCAGAGTTTAACTACCGGTTCCTCTAAGAGGCGTTTCAACAGCGGTAAATGTTTGGTGATTTGGTACGCGTCAAGAATATTTGGAAATTTTTGTCTGTATACTCTCACCGACTCCCGACTCTTTCCTTGATAATGACTGTTTACTAATAATATATCGGTCATTTTTACCTTAATGTACTGTTTGACCGTAACGAATAATCTAAGAATTAAATGATAAATTTTAAAACAAAACGTTAAAGTTTCGCTCGATTAAATCGTTTTACAATACTTTTTTGTAACTGATAACGATCCTTATCCTTGAAAATCATAATTCTTGGGTTTAAACCATGTGAAATTGGAAATATTATCTAACGTTTCGCCTACACTTGCACGATACATCTTCAGGCATCTTTACCCTACGAGATTAGAACACTAAATGACTATCAAGGAGCAACAGCCAGATAATTATATCGGTTAGATGCTCAGCGAACCGTGATCCAGTGTTACAATCGATTTTCACGTGTGATGTAGACTGTAACCTGTTTCTCTCGGCCTTTGGTGACTTCAAACATTGTCCAACTTTCTTACATGTGTTGAAAATTGCCCGAATTTTTGATTTTCGGAGCAATCAGGCAATCTTTTCGATGGTTCCGTGTATGCAAGGTAAGATAACCCCCTCCATAGGAGACATATTTATGACATTTTGTTGAGGAGTTGGGTTTTTAAATTTATTAATAGAACGTTTTATATCTTCAGCGCAATATGCGTTGTCTCTCAGAGCAGTGTTTCTGTTTCTGGTTTCAGTGATTATTCGTCACATATTGAAAGGGCCCTGTGTACCAAAGAGTTGATGACGGATTGTTTTTTAGGATAATGATGTGACGTTGCATTGAGATATCGATTTGTATGTGTTGGTTTTCGGTACACAAAATATCCTAATTTGCCATTATCTTTCCTTTGCACTAGTACATCAAGAAAGGGAAGGACACACCTTAATTCAGTTTCCACAGTGAATTGTATGCTAGAGTGTTGTTTGTTTAGATAATCCGGGAAATTATGGAAGTTATCTGCGCCATGCGGCCAAACTACGAAAGTATCTTCTATATATCTGCACCAAAGTTTAGGATTTAGAGAAGCAGAAAACAAGGCCTTTTCTTCGAAAGCTTCCATGAAGATATTAGCTACCACAGGTGATAGCGGAGATCCTCTGGCCGCTCATAGAAAGTTCCTTGAAAAGTAAAATAAGTGGAAATCAGAGATGCTTTAATTAATTTTAGTAGAATGGAGTCCGTGTGGTTACTTCGTAATATATCCGATATTATGGAAACTGAATCATTTATAGGAACATTTTTATACAAGTATCAAATGTTTCCGGGCTCTAATTCGATGGTTTTTAATCTTTGGACAGAGTGTCCAGAATTTTTAACAAAGGATTCAGCTTTTCCTGTTTGCGCGTTGCTATGAATTTTATTGTTGTTGGCTTGTTGACCGTTAAACACGTTTCAAATTTCCTAGCCCAGTCCTAAGCCTGAATAAAATCGGAAGAAAAGCTACGGCGAGTCTCAGTATGCCATGAAGCATTTAAATTCGATTACCTCAGAAACGGCTGCTAGAAAGATACCAAAGAACAAGAATTTTTTATTTAAATTTAGTGGTATACAAAGGTATGATAAAGTTATGAAGCTTTAAATGTAGGCGAAAGGCTGCTGGTAGCGTTCCCTACAATGTACATAGTAACTGTAATCCGATTTTGGCTTCTCATCCTAATAAATTCCAATCTACCAAATTTAATGCAAATTAAGCTATTATTAAGATAAATATTTACAAAAAAGATTTAAAGAATTATGACCTTTTACCCTGTTTTGGGAAATTATCTAATTTTAGACTAAGGTATATTGGAGCTAGATCCTTACATTTTAGCTTCAGAAATTTGTGTCAGCGCTTTGTACAGACCTTTTAGGGACACCCTGCATATATTAAAATAGATATTTGTCCTATTTCTGTTGCAAATTAATTTAAACTGAAAATGTTTACTGAAGGAGTACTTTTGTTGATGTTATATCTCTAAGTTTTATTGGAAAAATGAAGAAAATCTTTAAAGCCGTTTTTCTATCAATAAGTTACTCATGTTTTGAAGGATCATTAAGTATATAGCAAAATCTCGAGGAAAATAGGTACAGTACCATTAATCATAGTATATGACAAACTGCGGTGAGTAATACAAACATATTGGAATTTTTTACGTAATAAAAATATTTTGGAACCAAATATTTATTGAGGCTCGATTGTGTATTTTAATAATGAGACGGCATAATTTGAAAAACCTTTATTTCATTAATAATATAACGTAAAATATGTAGCACATATTATATGTACACATTATTTGTCAGTAAATACTCTAGGTTAATTTAGTTCTTTAAAAGTAAATTGAATCTTTTAAAATGTATTTTAACTACATTAAATTCATTCTGGTTTTAGGCACCATGGCTGTGAATTATCTTTAGATAAATAACAATCATGTTTACTCTTGTTTAAAACTAATTTTATTGGTACATTTTATTTAATTATGGAAGTAAAAATTTTATTAAAATATATTCTTAAAGATAGACTAAATTTCAAAATAAAATAATACATACTCGAAAACTAAATACTTTTTTGTTTCAAATGTTCACAATTTCTAACCGGCATTTATTACAGTTTTTGAATCTTTAGAGTGATAGAGCTTTTTATTTATAGTATTGAATTTGCGAAAATTCTAAAACATAACAAGTAATTAAAATACCGGCCATTGAAAATATAACAAATAATCTCGTACTCAGAATTTCCAATTTTTGTTTTTGGTTTACTGTAATGTGGCTAACGTTTATTTTATTTCTATTTATTGACCTGAAAATGATTTATTACCCGCCATTAAACTAAACTTATATTTCTGAGAGACCAATTTTATTTAAAGAGATACTGCAAAGAATTTCACATTTTTTTTTCCCTTAGAGCACGTGCCAGTTTAGATAATATTGAATTTTTACATTTTTATCAGCTGAAGCCTTAGTCTGTTGATCAAACGCAGACACTTGAAATTTTTCATAATACCTTTGCCATGATGCCGCACATCGCGTACTTCCTTGTGTATTTTATCACCAGACCAAGGCTTGACACAGAGCTACTCAATTTGATAGGGTTTACTATAGAGAAGAAAATATTAAAATAAAAAAAATGTGTGAGTTACAATTCCTGTTTTTATTAAATAAAAAGACACACAATCAAATCTTGTATTATTCTTAAATAAATTAAATACACAAAAAATAAATTGTTTTGTTCAAGTTCACAAGCAGCATTCAGTATCATGACTTATTTTATCAACACGTCTTTGGAATGTGCAGTTGTTCAAATAATTCTTTTGTGTATAGCATATGCAGGTTAATCTAGAACAGTTTTAGCAACTTCTTTAACAGTTGGCCAAATTAGCTCTTCCCTGATGGTATGCTGCTTTCTCAATTTTATTATCAAGAGAGATATTGTGAGACGCCCGCAAACCATCACCGTCTCATTTTGACGTTAAAGCGAATATACTGTGTACCGTGGGTTTCTGTTTTTCTCTCATTGTTTGAAAGTATTTTAAATCTTTACCTGTTTAATCAGGATGACATCTTCATAGGTAATCTCCTAACTCGGATGATTTCATTGCATCATTGTTTAAATCTCTGTTGTACATAAGGCATATAGCCACGAGTTTGTCCGACAATGAAGAAATGAAACCGAACTTGAAATACCAAATGCTATACGGCCTACATTTTCTTTTAGATTCGGTCATTTTTAATAGCAGTTATCAGTGAATAAAAATCAGGTTAAATAAATATGATGGGACTTGGCAGTTCGAAATTGCCTCCCCACGTAAAACCTTATTTTAATCTTTATGGCAGTTATTTTTCTTTTACAATTAGGTACAAAGGAGTCATGTATCATTGAAATATGTCTGCAAATAATTCAGATATGAAATAAGATGAAAAACGGAAAGTAAGTAATACCGACTGTTAAAACGAAAAATTAATAATATTTATAAAAATTAAAATATGGGTGTAAGTAGTTGAGTTATGATCGGCAATCGAACTATCTGAGAAATTAAAAAATACTGCCTTATCCAAAGAAGATCGTTTTGATTTACTTTAACTTGTATATTGTTTTCTTTTTGCTTTTGAAAGTATTAAGTTTTTTCTTTTTCTCTCAAAATTCAGAAAACGAATCAACAGTGTTTGCCTCTGACATTTGTGTTAATAATAGACGAAACAAACAGGTTTATGCAAATCTATGCTCCCTTCCTTGCGTTGCTACTAAATGTGCAAATTTTTAGATATTAAAAATAGTGTGACCACAAAACCATTAATGACTTACTTACACAATAATTTAATGAAATATACTTAATCAATATAAAAATAGGTAACTAATTTTTCTATTCTATCATAAATATTATTTAAGTACATATATAAAATCTTTGTTAAGTACATTATAATAAATAAATAAATAAATGTTTATTGACGGACTAGCCATTTACAAAGGAAAAAAATTAATACAGAAATATAATATGAAATATCCCTAGTAGCGCATGCCTGAACAGAAACGTTCAACAAAACATTGAACGAGTAATAAAATAATTAGGCAAATACAAAAATATATGAACTTAAAGTTGTACAATATAGATAAAATAGGGTATAATACAACCCTACAAACACAAAGAGGCATACAATGGGAGGGCAAATATAAAATACATATACCAAAACAAGTTACAATCTATAGATAAAATGACTAGATACATATATTACTGTGCATCCTTTATATTTGAGCTCAATGAATTTCAATATATCATTAAAGAAATCGATATCATTTTAGAATTTATTCTCCGTAATTCAAAAGCGAGTGAGAGATGATGATAAGCCATAGTTTGTTCTGTGATAAGGAACACTAAACAGATTGATTTCTCTCAAAATTCTCTGTGGAACATTTATGTCTATCATAGCTAACAATTCAAGACAGTTTATTAATCCCTACAAAATTTTATTAAAGGTGCGCGTATCGATATATGTTCTCCTTTCTCTAAGAGGTATCAAATTAATGAACTTAAGTATTTCTTCATATATGATGTTTTCACTTTTGAATATACTCTCCATAGTAAGGAGACCATGCCTTACAAGCACATTTCAAGACTGATCTAACATATGATGAAAATAATGTTCTAAAGCAAGCAATGTTATTAAAATCATGCAAGGTTCTTTTAGTAAAGCCCAGTAATTTTAATGCTTTATTAGTAATATGATTAATATGAAAGTTAAAACTTAAATTGCTATCAAAATATACTCCTTGGTCTTTGAGCTCTTTTTTAGTTTCAAGTGATAGATTATCCACAGAATACTCATATTGAATAACAAGCGTAATGCGATAGAATTTCAAGACAAAACTTTTACTTGCATTCAATTGCATACCATTTAAATTGTACCGTTCACTCACAGCATGCAAATCTTCTTGAAGCCTTGTACAATCTTCCGCATTTTTGAATATTCGACTATTATGATAATTACGGGATGCCTAAATTTTGGTGACGATCTGCCGAAAGCGGATTCATTTTGGTGGATCCCTATTTAAATCTCATGCACGACGCCGTCGGCTTCTGGGGATCTATGTAAATCACTTTGTGAGCCAATGATTTTAATACTCAATATTGATATTTTTTGTAATCTCTACCAAAATTCAAAATTATTAAATTTTTTCTTCTTAATGAACACCTTTTAATTAATAACAAGATATTTATAATTTCATCTGTAAAATATCAGAATATAACTTAAGTACTTTAATCTTTTATTGCAATTTTTATTAGATATAAAACAAATTACAAAATAAAATTTTACTACAAGGAATTAAGAATATTTAAAAGCTTTACAGAATCTTTTTAACCCGTTATCATTTCTTTAGCTTCTTCAACAAATGCAATAAATATTTTGTTTCACAAACCCGTAAGAAAAATACCTAAAAAGTTTAAAGTTTTAATTAAAACAAGAAATTCCTTGCTTCTTGTGTTGCGGATTTTAATTATGTCTTTGTGCGAATTTGTGAACTTTATAAAGGATAAACTTTTATAAAATTTTAACGAAGGCATTAAGGTGCTTCCCTCTGACGTTTTATATTAAGATGTCAGCATCATTTTTATCTAGAAATGTAGACAAAGGCAAATATGAAAAATGGAAATTAATTTCAGTTTTAGGATTTTCTTTGAAAACAAATAGAAAATTTATTTACGTGGATTGAATTTAAACAAAATATAGTTTTTATTAAAGTTTCGAATTTAGAAAAATAAGAAGTTTTCTCAAATCATTTATTATATTTTTAGAGCACATGTTTTTCGAGATATTTTAATGGCAATGAATAAGTAATAAAATATATATTTTATCTTCCTATATCAACTGATATAAAGCACAACTGCGTAAACAGCAACAGGGACAAGATGTAATTTCCTTTATTTCAAAAAAAAAATTAGACGGTATATTTTGTCGGTAAAAGAAAATAATAGTGAGAAATAATGGTAAGAAAAATAGAAAATTAAATTTTTTACGATATTTTATTTGCCACTACGATAATTATTTGAACATATGAGAGCATTTCAAATTTTACCATTTTTTTTTTGCCCAGTTGAAAACAGAATTTTGTAAAAAGTTTAATTTTGTGGCTTTTCTTCTTAAAATATAGCTACTAAACATAATCAGTATTGTATTTGACACGTCTCTTTATTCACTGTTTTACATTGAAAATCGTCCCTTTTCAACCCGTAAAAGTTTTAATAAAAACGTTGATTATATTGTTTTTAATTGTAAGGCTAGAAATTTGAGATGTTATATAACCTGCAGCGAAAAAAATCTTCTAGTTTGTTTTTGTTTAACATTATTTAAATTTTATACAACTTATTTTTAAACAGTCAAATCAATTAGTTAACTTCAGAAACAATTGGATTTCAGCCAGATTCATTAAAAATATTTAACTTCTAATTCCGATCTAGATCTAGATAAAAGATATTCTTAGGTCGTTAGTTTTGTTTTGCTAATGATCAAAAATTTATTGTTTATACATGTCAATTCAACCCTTTTATTATCAACTTGGATCAATTTTAAAATTAGTTTGTTTTAGTGAACTATATTAAAAATTTATTTTAATTGTTGAAGTCCTAAAATTGTTTCGCAACAAGGAAAAAATTTATCAATATAAAAACCTATTTCAACATAATTTGAAAATTAAAATTATTTCATAGACACTTACAAGAATGGAAAAATATGGCTATAGCTCTCTATGATTTTCTAATATTAATAAGTGAACTTTTTTCAGTTACTAATACTTCATCTGCATGAAATATTTTAATTGCATGTAAAAGTATAACCTTAGGGAGTTTTCAGAAAAAAAACTATAACTTTTACCTGTTGAGTTCAAGAAGTTCAAGATTTTCAAAAATTTAAATAAAATATTTAAAAATAAGATTTTAAAAATTGTACTTGATATTGATATTTTGATTTGTCATTAAAGACATTACAATTATCTAAAAGAAATCTAACTAAAAACTAAAATTGGATAATTAATAAATAAATGTTTTAATACATTAACTAAATCTTCTTAATTGCTTTTTTTTTTAAATGAAACCTCATATGTGGTGTATAAAAAAATTTCTTATAAATTTAAAATATATTTTGTATTTTTAACTATATTTATTCATTTATTCTTCAACTAAAATTTATATTTATTCGTCAACTGGCTATTATCTGTTCCACTAAAAGTCATATAGAGATTCACAGTATAAAGCAGAAATCTAATTATTAAAATTAAATTTTATTGATTTTTAATATGCGTCAGAAACGAAATTAAACGTACTTCAGGTACATTTTTAATAAAAAAAAACAGCGTGTATCTATTAATAAAGAAAATTTTGTAAAATTTAAAATTAATAAATCGTATCTCTAAAGATTGTTAAAAATTTGTGATAATATGCAAATCATATTTACAAGAGTAATGTTTATCAATCATTTATATATATATATATATATATATATATATATATATATATATATATATATATATATATATATATATATATATATAGAATGAATGAATGAATCATATCTTTAAAAATTGTTAAACATTTGAGGGAATACGCAAAGCATATCTGCAAAAGTAATGTTTATCAATCATTTTGCAGTCAATTGAGTGTTTTTAAGTCCACTAAAAGCGAAATCTACTCTTAAAAACCTATTTTCACTTGGTAATAAGAACAAATCAAAAAATTTACGAATAATCCCTTAAAATCATCTTTCGAGAATATACGGTTTATAAGAAAAGAACCAAAATGCCGCATGTCAATTGTATTGGTTTCCAACTTACATATATGAAAGCCTCGTTTCGTTCCCACATTTTTCTAAAATAGTGTGTCAATTAGAAATTAAGCTAGGATTGTTTCAAGTCACTACCACTTAGTTTATTACAATTAAGGAACGATTCTAGCCTCTTCTTTAAATTAAATGTTTTTTGCTATGTATTTTGAGACACTAAAGACAATTTTTTAGAGTGAAAATTCGCCCAAACGGGAATAAGATTGTTCTAATCAATTAATTGTTAAAACATTAGAAAATTTCATATTTAAAAAAAAAAATCGTATTTTTTTGAACGATTTAATATAAAAAAGTTACGCATTTTTTTCGTACTAAGCTTAGTTTCTGAGATAAACCACATTAAATATTTTTGTTTTAAATGCATTCTTTGGCTATAAACAAATAGCTTTTGTCCATATATCTATACGCCTGTATAACGCATACTACGCGATATTCGGTGCATATTTCTATCTCTTTCTCTCTCTCTGAATGAGAAAAGATCAAACCTTTTACGAACAGATCTGTGGTTGATTATTTTTTAATTATTTGCTAAAACCCTAGAACAGTTGCATAAATCATCGTGATAGAGTGAAAAACTTCCAAAAAAATATAAAATAAAACATTAATTAAGCAGTAATAATTCTCTGGTTACTGGATATTGATATTTTTTTACCTACACTTGGTATTCTTCTGATAAAAACATGTAGAAAGTTTTGATATGCTAGCAAAACAGTAACTCGTAAATAATAGTATCTCGTAAAGCTTTTAAGCTTTTGATGAAAGTATTAAATATTTAGCGAAGCTTCTTGAAATTTTAATTAAATCGTGAAGTGACCCGCTTTTCAGTTTGCGTATTCCATTGCATTTTTGTGCAAATTAATAAACTTTGGGAATTAAGAACCTTCATACAATATCTTGCCATTCTATTTGATGGATAACAATGTTAAAAAATTTAAGCAAACTTACACTTTGAGCCCAATTAAAGTAGTATTTTAAAGTTTATTGTGTTTTCAGTGGTTTTTATATTATACAGGGTGTACTAGAAGCTCTAAAAGTATCAAAGTTTTGTTTTTTTAAATGGAACCCCCTATATAATATTGCATTTTTGGATTCTCCGATTAAAATAAGTACCTATTTTAATAAGATTTATAATACCTAAACCTTAAGGATTTTTATGTAATTTGAATTTTGAAAAAACCTAACCTAATTTTCATGAATACTTAAGAAATATTTCTGTTATGTACTCAAAATTTACAACAAAGTGTAACAATAAACTATATTTTATATTCAAATTTTAATAAATTTGCTATATTATACAGGGTGTTCAAAAATTTAAACTAATCAAATGAGAAATTTAAGTGGCTATACCTTGATTAATTTAAATAGAACGCTACAGTTTTTAACTTACCAGAAAATATACCTTTTAAATACCTATCGAATGGTATTAGGGTGCTTTCACAGAACCCCAAATAATCGTTTTCTGTACTATTTTGTTGTTTTTGAATAGATGTTCCAATGTATTTAGTTGCCTATGGGATTTAGAGACGTTAGATAATTCAGTTAATCTTTCAGTTTAGTCTGCAAAACCTGTTGCTATAATGGTAGTATTATTTTTTGGAACTGTGAAACCTTATTTATTGAATTGATTTATTTGAATATTGTTGTGTTATTTCTTCGTCAAAATGAAGATTTATTCAAAGGAAGAGCGTATTGACACGATTTTTATTATCCTGGAGAATATTATCACTATTGTTTGTTGGCTTTTCGAGTCTATGCTCCTAAAAGAAACCATTCTAAACCAGCTGCTTTTGTGAGACTATTAAACCAGTTTCGGTAAAGTAGAGTGTCGGTTATAAAAAACCTGCTATAAGAAAACCTGTCACTGAGGATGAAAAAAACGTTTTTACTGTACCTGGTTTAGTGATCGAAAATTCCGGTATTAGTCAGAATCATATATCCGAAAATCCTAACATTAGCCAAGCAAGTGCGTCAAGGAATGTTAAGAAATACAGATTTCATCCTTATAAAATCCAGCTTTGTCAAAAGCGTCACGGAAATGATTTTGACAACCGAACTGAATTCTGCTTGTAAGTGTTAGATAAAATGACAGAAAATTAACACTTTTTTGATAATGTGCTATTTACACCTCCATATATCTCAAAAGTAAATCTTTTTGAAAGTTACGTATTTTGATCGCAAAATTCCATGCCGTATAAAGTGAATAACCCTGTATATTTTTATAGAGTAATCTAAAAACGTATGTTCTACTCCGTTTTAATTTTCCTTACTAAAGGCACAAACAGGGTATGTTGGAGAAATCCGACTGAAACCACCCTACCAGACTAGACTCTCTGGCCGTACACCCGTTCGTTTTCACTAGGACTGGATGTTTGAGAATGTTTAGGAAATATTTTCGAAAATAAAATAAAAACAATCTTTTTATTTTTCGGATCTAGGAAGTGAGCTGTTCTTGGCTTTAAAATAAGGAAACGTTTTGTTACGAATCTAGAGTGAGCTAAGTTGTGAATAAATTATAAATTTTTGTTTAGCTGGTCTGGGGAGTGAGCTGAGGGTGGCTTATAAAATTACGACTTTCAGTTAACAGACCTGGGAAGTGAGCTATGCTTTCATCATTTTAAGTAAATTTAACAGTGAATTATAAGCAGGTTAAATTTATTTAAGTGCGTAACTTTTTTGTTTGTATGCCTACGCCTAGGTACGTCTAAGAATGTTAAGAAAAGTAATTACTAGATGACTATAAATAAAACACCTAGCTCGAATGTTATATAATCTACAAGTTGTTTTAACGGTAATGGTTAGCTTAGTGTCCATGAACATTTTCAATGTTTCAAAAAGAAAAATGATTAATGGCAAAATTAATGTTCAAATATCAATCTTGTTTAACTAATTAAGCGTTTTGTTTGACAATACTTTACCTAGCATTAAGACATGCTGACTATCTACAATTATCGCTCCAAAAGTTATAAATAACTAATTAATGCTAATAAACTGAAATGATATCTCGGTACGATTTTGCCCATAAATGTCTGAAAATAATTGGCATCGAAATCTGGTTTTAAAAACTGTTTGTTATCACTTTTTCCGATAAGAGTATATCTGAATTACTTTTATTTCAGTAATATTTTGCAATACACTGTCAGGGATAAATAAAAATTCAAAATCTGTTCCGATAGCTTGTTACTGAATTATATTTTATGGCGCTCAGTACACTTTTCCATTATACAACCGGAAATGATTAAGCATTCGAAAGCCGGACTATAACGAAAGTTTTTGCACATTTTACGAAAAGTTTACTTTTGCAAATTTAAGTTTCAAGACTTTAATCTTTTATTTAGAAGATTTTGTTTTAATATTTATTAAAGAGATTAAAATTTATAGACTTAATTAACAAGTTTTCGCGACATTTTAATGCCCATTTTACATTGAACAATCACGATATTTTGACTCCTATGTTTATGAAAATAGTAATATTCTATGCTATCTATTAGCTAATATACTATCCTTAATAGACACATGGACGTACGAGTAGTATACAAACTAAGCTATTTGAGGGCCCTTTAGTTAAGAAATATTACCTAAAGCTTCGTAAGTAAATAACCTTGCCCTTAAATTTATTTTATAATAGTGGGGATCGCAGACCTTACATTTAAATTCTCAAATGAATTTTTGTCATCGAAAATGGACCGCTGCAGATTTAGTCTATGGATGTTCAGGTTACTAAAAGCCACTCACTTCCTTGTGACAATAGGTCTCGCAAGTGGAAAATTAAGTCACAGATTTGGACCAAAGTAAAATAATGAATTCAACGTGTTTATACGTACGATTTAAAAGCTGTGACAATAATCACTATTTTTGGGCAAAAACGCTAATCATTTTTAATTGACGGTATTTCGGCTACAAATCGGCTCTCGTGATACTTTTAGATCACTGCGTGACCATTGAGAAACAAAGTGTAGTACTGGTTAACTGGAAGAAGGAAAAAAAATGAACAGATTGAACTTCTACCATGAACATGCTTCTGTGCAACTGCTACCAGAAGATGAAAGTTACCATGAACTTTCTTTATCACCATTCCTTCCAGAAAGCCTCGTGAAAGGATTGCTTGTAGTTCGAGACCTGCTAACATTAGCACGCTGATGAAGAAAAGGACCAGTAAATCTTGGCTACCATGAGCCTGATGTGAAGTAAGAATTTCAACTGTTGAGTAATAATTACTACTCTTCAGAAATAGCTAAAAAAGATTAACTAACTTCTGATGCGTGCAGCCGTTATATGGTATAAATTTCTGTTATTAAGATATCCATAAATGTTCATCAATTTTTCTATTTTAGATTTTTCGATATATTTTGAAAAAATCCCTGTAATTATTAGTATATGAAAAAACTACATAAAATTGAATAAAAAATATTGATAAACGTCAAAGAAATATTAATTAGAATAATGGTTAAAATGATATTTTATTTTAAATTTGCTTTTCAAACTTAGACTCGCTATACAATAAAACATTAACGCTACCTCAGTCACGAAAATTAAAGTAATACAAGAAGTACTTGTGAATTTTCAATGACAGGATTTATAAAAAGAAATAATTTAAGATTGAATAAATAAAATTGAATAATAATGTTATAAACAGGAAAACTAATACAGGTTCAAGATATAAGGACCCAATAAAACCACAATGTAAAAGCGTAAATGATTTTTCTCATATATTTTAAACACAGAAGAAGGGACGAATCGTAAGAAATATATAAATTAAACAGCAATATATTTTTTCTGATTACTGGATATTGGTATTTTTTATCTGCAGTTGGTATTCTTTACTTTTTCACACTATTCCAAAGTTGCTGATTTTTAAAAGCATTATGTACACTGAAAAAGGAAATACATTAAATTTAATGTAAATGTGCTCAAAGAAAATTTCCCAAACGTTTATTGAATGCATTTAATGTTATGCATTGAATTTAATAATTTACATTAATCTAAATTAATTTATTACATTAAATCCAGTGTAATCTTACATTAAATTTAAAGTCAGATCATTACTTCTTACGGTAACTATGTACAGTAAAGATACAGTGATCATTGAATTTGAGATATGTTATCACATATTTAATGCACCAATATTAATATAAGTTCAAAAAATTCTGTATACTTGTACATACGAATTAATTTTCAACATGAAGTGCTTCATAAAGACAGGCGTGCTTTGTTCTCATCAAGAATCAAAAACACTACTTCCGATTACAAGAAACTACCAGAAAAAGGTGGAAACTTTTTCCATAGGTAGTATACCGCGATCTGATTGGTTCCCGTCAGTGCGGGGCAGACATGTATACCTCACCATAAAAAATTGTGTCTTTAAAAGCAACTTACATGATACTAAATAACAAATTCAATACAAATTGCGCCATCTCCCTGAGTTTCATGCAATGTGCGTTAAATTTGTTGTATGTGCACAAGAAATTTCAATGCAATCTGAAACCATGTTAGTGTATTTTTTAACATAAGGGTCATTAACATTTATATAGTATACATTAAAATTATATTATCACATGTAATCGAATATGGAATAATAATGTAAATTCTTTTATGTTAGATTATATGTGAATTAATTTTAACGTACAGAAAGTTGAAATATCTTTTCAGCTTAAGACGCTTTCCGGATCAGTTGTTCTTTGTGTGACTTTCAGTCACTATTTGTTTCGTGAGGGTCCAGGTTAGAGCTGCGTAAGTCGAAACGAGGAGGACAAACTGGTCAAACACCCCGGATCTTTAATGTTGTGAGATTTTCTTGTTTTCCAGAATATTCTAGAGCTTTCCAAAGCCTGTTCAAGCTAAGCACTTTCGTACTTCTATTTCCATGCCTTTGTTGTTCTTTTCTAGCGTAACTGTTTGTCCTAAGTATACGTACTCTGTAACATTGTCTACTACGATTCCGATTATCCCTATGTGTGGGTCTTCTAAGCATATTGTTTTGGTTTTTTTTATAATAATTTTTAGACCTACCTTTTTGGATGCCTTTTCTAGTTCGTTCATTATAGCCTGTAAATTTTCGTGGTTATCGGAGGAGAGAACGACATCATCGACAAATCTTAAGTGGTTTAGTCTCTCTTCATTAACATTAATATCTTCAGTTGACCAGTTTAGTTTTTGAAACATTCCTTCAAGAGCATGGTAATTAATTTTGGGGACAGCGTATTAACCTAAGAATTCCTCCCTCAATTTAGAAGCTGTTAATATATCCACGTAATTTAATTGCTGATTTAGCATGATCATAGATGTTGCTAATTAATGTTTTGTACCTATAGTCTATTACCCAGTACTCCACAGAGTCAAATAACTTTTCATAATCTATGAAGGCCATATACGCGGAACATTATACTCATTGGTTTTTTCAGTTAAAACCATGACCGTAAGATGACCACATGTTCTAAATCCTTTATGCAATGCCGCCTGTCATTTAGTTTTCAATTGTTCTGTCCATAATAATTTTAATGAGATGTTTATAGATCTGGCATAAAAAACTTATCGAACAGTAAGTTCTCTGGTAACGTTGTAGCTACCTTTTTAAATAAAATAATAACTATTGAATTACAATATTCAGGTTTGACGTTATTTTTTTTTTTCCAAACATAGTTGAAATAGAATTGTCGGTTTTGGGATTATTATTTCCTTTGCCTCCTTTATCATTTCTATAATAATCATCTCCAGGTGCTTATGTTCTTCATTAACTCTAGGGTGAAAAGAATTTCATCTTCACTGATCTCGACATGTTCTCCGATCTCATATATATCACTCTGGGTTTTTTTCCGATATCACTTGGTTTTTTGACGTGTGCGTTGCATAATGATTTGTAAATGTGTTCGGTTATTTCTAGTATTTTTTCTTTATATTTCATCACATTTTCTTCTATGTCTTGTGATTTCACTTTTTCCGTGGTTCTTTCTCAATCATGTCATATTTTTGTGGTTCTCGATAACATGTTCGACTTTTGATTCATAACGTGTTTCTAGGTCTTGCCGCATCATGCTTCTGGTTTCTTTTCGAACTCCTTTATAGATATTGGTAGTGTGTTTACCTTCTCTGTATAATTTCCTTCTTTTTTCTATTTTCTTTTATCTGCTCTGTAGTTTGGTCCGCGTTCCTTCTTGTTGTTTGTATAACTTTTATAGGTATTTCTGTTATTGGCTTTGCCATATATGTCAGTATATCGTTGGTATGTTCTCCGATGACATCTGGAGTTGTAGTGACACTTTCAATTAGATGTCCGGTCTATTTTGTTGTTTTAATTTGCTTTAATATTTGTTGCAATTTTTGATAACAAGATGGGCTCTTGCGGTCGGTGATCACTTCCAGTATTAAATAAATTTAAAACCGTGACATCGGATATATTTGATTTGGAGATGTAAATATGTAATCTATTTAGTTTTTCTTTTTTCAATCTGGGTTTATCTACGTCCATTTACATTGTATTTTTCGGTAAAAAATCTGTTCATGGCATATAGGTATTGTTATGCCAAGAAATTTCCTATCGTGTTTCCTCTGTAATTTCTCTCTCCAAGTCCAAATTTTCCTATTTATTCATCGTCATCTTCTCTTTCATACCTGTAGCGGCATGGAAATCACCCATAATTATATCCAGGTTATATTTTCTTTATTTCTGGCGCTTGCAATGCCCTCGGAAAGAATTTCAACATCTTCGGTGTAAGTTGAAGTTTGTGCATAAATTTGCATTTTTAACAAGTTTTTTAATGTTCGTAGGACGATATAGGCTAGACTGTCGGAAATTCCTTCAAAACTAATAATATTTGGTAACTAGAAAACCCTATCCTCTCTGACTTTCGCTTTCCTGACCTTTATGTAATAGGATATTTAGGGTCGGTAAGGTAATAAAATTTTCGCCATTTCTTCTTCTTTCTCGAAGTCGACCAGTTATGAGTCATGTAATATACAACTCTACGTGGCTTCCTTGTCTTTGTCAGCTTCATGTCCCCCAAAAATCCTTAAGGTAGACCGAAAGCAGAGTTTAGGGTTCTATCTACCTGGGATAGTTTTGTTTTATAATCTGTCATATGTTTCCATGAACAAGAAGTATATGGCTTTAAAACTTTGCAGTGTCCTTACGGGTTGGCGTGTTTTTAATACATCCGCCAACTCTGAGTCAGACTCTGTCGGTGTGTGTTTTTATATTTTTCCTAAAAACATAGATTGCTACTTAACTTGAGTGTTTCATTTCTTTTCTTAAATGCCTCAAAACTAAGATATGGGTCTCAAAAGGGTTTCCGAGTGATATACTTTTTGAACTTTAACTTTTGAGCATACCTGTATATTTTAATGTAATATTAGAATGTCGTATAACTGATGAAGATTCAGAGATCAAAGCTATAAACTTCTTTTTCCATCACTAAGAAATCAGGAATCGACTCGCCACAACCCCCCGTGGAACCACGAGTTTGACAGCCATTTTGTTTTCAATACTAAAACCCAGTGTTTTAGATACTTCAGATAATTATCTAAAAAAGAAGTACTTCGCATTTTCAAGAAAATCATGCATTACTTAAATTCTTTTTTATCAACTGATTAAAATCCGTATATATAACTAAACAAAATCCAATTACCTAATTATTATTAATTATAATAGAAATCAATGAACTTGATAAATTTTAATAATGCACACTTTTTAACATCTATTTAATTTATGGAGAATTTGTGTTCAAAAATTTTGGAATCGAAATTTAGCTAATCAAAGAATATTTGGAAGGATTGATTTAAACTTGGCAGCCTTGTATTTCACTATACTTTCTTTTTCTATCAATTTTTTTCTCGCTGTATTCTAAACTTTCTTCATGCCAAATGGGTAAATTATAAGAATTTTTAACGTCATCTCTTGTGATGCGATGAACCCGTTTAAATGTTCTTTAATTCAATAAATTTCGATTTAGAAAATTCGTGGCATAATTTTCTTACCTCCAAAGAGTGACATTGCAATTGTTCATAACTTAAGTGCATTAATTATTTAAATCTAGATTTAATGAATCTGACAAATCTTCTCATCGTAATGATGGGGTGATTCGAGCAATGGCAATGATTTCGAGTAAAGTCGGAAAGAAAATCCATATCAGAGAATTTTCCATCTAAAATTCATATATGAGATCTCAAAAAGATCTACAAACGAGCCCTTAACAGCTTATGTCTATCTTTTAAGAAGGGCTCAATAAGGGTACTTATCATATTCAACTTGAAGACTTTCAGATATACATATTTTAAATACTTACACCCATTACAGAGCATAAAAAAATTATTTTTTCTTAGCTCTTATTAACATACTCACTAAATTTTGAATTAAAAATATTTTTCATCGTGATATAAAAAAGGAACAAGTCCGAAAAACTCACATTACAGTTTTAAATGGTGTGATTGGGTACCTTTTTAGTTTGAATTTAGAGGTATATAAAATATAAAATGTTTTTTTTCTTTTATATTAGAAATACCATGGCACCTATATTTTCGGTTTAAATAATTTTTTTTAATATGGGTGAACTACTCTATTTCAGAAAACAGCTTCTAAATAATGCAAACAAAGAAAATGCTTTTTTAGCAAACTTTTAGAAAGAAATAATGACGATATTAAAAATTTATGACCTCACTTTACAATACATATTAATTCGCTTGCTAGCCCCAGGTTACTAAAATATTTATCTAAATTTGTTATTAATGGGGAAACTGATACGGCGCTAAATCTCCAGATTAAAGCTTTTGTTTTGCACTGGCAATTACAAACAAAAAATGGAAAATGGAAAATTAAACAGTTATGACCCGTTACAACTGACAATGTATAGGGTGTGCCAGTAAGAAAAGAAGAATTTTTGGTAATAGGTTTGTTAGTGAAGACATTCTGGCCTAGCCAAGCAAAATTTAAGATTTATTTCTTTAATCTAAAGAAGTACATATTTAGAAAAATCAACTAAAAAGACTTATACTATCAGGACAGGCGTACTTTTTTCTAGTTAGGAATCGAAAGCTTTACTTCAGATTGCAAGAAACATCCAGAAAAAAGGTTGTCTTTAGACCGGTTTCAAACTCTCTGGTTCCCGTCAGTACAATACAGAGCAGACAAGTAAACAAATAGTTGGATACAAGCTGCGTCATTTTCCGGAATTTCAGACAATCTGAATATAAAAATCTCTTACGAGATCTATTCTTGTATATGCACGTTTTTGTGCTTACAATTCAATAAAAACTATACATAAATCATAGTATTACATCGATCACCGTCATCTAAAGTCATTTCTAAGAGGAAATCACTTCCTACGTCACTAAAATCACGGGTTTAAATTTACGTAACAATAAACACCGAACACTCAAAAATGACAGCAGCATTGAGACCTTCGTAGTAGTATTAGAATCAGCAGTACGAAGAAAAAAATAGTAAGAAGCCGCTCCCGAGGAAGAATAGGCGTTCATCGAATTCAGAAGCGATTTACGGGTTTTGGTCCAGTATACAGGCTATTTTCATAGCCGAAATTCCAGTTCTTTAACCAATTTCGTAGTATTTGGCCAAAGTTCCAAATATCATTGAAGATGTCGCCTTCTTAGGTTTTATACTTCATCATTCATCAATCCAAACTCCGTACTTTCTCTTCTTGCAGATCTATGACGATTTGAACTGACGACAGCATAGAACGTCCTGAACTTCTAGAACTTCATATAAATGAGGAAAACATTGATTAAATGCAATGACAAGGGAAGTTCAACTACAACACCCCAAATTGTTCGTGAAATTATTTCGACGTTGAAGGCTTCAGGAATTTAGGAGTAAATAGTATTTCTGAGATTTCCCCTTTATAAAATCATAGTAGTATCATACTATACCTGGAGAAAGTTGCGTTGGAGCGGCTTTGACATAAATATTGCGTAATTGATTCGAAATAACTTGATTTTTCCATAGTCAAATCATACTTAAAAAGATATTCCTTACGGTAATTAAAATATACAGACATTCTTAATTCCGTATAAAAATACTTTAACAAAATTCTTTTATTAAAAACGCCAAGCGCAAAAAGTTTCTTAATAGTTAAAAGCCATATTATAGTTACTAGTACTTCTTTTATAATAAGATTAGCATCATATGGAAAACTAGCCAGGACAATTATGTTCTCTGAGAGCGGTACTCTTAATGCACTAAATCTAGGAAAATCTACTACCTAACTTGAGAAAGTTAATTTTTTTTCCAGGATACGAGGTTTAATTATTATAAGCGTTCTTAACGACTAGATATAGATTAGAGTTAGACAGTTATGTTATTTATTTTAGATATATAGTTAGATGATAGGATTTAAAACAGGATGAAGCGTAAAAAAATAGATCAAAGAAAATAAAAGCCTTGGCTAAAAAACTAATACACGTACTCATAAATTCCGTTTATTATTTTGGCATTACAAACTTTTCATCTTGCAAATTTAAGAACATGTTTCAATAATTCCGGCGAAACCGGAAGAAAGGTGACGCGGCCAGGTTTTCAACCTGGTCGGGCTTTTATGGTGGTCTACACCCCTGATATGTGATGAGTCATATAAAGTTCATCAGTATTTTTTACTTAATAACAATACTGAAATAATGCAACATCTTGATCAAAACTTTTATTCTTTCTTTGCAAACAACAAGCTAATATCAGAGATAGGTAGTAATTACAACATAGGTTTCCCGCAGAATCTACCTGGTTTTAAGGAAGCGGAACAAGATTACAAACAAAACATCTCCAAGATACGACCTTTAGGACAAAAAATCGCAGCGTTGTATAGAGGCACAAAAACAACGCTTAGCTAATGATTTCCGTGTTGATTCTTATTTATATTCGTATCGTACTTCGACCGACTTCGAAGTCGAGGAGACGATAAAATTCCTCAACTACAACTAGCGACGACGACGGTCCCGAAGGAAGAAGATGGGTGGTCTTATATATATATATATATATATATATATATATATATATATATATATATGCAACTCCGTGTATAAATGAAGTAAAATACGAACGGTAAATTCAAACTTCGTTCCATCATATCCTTTCCATGTTAGAGGTTGCACAGTTTGAATAAATTGCTACAGAATACAATTTGTCCTATTCCACCACTATCGAGATGATGGCCTACCTGTACCATCATATCGAGAAGAAAGTCAAAACTTACCTTCCCTGCCACAGTGATACGGCAGAGATATATGTTTAGTCTCTAATAGACTCATCAGGGTATTGACATGCACTTGTTTGTGCAAGAGATCGGAAGGCAGTATGCAACATTGAACGCGTCTTCGCCGACCTCCTGCCGGATGGTGTGTATATGTTTATGCGGCGTTCACTAATTCCTCCATGTGAGATGCTATAGCAGTGGATATAACCACATTATGCCATTGTAGTGCTGAAATCACATTCAGCAAACTTACAACTATATGCAACTCCGTGAAAGCCGCATAAACATATATACTCCATCAGACGAAACATGTACCTCTGCCGTATCACAAAGGCGGGGAGGGTAACTTTTCACTTCCTTCTCGATATGGTGGTACAGATAGGCCATTATCTCAATGATGGTGGAATAGGATACATTGTGTTCTGTAGCAATTTATTCAAACTGTGCAACCTCTAACATTGAAAGGATATGATAGAACAAAGTTTGCATTTCACTTCATATATATATATATATATATATATATATATATATATATATATATATATATATATATATATATATATATATTTAGAGAAACCAACTGGAAAAGCCTTATTTTATGAGGACAGGTGTGCTTTGTTCTGGTTAGGAATTGAGGGCATTACTTCAAGTTTCAAGAAACTACCAGAAAAACATGGAAACATTTCCCATTGGTAGTGTACCGCTATATAGAACAGGCAGGTACACCTCACCATAAAAAAGTTGATCCTTTAAGCAACATATATAAAATGAAACAAAATATTCGATAGAAGCTGCACCATCTTTACATTACATGCAATCCGAACAGAAAAATCTCTTGCGCGATCTTTTTAAATAGAACCAATGAGTCCGAAACAGAACCGGTCTACAGATGGAGGTACACTACCAATAGGAAAAGTTTTCACCTATTTCTGGTTGTTTCTTGCAATCTGAAGTACTGCTTTTTATTCCTAACTAGAAGAAAGCACATATGTCCTTATAAGGCTTTTTCAATTGGTTTCAGTAAATATGAATTTAATGAAAAATGAACATATTTAAAATAATTTTAGAGAAAATTTCAAATTAAATAAAACACTTATTTGAAAAGGTTTGGGAAAATAGTTGATATGAAATATATCCCGTTGTGTTAGAAATGGGTTTTAGAACCAAAATAACTAGCAATGTCCTAGTAAATGCCTTTGAGCATTTTAAATGGTAAAACTATGAACATAAAAATTAATAAAATAAATAAAAAATTAAAAATTATTTAAAACTTTACTCAAAAATATGTAAAGTAAACCTTAATTTTACGTTACAAGTATCATATTCGTAAACAGCTAATAGTGCTACTTGGAGAAAAAAATATACACTTTCCTGTTATTTCCCATTCCCTACTCATCAGTATCAGGTTCAGTTCTGCCACAATATAAAATGTCGTGGTTGAAATATCAGTGCCTTGGAAATTATAAGTTAAATTTTGGGAGGTTTCATTTAAAAATTTCTAAAATTCAGAAATATATCGAGTTTATTATCCTCTATGAACTAAAATATGAATACGAAACTTACAAAACTTTTCCATAGAACTTTTTCTCATTATTTTAATAGCATACAGTGAATTTATACTTTAACTATAATAAATTATTTAACTTAAAATCATTTGTTTGTAATAAATTTTATTTTTATATTAATAAATAATTATTCTCAATTAAAAAATTTCTGATAATGTTATGTAAAATATAAGTTACAATTCCAAATACATGAACAAATAAATTCAGTAGTTGTTTACATGTACTATCTTTTCAAGCAGAGGAAAGGAAATAATATTTACAAATAGTTTGTTTCCTGCAAACACAACTCTGGTCCTCTCTACAAACGCGTTTCGACCACCTCATATGCTCGTCAGTGGAGTTCTATCGATCCAAGTGCTACATTCTCAGGAAACAACTGCTATAATATAAAAATACGGCAGATAGATTTCTTTAGAGCTATTCTTTTGAGTCATTATCACATTCATTTCTATCACTTGAAGTAATCATGATCACTTCAGCCCAATGACAAGTAAATGCATATTCAAAAGAACATGAAGTTATCAGTTTCACTTTGTTCACTTTGATCAATTGATAATTACTCAATAGAATATAGCCTTTATTTCTTACTGGAATTCTGATTTTTAATAATAAATTCAGTGTTCGACGTGTTTAGGTTTTCAATCAAACTTTAAATAGACTCTAAGTGAATAGTTTAACTTGATGTTTTTAAGTAGAGTATATCGATTTTTAAACGACCTATCCCAGTCCATAAAAATCAAAACCAATTGAATTATTATATGTTTGAGTGAGAAGAGCTTAACCATACCGAGTTTCCTAATTCGATTTCAGCAAATCAGGGTTCTAGGTATATATTTAAAAGAATCATTTCTGTTGTGATTTTATTTAATGATCATCAGAAAAAACATCTCCATAAACCTCTTTTGAAATCATTTTTACAATAAATTTAATGTAATGGCGCTTTTGATTGAAGAAAATAAACAAAGATCTTAACATTAAGATAACGAAGCATCGGTAAGTAGATATTAATCTCTCAGGCAGCTATCGGTTAAAGCATTAAACGCTAAAACCATATATCAGCCAAGATATTCCACAGTTAGACTATCTATCAGCCAGGATATCCGATGTTCAACTATCAATCGGTTAAACCAGGGGTCGGCAATTAATTTCGAGTGGGATCCGGATGATTAAAATGTTTCATTCTAGAGTCCAGAAAAAAAATAAAAACAAATTTATATACTAAAATAGGAATATAGGATGGATAACATCATGCATATTGTACAATGGAAATAAATTGATTGACGTAGACGGTCCAGATTTATACTCTTTTCGGTCTGAATTCAGTCTGCCATTTGCCGATCCTTGGGTTAAACTGTCGATGGATTTGGTTATCTATCGGTCAAGATCCCTAGCGATTAACGGTCTTGGACCAGGCACTCTGGATTAATATGATAGAGAGCTTACTTGCACTAGGCAATTTGTTACAGTGGAGAAATGGCAAGCCAGGGCCCAGAAATGCATGTGAGTTGCTGGTTGCCGGCTGCCAATTAATATTTTCTGAAATGTAAAATGAATTTCAACAAACAGAGAGGAAATCCTTAAAGTAGTTGAAGATTTTTACAAATTACTATACAGAAGCCAAAACAAAGAGAATAGCAAAGATAAACTACCAGAAATATTGACAAGGAAAAAGGGCATTGTCAACGAAGGATCAGAACAAATGCCGAAAATCACAGTAGACGAAATAAAACTAGCCCTAAGAAAAACTAAGAATAACAAATCTCCAGGCGGAGATGGTGTAGTTACTGATGCAATCAAAATGGTGTTTGCCTACTTAAAAAAATAAAAGACCTTTATAATATGTGCTTCTTGAACAGTACAATAACCGACAAGTGGCACAATGCTGAGGTAATTTTGATTCACAAAAAAGGAGATCCCAAGATTTGGAAAACTACAAACCAATAAGCCTTTTTAGTCACCTATATAAACTCCTAACAAGAATAGTAGCGAATCGACTTGAGAAGAAACTTGATTTCTACCAACAAATAGAGAAAGCGGGGTTTCGTACTGAGTTTGGAACAAACGATCACCTACAGAGCATCAAAACGGTAATAGAAAAAACTATCGAATGCAATCGACCACTCGTTCTGGCTTTTGTAGATTTCCACAAGGCCTTTGATACGGTAGAGCTTGACAAAATTATGAAAGCATTACAAACATGCCGCATTGACTATCGATACACAAAGTTAATTTACAATATATACAAGAATGCAACTATGTTTGTGAAACTACACAGAAACCCGGATCATATCCCAATTGGCAGAGAAGTCCTACAGGGTGATACCTTATCACCTAAACTGTTTATTGCAGTACTAGAATACGCCTGTAAAAAACTTAACTGGGAAAAAGAGGCCTGAATGTAGTCGGCCAAAGATTAACAAATTTGAGGTTCGTGGACGACATAGTTTTATTTTCCGATAATTTCAAGGGGATATGTACAATGTTACATGAACTTCAGCTAGTGTGGGTCTTAAAATAAATATATAAAAAACAAAATTTATGACCAAACTGGTACCTAATGGAAATATTAATATTGGAAACAACGGAGTGGAGCTTGTGGAAAAATACATATACCTTGGACACGAAATAAAGATCACACGAGATAATCAAACGAGCGAGCCACGGAGAAGAGTAAATCTCGCATGGGTAGTCTATGGAAAACTTAAAGACATTTTTCAAAGCGATATACCAATTTCTTTAAAATGTAAAACATTTGACCAATGTATGTTACCGGTTATGACCTATGGTGCCGAAACTTTGACATTGACAGCTGCAATTTCTAAAACGCGGCAAATAGCTCAGAGAAAGATGGAAAGGTCAATGCTAGGTATATCGCTGCGTTACCGAGTTAGAAATGAAGACCTAAGACGAAAGAAAGGAGTTACCGACGTAATTTTCCGAATTGCCACACTCAAATGAAACTGGGCCGGACATGTCGCCCAAACCAGTGATGAAAGGTAGACGAAGAGATTACTCGAGTGAAGGCCGAAATTAGACAAAAGAAGTAGAGGAAGACCCCCTACTCGTTGAACTGACGATCTCAAGAGAATTGCAACAAATTGAATGCAAATCGCTCAAGATAGAGCACAATGAACAAGAATTAGGGAGGCATATGTCTAGCAGTGGACGCAAAGGGCTGGATGAAGAAAGTGAACTAAGTATCCAGCAAACGGTTCTAAATAAAACATATTCTATCTTATTGTCTATAATTTACAATAGCCTAAAACTAACATAGTAATAAACATACGTTGTACGGCGGTGATAATCCCTACGTCCATCAGCTGTTATGTCAGCAGTACGCTAGACATCAGAGATTGCATCGGCAACGGTAACCCTGACAATGATCGACGGTTACGCACTACAGGTGTTATGCAGCACTAAGAATGATCCCGGTTTTCACCTATCGGTAAACTCGTTAAATTCGTTCCTTGGAACTATGGAACAGAAAAGGCAAATGTCGGCATTACATGCGTACCAGTATGAACGACGGTAGGACAGAAGGAGAGGAGCGACATTGCTTGTTCTAGTCAGGTCTACTATAGTGTCGGTTGGATATATGGAAAGAGCGACACTGTTCGAACTTGTTATATAGTGTCGGTAGAATATTAGGAAAGGATCGACACAGTTCGTGCTTGTTGGGTCTGTGACGGTGTCGGAGGATATTAGGAAGCTAAATATCGGGTAAGACTTATGCACGCAATACCGTGTTATATGGTTCGACACTATTATATTCGGACTTTCTGAAGAACTCGAAAAAGCCCATTTCCCAAAATGGCGCTCTTTATTTATTTATTGAGCGGTAACGCAAATATCTCAAATATTAATTAAACGAGTTATGTCTAGGTAAGCATATTCATACCCCAAAACTTCGTTACTTTATATATTAAAAATATTTTATTTTTAAAAATCATTAAAAATTTAAGTCCATAATTATACGCCATAGATGTAAACATCATATGGACTTATTTATAAAAAAAAAAATAGTAAAAATACAATCGGCTTGGAAGTTCCTATTAAAGTAATCAATCGGTTTCCTACGAACGAGTTCCACTTTTGGCCTGATCTCCAACTTTTAATCATTTTCATAATTTTATTAATATTTAATTAAATGCTTTTTATCTTAATGGGGTAATATTTAGGCATTAGTTAAAACTAGAAAATGTTTTTAAGCATGTTAATAGTAAAATTATAAAACTTAATAATGCATTTCAATGCTTATTTCGTAACACAAGAAGTCAAATTTTAAAATTTATTTTTTTTACCTGTTATTGCATGAGCTCGATATAAAAATTAGAAATTAAAGTTAAAATAGGATTTTTAACTTCCGTTATTTTCATTTGTACAAATTATGCAACAATCCATGTTATATATGATAATTTACCTACTTTACCATTGTGTCAGTTTATACACTCAATACAGGGTGTCCCATTTTAAATTGCCACCCCAAAAATTTCAGAAAATATAAGAAATAATAAGAAAAGCTCCAAACAAAAATTACCTGTCATGAAGCGGGACAAAAAATTACGAAAACTTTTTGTTTTCGAAAAACGAATCACAACTCTGCTTTTTTAAACAGGTCCACAAAGTTTTTGTTGTCCCGTTAGAAAGAGGAAAAAATGCTATGAAAAAAGTTAAGGTTAAAAAAAGGAATTTTTATCCCAATTTATTTTTCAGCACTAACATTAGCGTTACCTAAGACATACCGCGGTTCAATTTATGTCTCGTGTTTGTAAGTACGTATAACCTACATGTTTGTCTATTATTATTATTTTACAGATTTACAAATCAAACGGCTTCGCACTCCCTCTAGAGATTATTGATTCATGCCAGGTATACAAATACACCAAAAGTGTAAAGCTTTGTGGGGACCCTTTCTATGTTATCGGGTCCTAGGTGGCGTGGTCTTCAGTACTTTCTACAAACTTTCGGACGGTCCGAGCGGTTGCAGGGAGAACTGCTTTCTGGATCGGTTGAAATAGATGCTCACTATTAAAGTAATTAATCGATATTCTCATTTTATTTTAATCTTAGGTTGTTGTTGTTGGGTATAACAATGTCAATCAGTGTAGTTCGCCTAGAAATTTTATCTGTCAGTACAATGTCTGGCCCATTATGAGCAACTGTTTGATCTGTTAGAACCGTCCGGTCCCAATATAACTTGAACTGGTTGTTTTCAAGAATAAGCTCTGAATTGTATTTGTAGCAGGGCGCTTTTCCTACCTGCAATAGTTTTAACTTATCTGCCAACTCTTGATGGAGTATCTTAGCGGCTGAGTCTTGTCTTTCCTTATACTCAGTTGCGGCAAACGCTTGGCATCCTCCAGTTTTGTGCTGGATTGTCTCTGATGTTCGACAGCCATATCTACATTGGTCATTTTCTATTGAGGGATCTCTGATGATAAACTTCCGATAGTTCTTCATCGGAATAACCTGGTCTTGGATAGCTAACAAGAATCCATCCATTGAAGGAATGATCTGTCCCGAAAGCAATCAGTAGTTCGACGCTGCATTGTCGTCATTGTTCTGGATGACCTCATTTGGATGCCGCCCATGAAGTGGTTTCTGTAGCCAGGCTTGTAACTTATCTTGGTATATTCGGTGGTGAAAAGCAATATACTGTTCCTTCAGCTGTAGCGGCGTTGAATCGTATGCCTCGCATATTGCTCGATGTAGTGTGGAAGAGTCCTCTAACCTGTGAAAATAAGAACATAAGTTTATTATTTGTGGACCGAGCTGCTTACCTATATCGATCAATCTTCTTCCTCCTTGGTGTTTTGAAAGCATTGTACGTTCAATGGCACTCTGAGGGTGGTGTTTGTGTGATTTTGTTAAGAGTGTACTTATTTTTCTTTGCAGGTTTTCTATGCCCGTCTTGCTTCATTTTATAATTCAAAAAGAGTAGCTAAGCGCAGAGTATACGTACGTGTTAAGCGCCTTAAACAAATTTATACTATTTAGACTAGTTCGTAACACCCGCCTTACCCTCCCAACAAATTCGGTTGTCAATTCGTCCTTCATAGTGCGATGGTCATTTCGTTTATCCTGTTTCATATCTAGGTATTTGTATGTTTGTTCTGCTTCCATTGCAGCTATAGTATCGCCGTTCTGCATCTCAAGTGCTCCAAGTTGTATCTTTCCTTTAACGATGTTCAAAATACGGCACTTGTCAAGTCCAAACTGCGTTCCGATATCCCCGGAGTTTCGATGGTGTCGCTGGATGGCACTTGCAACTGGATCCTAGTTCTCCAGGTTGACATGATGCGTTCTAAAAAGGAAGCAAAACTATTATCGACTCTATACATTCTCAATATAGTTCTGAGCCATTCATGCAGCACGGAGTCGAAGGACTTTTTATAATTCACGTATGGAGCAAAGAGATTTCCTCAACAATCAATTGTTCCTTGCATCCCATTGCTTCTCTCGCGCATCCTTCCTGCTGAGTTGCAATGATGTTGTTTTGCTCACAATGTTGCGTTGGGTCCAGCAGGAGGTGATCACCTACAGTGTCGGTAGGCAAGTGATTGGCCTATACTTAGCTGGGTCATGTGTGTTGATGTTGTGAAAAACATCATTAATAAGATTAGCCAGCTGATGGTGCATACAACAGAACTTTTTGAGCCAGTAGTTCTGGATCTCGTAGAGACCTGGAGCTTTCCAGTTATAGGATTCTTTGATTATTCTTGAAATTTCCTCTGTGGTAAATGGCTCTAACTGCATCTGGCTGTGGTCTAGGCGATTTGGTGTTCTTCATTGATCCAGCCAGCTGCGATGTTATAATTGGCTGGTGTGGAAAGTTGTTTTCCCCAGAACTCTTCTACCTTTTCTCCATTGGGATATCTATTATCGGCCATATTAGATAGAGAGTTTAGCTTACGGTAGAAAGTCTTTTTTGATCGTTGGGAGAGCGCATTGTCGCATTTTCGGTTATTGCTGGTCTTGTATCTCTTTAGCCGCCTTGCAATAAGAGAGAGCTTCTATTTCAGCGTATGAAGGCATTGCTGAGCAGTAACATTACCTGGATCTTGTTGCGAACGATATCGGACATGATTCATGATTTCTTTAACTCGCCTTTGCAGTCTACTTCTTCTTGTGTCCTGATATATTCCGTCAGTTATCCTATATCTGTTCGAAGATTTTCAATTTTCTTATTTTGACTTCCTTCCCATGATGGCGTGTTGGGGTCTGTTCTTGCTGATCGGTGCTCTGTTGTAACTTTAATTTATAAAGCTCTAGCTATAGCAATCGGGGCACAGTAGATGGTCATATGCAAGGACTCCAGAGTGTAGGCATCTGAAATATAAGCTGGTAAAATCCGATTGTTGATGATGTCCAACATGGCACCCAGTTTTTTGGATGAATTAATTTTTGACAGTGCCGGTCTTCTTAACGGATTGCTTCCATCATACTCCAACACCGCAGCACTCATTTCCGTTGACAGTTTCTGATAAAAGATTTCAGTGTTGTCCTGTTGGGCTTCGTCATTCAGCTGTTCCTGTTGTTCTTGGATCTCAGATTCCGGTTGTAGCTCAGGTTTAGCAATCGAATTGTTGTTATTGTCAGTGCGTCTGATCTCACATTCAATTTCCGCTTTGATGCTATTGAGCCGAGCTTCAGGACTTAGGCTGTTTCGGAGAATAACTCTATATTGGTCAGCTATTCTCTGCTGGGACACTTACATGTATGGTTACTCCCTGCAAAATTCGGCATGTACTTGTTGTCTATAGCCGATCATCTCTTGTCTTAGTTGAGTAACCCTATAAAAAACGCGCATTATTATCTCGTTTATAGACACAGTCCATTGCATGCGCTCTCTTGGTCATCCCGCTTGAATAAGAGTTGGTTGAGGTTATTATTATTGTTATTATTATTATTATGTTTTTGTTCATATGTTTAATAAAACATAATAATAGAAATAAAATAATATTGATATAGTACGAATTGGACGCGACTAACTTCAAAATCCGATGAATTTTCGTGTTTGAGGCACAAAGATTTTTATGTTTTTCTAACTTTTACCCGTGATTTCGTTCATGTTAGACTAAGGGAAAAAAACAGTAAACACAAGTGCTATAAACAATAAAAAAATAAAAAAAAACCTGTATCATTCCTAACATCCTCAATTTCATCCAAATCGGTTTATCCGCTTCAAAGATTAACCCGTACATATAGACAGACAGACAGAAAAACCTGGCAGTATTACTCTTGACAATCTTCTCTTCATGTTTGTAAAGTTCCATTGAAACTCGTCTAGCCGTTTCAAAGATTGATTCGTACAGACAAACCAGACAACGTAACCTCCTCGTTATATAACTTGGGTAAAGCTATTGCCGGCTGTGAAAAATAATTTTTTTCTTCGATTTTGAGTCATTTACAAAAAGTTTCTGTATATAATTTTATGTCTCGTCTCACTGCGAGCAAGTTTTATTTTTGAAATAACAAGAAGTAGAGTTATAAATACAAACGCTTATTTTAATTTAAACATTAAATACCATTGTTTTTTAATAAACTGTTGAGATATAAAAAGTTTGAAACCATAAAAATATATTTTAAAATTTCTAATTTCATTTATGCAAAGCTAATTATTTTGCATTAAGTGATTGCAAGAATAAGGTAGTTAAGTACTTTTTGGCAGTTAACCTGTCCTGAATAATCTTAAAATCACATTAGTCTGTAATAAAATTTCACTTATCAGAATTACCATATCAATTATCTTAGCGACAAAACACGAAAATTTAGTTGAAAATTAAAAGCAAGAAGATACATGTTAATGTTACATTCATCAGTTAAGCACTTGTAATTTTGGAATGCAGCTGTATTATTCAACAGAACAATATGATAATTGCTCACGTCATTCACCGCTCTAAGGCTTTGAAATTTAAGTGCTATCTATGTACTCAATATGGAATACTACGAAATAGTAGAGTTTGCCTTGTAATATTAATGGTATGAAAGAGTTGGTCTGCAGTTCAGGCTAATTACGTTTATACAAAATGTAGAAATTAAATTTACATCTGCTTAAGAGATAAATTAGAGGTATTAAGTGTAATTATTTGTTTCCTGTTTCCCACAACTTCAGGTTCAAGATTAATTTATTTTGTTGATTAGATGTTCTTAAAATCTTTTCTATATAACCGCGTTGGTTATAAAATTTGAGTACCCTATGTTTCGGAAAATAAAAATAGCAAAAAAATCACAAAGTGGGACGTGGACACAGATTTATATAGACCGTTTATTTTAACATGATATTTTTTTATAAGCCGATAGTTTTTCTTAACTTTAATATGCTGTTTTTTAATGAAATCATTTTTAGCAATATAATTACTAATTATAAGATAACTGCTGAGTCTACTATCCATAATGGGAATCTACTCAAAATTTAATCGTTTGTGGATCCACCATGGTGCAAATATTATCTTATCTATAATAACTAAGTGTGAGTATTGTCAACACTAGATCGAATTTTACTCATCTCTGCCCAAGTCACAGGCAAACATGTCATTTACATATTAAGTCGAGTTTTCGTATCATCAGAACCTACGTAAATTGAACCATATCGAAACCTTAGCATCTAAATTTCTTATTTTTAACTACAAGAAGAACGAATAAAAGATAAATAGTTCACAACATATATTTTTATTAGTTCCCCGCTCTCTATTCTCCTTGCATACATTTTATTCACTATTTTGTTTTAACACTTTATGTTAACTTTTAGGTTCTTTATTATTGTAAGAGTGCTTGCCTTTCTCTTTTTCTTTCTTTCTATTGTTGGTATTTTTATCTATATTTAGCATTTAATAAGCATGGACAATGTCTTTAACCTACTGTATGATTACCATTTAATGGTAGGATATTAGACTTTTATAGGTACCAACCAATTTATCTATAAATTTGTATTCATAAATCTTAAATTCTAAATTACACGGAAAACTTGTACCCAAACCAACACATCATTCTTCATTATTTTACAAGGAAAATAGGTGCAAATAATCCATAGTTCCTGATTCACCAACTCGTAAAGTTACAGTTTAATCAGCAACCGCTTTTTTTTCCTTCTAGAAAAAGATAAACAATCCCATCAATGTTGTGATAGTGTGCTGTTTGCTTTGAATTATGTAAGTTAGTCCCATCATTGAACTAAATAACCAATAAAGTTCCTTCATAAATAATGTCTTTTGTTTCTAGCAATTACAAGTTAATACAATGATATACTTATCAACCCTATTATGATCACTTTCAGGTCTTCTGTTTGATGCAAGCAACATAATTCGTCTTGTTCTGCTATTCAATGTATCTAAAGCATAACGAAGAACTTAACATGATAATATTGCACAAAGTTAATTTTTATTGAAACCGTTATACTCAATGAATGTCGTCTAGTTACCACAATCGGATTCAACATATCATCCGACTGCTAATGACCACATGTACGTAAAATGTGCTCATTCTTTAGTTTGCTTTAGGGAAAATATAAATTACACATCTATACTGCTATGTCAGAGATCGGTATATGTTCTAATATTTAAAAAAAAGTATAATAAAATTTTTATAAAAAAATTGAACCGACTTCTAAAAGTGCGCTAAAATGTGAAAAATAACTATAAATTTTTATATGAATTTAAAATTTTTGAAGTCGGCACCAAACTAATACCTGACAAAATGTGATTCGCATAAACAGATTAAAAACGCTTTATTTGTAATTGCTTTCTTACTATAATTTGTATATAATAATATTTATTTATTTCATTTAGAAATAATTTGGCGCCGACTTCAAAAATTTCAATTTCATATAAAAATTTATAGTTATTTTTCACTTTTTAGCGCACTTTTAGAAGTCGATTCAATTTTTTTATAAAAATTTTATTTCTCGATTTTTAGTTTTGAATTCATTATGAAATCCATAAATTATTTGAACTAAGTGCTAATCGAAATTAATGTACCCCTCAAAGTTGTAAATAACCCTAAAATGAACCACTAAAAAGTCTTTAATTCTTAGAATTTTCCAAATATCAGTCAAATTGTGTCAAACAATTTGTCATAGCAAATCCATTATCTTAAATTTCAAGTCAATTTTAGATTGGTAATATAGGCCCCTAAAACCTTCCAATATTGATATTTAAATAACTTGAGATGTAAATCCCATAATACCAAATCGGAAAAAATGCAAATAAGTTAAAAATTTCAACCCACCATATTGGACCGGCCATATTGAATTTCAAAAAAGTAATTTTAACGTCTTAATCTAATTTAAATCTAAACCCCTCAAAGCCCCTTAGTATTAATTTTGGATGAATTCCGGAAATTTAAAATTTCTAGAGCATCATATTCCATCTGATATATTAGATTTTCTTAAAATAATTTTATATTCGCTATTTACATCCTTAAAAACGATTTAGTCCCACCTTTGAACAAAATCGAAAAATGTAAAATTTTTAGTTCCCTATATTGGACTTGCCATATTGAATCTCCGAAAAATACTTTTAAATTCATAATTTGCACCCTCAAGACCCCTTATAGCAGTTTTGGAGAAAATCGGAAAATGTTAAAATTTTAGGACGCCATGTTGAATCCGCTAGTTTGAGTTTTTCAAAGAATATTTTAAATTCGCAATTACCACTAACAAAAATCCCCCAATATTGATTTTAGACAAAATCGAGAGATGTAGAATCTTTAATCCGCCATCTTGGATCCGCTATATTTAATTTTTTTAAAATAATTTTAGATTCGTAATGTGCGATTCCAAAAACTGGAGAAAATCGTACAAAATTAATTTTTTTGTCCGCAATATTGGATCCGCCATATTAAATTTTTTAAAAATATTTTGGATTCATTATGTGCGATCTAGAAAACTTCCCTATACCAATTTTGGAGAAAATCGGACAAAATTAATTTTTTGGCCGCCATATTGTCAGCGCCATCTTGTATTTTACTGTACCAATTTTGTCCAAAAAAAAAATGGGACCACTGCAGCAACTTCCTGTACATAACGCAAAAAATTTCATTCAAATCAGTGCCGCCGTTCCGGAGTATTCGGTGTACATACATAAAACAAAAACATACATTCTCGACGAATTGAGAACCTCGTTCTTTTAGAAGTCGGCTAAAAAGACGAGAAAAGTAGGACCAACTCGCGATCTGGAATGTTACCTGATTTGATTTTGATGCGCCAAGCAATTTATATAAATTTTTGCTTGACAGCAAAATCACTGCTATTAAGGGACCCTTAATTTTCTGAACTAACCATCAATCACTTTGTATTTTTAACTCACATCTAATTTTACTTCTTGGAAAATTTGGGTACTATCAGTAAGAATCAGAGTAAGCGATTTCACAAAGACATTTAACTGATGAAATATCAGAGAAGATGGGAGACTCCTGCTGGTTATTCAAAAGAGATAGTAGTACACAATGTAAAAAAAAGTATCTACAAAATGTTATTGAAAAATCATGGAAATAATTATTATTTTTCCTAATTTAATAATTATTGGATAAAATGATATCATATCTATATTTAACTTTTTAAATTTACATCCACATTGTATTAGATATATTTCGCTTATATTTTTTTCACTATTCTTCAACTGTAAATCTACACGTGAACAACAAATATACACTTGGCATAGAAAACATGACAGAAATCAACCAGTTACATTCTAATCGCAAAACCTTTTTTAATTTTGTTGACTGGTGTAATTAAACTATCTCCATGATTATAATTAAAAATTGTTCAGATACAGAATAATATATAATTCAAGTGTATTTGGGTAGCATTTTATTAATAATATACTTTTAGTTATTTAGCAACTATAAAGTTATTAGTTTGTTGCTGACAATTCAGACTGTTATATATTAAAATATGATGTAAGTCTTAAACTATAAGTTTTACGGAAAAGATATTAAGTAAAAATCATAGTTCATCACTCAACCTCCTAATGAGTATATTGGGATGTTCTCCATATTTTATGCTGTAACTTGTTATTACTTCTTTGACTAAAGGCACTGGATAACTATTGTCTATTGATGACGATATAACTTACGAAAGGGCGTTAACTATAAAACATTATTGTGAAATCACTGAAGAATTGTGAGGTTTAAGTTGCTAGCGGTTCCCCATAGTTGATTGCTAAGTCGATGCGTAAGTATTTGGAGTTGTAAATTTTCTGATCCTTTTATTGAATAAGGATGTAAAGCTAGTACTTTGGTATCATCTGTGACTTCTCCGTGTTGTCGCTAGATGAAAGATCTGCAGTGTAGAGAGTCCCATTAGGGTACTGTTTTAATAGAAAATATTTGTTTGAGAATAAGAACCTATATTAATACAAATGTTTTGTCGAACCTCTAGCAGAAATTTAAATTAATCAATTTTTTAATTGTTAAAAGTTTAGATTCTATTTGCCTGATTGAAACATAGACTAAAATTATAGTCTATTAAATCTAGTTTACCAAGATAAATGAATTTGAAATTTGCAATAACATTTCAATATCCAAAGAAAAATACGCTAAGCATACTTAAAAAATGTATCGGTTATATAATTTATATTCACTGTTATAAAATTATAGTTTCTGTAATCTTCTTCCTATATCTGAAAAGTGTCTCCTACCAAAAAATTTGACTCTCACTTTCCCTAAACCAATGCTAAGTTAAAATCTTTTATACAAGCTCACCTACGGATATTCCTAAGTTTAAAAAAATTTGTTGATCATACACTTTTTCATCTAAAAGAAAATAGCTTTTGTGTAATGAAATGTTTATGTCAGACGCTGGACAAAGCAAAGGCTTTGAATTATTTAAAGAGACAGATGACATTTATTTTCTATGAGGACAAAGCTCCTCCAATTTATTACTATATCTTCTATGCATGTCCTATGAGAGACAACATGATATATTTATAAGAGTATTTTTTTTAAAGAGAATATATTAAAAAAAAACTTTAAATGTTTTATACTAAAATATCGTGTCTAAATGTATAGTACATACAATTAATCGTACACATTAAAATTAAACTAAAACGGTACAATCTCTAGCTAATAAATTAATGTAAATAGTTAAACAACAGAGAACCAAATTATATATGTAAGGGCTTTCATAATAGACTATTCGTGTATTTAAATATTTATTGTCAACTCAAAATAAATTTGTTTTAGAGACATGTCCAAGGACAAAAATAATTCATTCCATCGAAACAAAATTGACACAATACATGAGACGCACATCCAATAAACGCATATTTCTTTACTGATAAATAGTTTCAGTTATTTTTCTATTTTAAGTTGACAGATTTTTTATTGTAACTAAAATTAGTGTTGTGTAACTTAATCGTCTATCATTCACAAACAAGTTGACTGTTATATTTTTTATTTCTGACCTTGTCATTTAAGGCTTTCGTCACGGATATTTTTGTATAAGGGAAACTTCTTGGACACCGCACGGGTTACCTATACAAATACCTACCTAAATCAATGCCAGTTTAACTTTTGAAAATTCTCACTGGTAACGATACGCACTCGTTATATTAATAAAAAAATATACATCCGATGGCGATTTAAAAAGACGTCTACTTCGAAAGGGTGTAGGTTTGTTTATGATCATTTCTCTTCGTTCTATATGATGAGCAAGTATTGTTGCTTAGATAAAGAGACGGTGTTTTTGATTTGTACTGTATTTCTCCGTTATTTAAAAGCTACCAATACATCCAGTAAGCAGTATTTGGTTAAATCGTTAAATGAGATCCAAGTCATTTAGAAAACATTCCCTTAAATAGTTGAAGTATGCCATTTTCTTAAATTCTATATTATATTAGTTGTAAAATCGTAATAACTGTGTGGATCAAACAGAGTTTCCATTTTTTGAAAACAACAATAGAATCAATATTTGAAAATGTTCATGTTGATAAATATTTTCTTTTTTTTTTTTAATTACAAAATTATGCCGATTTAGTCCAAACTGAAAGTAAACAAGAAAAAAATAATAAAAAAATATAGAGAGTTGCCAAAAATAAGTTCAGTAAAGAAGTACCTTTTAGTGATAGTATGGCAGTAGCCTTTGAAGTGATTTTTAGTGTAAATAGAAAGATCAAGACTATAGGAAGAATGTTCTACAAGATCATGATATTATGCTGAAACTATTTTACTATAGGCTCTCTCTCTCTCTTTGTTCGTTTGTGAAATATCAATCTCTAGTTTCACATCTTGGCTATGTATAATTCGCTGACGTCCTTTTAAAGGTATTTCTGCACCTGTAACACTTAAGATTACAGCTTCTGATGATCTATCAGAAAGCTAATCGTCGTTCTTGTTAAGTTGTCTACGTTTAAACTGCATACCAATACTACTTCTTGAACAATTTTAGTCAACATCTTATGTACTTCTCAGATCAATAATATCGTTTTCCTTTACGATGTACATGTATCTCTGTATCTCAAAATTTTTACAGTCAAAATTTTACATGCGAAGTAGTAGATATCTGTTGGATTTCCATTGTCTTTATTTTTGTTGAATATCACGACGTTTCGGCCACTAGTTATCTCTAGCCGTTTTCAAGTAAAACAGTTTCACTTGAAAACGGCTAGAGATAACTACTGGCCAAAACGTCGTGATATTCAACAAAAATAAAGACAATGGAAGTCCAACAGATATCTACTACTTCGCAAGAAACATCATTGTCTACGACCTTCAAACAAACACAAAATTTTACAGTTTTTAAATATCCTTGATTAAGTCATGAAAATATGATAATTGGACCTTATTTATACTTCCTGATGCTTTGAATTTTAGTTATGTAACACGTTTTTCGTAAGGGAGCAAGTCATACTGTATGGATCTACTTTGATTATGGCAGCAGAATATCGGTCAGTGGATATTTATCGTGCAGACAGTCATCGGTCAAATGCTCAGCGTAGGGGTATCGGTTTGGCGGTATCTACTTCCAATCAGGATATCTCTGCTCTCTGAACTCTTCAATGGTTTGACTGCCCGATGGTCAAAGCATCCACCTGGTGTTCGGTGCTCGAGCGCCACCCATGGTCAAGGACCCACTTATGCACCGGGCAGTGGAGAAACAGCAAGCCAGGGGTCAATTGAGAATTTTGGTGTGCTGGCTGCCGGCTGCCAATTGTTACTTGAAATGTTAAGAATGGGAACTATGTAATAAAACAAACGGTTTTTTAAAACATCCTGTATCCTCTATTCCATACTTTTACGAAGATGTGGCCTAAAACCAACTTACAACCTAAGATGAACAATAAAATAAACAACTAAATGATCTGAAGGACAAGAGTATGGTATGGCCGCTGTTCACGGTAGCTAGTAGGGGTCGGTAACGGTAGACGGCAACCCGGCGGTATCATTCACGACGCTATGCACGTTACTTCATACTACGCGTTTGCGACGCTACTTCAATTCGTGGCGCTTCATGTCAAAACTCCGCAGACACTGTTTACGGCTCTTCCTACTAAAAATTCGACCAACGAGGATTTACGCGATATGCCTAACAGTAACCCAGCAACAATCGGCGGTAGGCGGCGTCTCTACACGCGGCGGCGGCAATGAACGTTGGGCGTCAGTTGTTAAGCGCCCTTACCAACAGACATGGAAGGGCACCCGGCGGTAAAACACAGTCCTGGTCATTACGAAGACAAAATAAAAACTGACGGCATCCAATGCGTGTGTATACTGGTGACGATAAGAAGGAAAGAAAGGAACTGACGCTGCCCATACTTGTAAGGGGCCTTGACAGCGTCAGTAGGATGGAAAGACATTGTCCGTACTTACAAGGGTCCTTGACAATGTCGGCCAATAGCGGTAGGAAATTAGGAAAGGAACCGACACTGCCCGTACTTATAAGGGTCCTTGGCAGTGACGATAGGATGACACAACATTGCCCGTACTTACAAGGGTCCTTAACAATATTGGCGATTAGCTGGGTAGGACGTAAGGAAGGTAGTGGATGATGAGGCACCATATTCACTCAAGCCTAGCCTCGCCTACATTGCTAGACCAAGAACTTCGTTACATTCGGTGACAGAATACCAAAGAAATATGAACTGCAGGTCGAAAAACCATTCGGTTCATGAACCGAATATACTTAGGTTTCGTTTCCCTCAAATCCTTAGTCTAAAGAAAAGTTTGACTTTTTAAAGTGAATAAATATTGAAGACTAGTAATATGCAGGGTGGACAATATGTAGCTGGCTAACTAGTTTTGCAAATATGCTCCAATTAAAACAAAAAACAACAATATATTTTTCATTTATTTTAAATTTCAAATTGAGTGTGAAATATAATAACTGACAGTATGTTTCCTACAAGCTCCTAAATTTTATTCAGTCTAGTTTCGTAAACTTTATTCAAGATGAAGTCACAGCAATACTTCATGAGGAATTAAAATCGGAGGGCAACGCTATATTAAAAGAATTGTAGATTAAGTATCCCGGTAACATTCTTCTTGACAAGGCTATTGTTGCTTGAGCTACCTAACTTGTCCTCTCGTATTGTTCAAACTAAATAATTTTGTAGATCGGTATTTCCATTTGCAAGACAAAAGTCTTTTAGAATATCACGAAAGAGGTCCCAACTGACGCGTCATCGTCAAAAAATTAGATCTAATTACATCTACAAACTAAACAACATACCAAACTGTAATTCAACGAGGAAATAATGATTGTTCGTGGAGAGTATATTTGAATGCAAATATGGCAGTTATGCTTACCAAGTGTAACGCCTTAACTCAAAATAGCTTATTCAGCCATTATCAGTTTTCTATAAATATTCCAAATAATATATTCTAATGTCGATTCAATGTTTATCGATCATATTTTAAATAAAATTGGAGCACTTATTGAATTTAATGAAGATAAACTTTGTTTTTATTAATAATATTATTACAGTTAATAATTTTTCGTAAGTACCATATATTTTTTGAAATTCTGTATCTTCTTGTTTGCCAATTTATCAATGCGGTAATGGATGAGCGAAGAAATACAAAAAGCTATTCCCTCTATAGGCCGAAGGAGTTAGTCTCAAAATGAGGGGATTTTGAAAATCAATGTTAGTCGAGTTCTGACTATGTGTAAACCTTCAGAATGATAATAGTAATTATGTCGTATCTTATGTCTCATTTTCTTTTTTGGGGACAATTTTTTATTTAACAAAAAGAAAAAACAGTTTTTTCTACTTCTAGGAGAAGCTATTATTTGTCAGCTGAAAAGTTTCAAATAAAAGTTGTGCGCATTGAAAATACTTACAAAATGAACTAGAGCCCATCTAAATTGGATAATTTGTTCGTAAGTTATTGCAAAAAAAACGTGCTACAATGGCTATTTTTTCAATTGTTAATTAACAATAGAAAAGTATATTGCATTAACTTTATACTGCACCGAAAGGAGTCCCTTGTTGCATACAACTGTGCAAAATTTCAAGTATAAATATTCAATAGATTTTTGCACAGTGAATTTGTTTATAACTTTTTATGTTTTTTTATTGTTTATTCTCACCAATCTATAGGTCGTAGAACGGTCTACGGGTGCGTAAATGAAAGTTCGAGACTAATAATAACCAAAAAGCACCAAATGAATTGTTGATTTTGGGGTTCGTTTTTTCGTTGTAAACAATGACCATTCTTGATATTGAAATGCCGATAAGTGGACGTGATAGCTGAGATTTTGGCGCACATTTAACAAAAAAATGTGTACGACCACTAAAAGTTGAGATATAGTTTTGTTTTTCAAAAAATCGCTGCGACGTTTTTTATTAACATCAGAGGATTATTTAAGTAGAAACCCATAGGGAGATGGTGAAATTATTGTATGCAGCAGTTTTCAATCCAATTATTTCAAAATTGTTGATGTTGCAATAGTGTAAAGTTGCATCTATTCCGAGAGCCAGAAAGTAAGGAACTGAGGGCGTTCTTTCAGTCTAGGGTGCACGGAAAAAACTGTGACTCGGGCGCCTCAAATTCGTTTCACCGGAAAAATTTGGACCATCTCGGCAAATGTCAAATTGATTTTTAATGGACTATTATTATTTACCGAGCATGAAGACATGAAACAAATAGCAACATTTACTGATAGCATTATTATTTTTTGAAATGCAGAATAAACTTCATTTAACGATTATATTATTAGCGATTATCCAATCGAGACCATCGAAAATTATTATAATATTATTTTCAACGAAGATTAAAGTAACAACGGAGAAAATTTTGATGATTATGGTAGTAATAATGATGTTGGTGATGATAATAATTATATCAATGGTGAGAATGATGATGATGAGAGTGATAATGATGATAATTATTATAATGATAATAATGAATAATAATATTAATAATCGATGTCTAAAAAACGGAGAACATAATAATTATTTTTTATAGATTTAGGCAAAATAAAATTATGTCAGCAAAAAAAATGTGACGATAAGAAGGAAATATGTGTTTTTCTTGAACAACCAATAATTTGGCTGCAAATGACACTAGCAATTTGTTTGATGCTATAACGCGATAAATATTAATGGTACATTAACAATCAATCTGATTTTTAATATTCCTAAATAGTAGTATACTGTTGACTCTATAATAATTTTTTCGCAATTTGAATAGCATGTACGTACGGTAAAATTGTAATTATACATAAAATGTATAAAAATGCAACAATTTGATTATTGCTAAGTTTTGCAATAATAGGATTACAAAAACATGTTATCCATTGTTCAAATCTCGTTAAGAAGCCACATATTGAAAAAGAACAGTAAAGGTTTTACGACCAATATTCGCCGAGATAATCCAAAGTTTCCCTGCGAATCGAATTTGAAGCATCCGAATCACGTTTTTTTCTACTCGCCGCAGGCAGAAAAAACGCCCCCCTCCTCCCCACTGCTCACTTTCTGGCTCTCGGACTGCAATTTTAAACTATTGCAGCATCAACAATTTTGAAATAATTGCGTTGAAATTTGCTGCATATAATAGCTTAACCATCTCCCAGCAGCGATTTTTTGAAATAAAAAACTATATCTCAGCTCCGGTGGTCGCACAGAATTTTTTTTTCAAAATGTGCGCCAAAATCTCAACTATCACGTCCACTTATCGGCATTTCGATATCAACGATTGTTAAAGAGTCATTCTAATTGTTTATAATGAAAAAACGAACCCCAACTTTGTTTATCCGTTTCAACAACTTAATATCAACAATTAATTTGTTTTTTTTTTGTTATTGTTAATATAAGTCTCGAATTCTCATTTGCACACCCGCAAACCGCTGTACGACCTCTAAATCACTGACAATAAAGAATTTAAAAAAAAAAAAACAAAAAAGTTACTGTGCAAAAAATGATTGAATATTTTTATTTGAAATTTTCCACGCTTGTTTTATGCAACCAGAGGCTCCTTTTGGTCCAGTGTAAAATTAATGCAATCTATTTTTTTTTGTTTATTAAGAATTGAAAAAACAGCCATTTTAGCAAGTTTTTTTGTAATAACTAACAAACAACTTTTGTTTAAAACTTTTTTTTTGAAAAACAATAGCTTTTTCTAGAACTTGAAAAAACTGTTTTTTCAGAACATAATTGTTAAATAAAAAATTTTCTACAAAAAAAAATGCATTATAAGATACTACATATTCACTATTATCATTCTGAGCGTTCCTACGTAATTAAAAGTCTACTAACACCAAATTTTTTTCCAGATGCTAATTCCGCCGGTCTATTATCAGCAGGGGTCAAGAAAATGCGATCTCAGTATAGTCAAATAATCGTTTTGCTAATCGATATCTGAGTCTGATTGGATAGAATTTTGAGCGATGTTCGTAGTATAAATAAAGCTGTTATAAAAATAATAAAATATTTGGGCGGATCAAGACCGGAGAATGATCGGACTATAAATGAATAAATCAAGCCTAAATAAAAAAGTGTTTTAGCCAAAATGTTCTGTTATACCCAATTTTGTGATAAAGCTTCTAGATTTCATGGAAAAAATACGTGAAAATAACATCTCTCATATGATCTAAGATCTTAGAAATTTCCTAAATCAGTAAATTATTATTGTGTGTCATACTAACCCAAAGTCGAGTATGATTTTGTTGTAGTCTTTTAAACTCGTTGAAAATTTTGTATGTAAATAAATTCAAAGATAGTGTTTCTATACTTTAATCTTTTATGCTACCTATTAAATACCAATAAGTGGAATTATTTCGTATATTAGGACGAATGAAATTTAAAGTCCGGTCCTGAGTTTTATACTAACGTAATGCCAACAGTTAAATTAATATAAATTAGAAAAACTCAAACCTATTACTAATGACTATTACTTTTCTCAGTTTATTCACAATTTTGACTATAAATGGGTTTCATCTCTAAATTAGCGGAATTGGTATTTAATTAGTATTATTGCCTTTTGCCAGTAAATTCAACATTATTTATCTTTCTTTTGCCAGCACTTTCAAATTTTTTCTATTGCACGGTATTGTGTTGAATTTTTTTTGTGTAGAATTATCTTTTTATTTGCTTTTTATCACATATCTAACATTTAATTAAATTTTCTTTCTATATAGACTTCTTTACTAAAACTTTTTTGTTCTGGACTTTACCCCTTTTTCTTTTTAACGCCTCGTCGTCGTCAAAGTGTTATCGAAACCCCAGATTCCTTCGAAAACTTATCAGGTTGATTAAGGTATACTTCAGGCAATTTTCTGAATGTTTGAAATTTTCCCATCAAAGGCTATCTGACAAGCCGTGTAAATTCTTGCCCTAAATTCTTCTCTAACTTATCAAACATATCTCAAGTCTTTGATGAAAATGCATTTATTGTCTGTGTATTCTATTCAGCAGAGTGCTTAAAGTTTCGATCCATTAAGAGAGTTAGATAGAGTATATTTTATTTTACAAGATAAAATAAGATTTCTTTTCAGCACGCTATATTTACACTAGTCAGATAGCAATGACTTGATTTTAGTTTAAAAAATTTAATGTAATGTAATACAGATGGTGATAGGAGCAGGCTGCAGAAAATAATAAAACAACTGTTTACTTACTTCGTCTCACTTTTGATACTCTTAGATGTGAAGTTATTTTCACTGTAATGGGATTAAATAAATATTTTTTTTAATTGGGGAATTGAAATTACTACATTTTAATGTCAATAAAAACAGCAATATTTGAATAACTTTAGATAACAAATAATTTCCACTTTACCTCGAAATTTATGCATTTAAAACTTTCATAATTATAACTTTTCAATGGACGAGATTATAAATATTTGTTTGAAGGATATCGACAATATTTAAACTAACTGTTGTCGTTATTTTTGTTTGTTTGTACGACGTTCCGATTAGTTATATCTCTAATCGTTATCAGGTTTAAATTAAATTTTTTTTGTCTTAAAGATAGATATTTCAACACTGGGTTTACTGAAGATTACCCGAGCTATGGAGCCTTGAAGTAGATAGTCTGTTGTCAACTAAACTGAGCTGATTTATATATTATAATGAACTTTATAGCGTTTTATATTTGATAATATAGTTTGAGAGCTTGTCGATGCAACTTGAATTAGTTTGGCAAGTGTCAGAATTGATGTAGACAATAAAAAGTTGTTAAAATAATACAGCGTAGTGTATAGTGCGTTTGACGACTGTCCGGAACAAATTATTGTCAGAGGTGCGATCAAAGAAAAGCCAAGAAGCTATGACGAAGAATCTAGATAATATGAAACAAGAATTAAAGATAAACCAAGATGATATGAAACAAGAATTAAAGACACTAAAGACAAGCCAAGATGATATGAAACAAGAATTAAAGACAAGCGAAGATGATATAAAACAAGAACTAAAAATAATCCTAGAGAACATGAGACAGGAACTTCAACAAATTCAAGATGACATGAAGTGCGTAGAACAAGAAATACAACTGAAGATTAGCAAAATTAGAGAAAACGTACATGGCGAAGTGACGGGAATCCAGAAATGGATGCAACAATTACATCTGCAAATTAGAGAAGATGTACTTGGCGAAGTACAACATGAGATGACAGGAATCCACAAACAGTTCCAACAATTACATTTGCAAATCGAAAAAGTAGCCAGTACAGATGTAATAAAGGTAGATAGTGTTCCTGCCACTAGTGTGATGAAACCACCTACCTTCGACGGCAAAGTACCTTGGCTTACCTATATCCATCAATTCGAAGCCGCCGCCACCGGCAATAATTGGAGTTCACCGGAGAAAGCACGTGATCTTGTTCTACAACTACGAGGTGAAGCTACGGAAGTTCTACGTAACATCCTGAAAAGAAACAGAATGATTACGAGTTTATTGTTACATTTCTGAAGATGCTTTATTGTAAAGCCTACCTCCAAAAAGTTTATAACGCCCAACTCCAAGAAAGGAGGCAAAAATACAACGAAAGTTTATGCACTGCAGTTTGAGACAGCCAAACATACCTCAAGGAACCAAGAAAGAATTATAAGAAGAGTCAACGTTTCCCGGGATTATCGCAACACCAACGAGGAAATTTTTATGAGGCTGATGAAGGAAGTTGCATGAATTTTTGAACAAACGAAAAACACATGACAACAAAGACACAATCTTTCATAGCAGAATTGTTTGTTGGAAGTGTGGCCAAGAAGGGCATGCTCAAAGCCACTTTACTTGCAGTACTGTTCCTGACAGAGAGCTTGATGGCTATCGGCTTCATATTGCTAATATAAGTGATGAAGCTAGAAGAATCGACTTGGAGAAAGTCTTTGCTCCTTATGGCGAATTTAAAGAAGTATGGTTAAGTAATAGTATACGGAAGAAGAATGTTCTATAGGTCACGCTCGAGAAGGTACGTCGAGAGAGTCCGTCACCGCGGAAGGCACTATGAAAGAACATCCTGCAGGTCATCCTCGGAAAGGTACAGAGACCACTGTAAATTAAAAGCGACGGAATGAAGACCTCAAAGCAAATACTGGAATATTCATGGTTGGTGAAAAAGTGTGGTTGTACAATCCGAAAAGAATCAAAAGGCATTCACCAAAGCTTGAAAAGTCATGGGAAGATCCGTACAATGTAGTGACCCGACTAAACGATCTAGTGTACCGAATTCAGAAAAGCCCTTATGTGAAGATGAAAGTCGTGCATCTTGACAGATTGGCCCATTATCAAGATCAAAAAGGTTGATCAGGATCAAGGCTTGGAGGGGGGCAATATAACGAACTTTATAGCGTTTTGCATTTCATAGTATAGTTTGAGAACTTGTCGATGCAACTTGAATTAGTTTGACAAGTGTCAGAATTTAAGTTGACAATAAAAACCTCTTAAAATAATACGGTGTGTACAGTGTGTTTGAAGAACGGCCGTCTGGAACAATATGTATTTTCTTGAACCGTTTATACTTATTTTTTTTCTTTATTTTCTTGAGATTAGATTGACATTAAAATATGTCTCTCATTCTTTCGACATTTCAGTCTTTATTTAGAACATTTTCAAAAAATAATGGTCTAAAATTTTAAAAGTAATTATGCATATAATATAACTATGTGACACATTAAAAAATATTCTTAAAAATATAATACACATTTAAAACAATAAACATAAACTAAAACATTAATTATTTAAAAGTTCAATTTAGCAAATTTTTCGGGGCATAATGAACAAATAATTAAAGGGATTTGTTTTTGCTTTTAAGTAGATATATTTTATTAAAGGATTATACTGTTGTAGATTTGACTAAGGTTGTTTATGTCGGTTCTCTCATTTACGGTATGTGTTTTCTTTTTAATAAAGATCATTTCTTTTATCGTTAATTTCTGATCATTTTTTCTCTATCAAATATTTTGGTATCTTTTTATGCTTTGTCAATGCTGTAGTAGCGTTTTTGGTATATTTATGTCCATTTAGTCAATTTTTTAATAATTGGCTTGTCATTCTTATGTATTTTTTCGGGCAGTTTGCACACTTAACTAAATATACACTATTGTACATTTTCATAGTTGGTGTTGGATTTTTGATTTGGTTAAAATTGAGTTTAGTTTGTTGTAACTCTTGTGGCATTCAAAAATAGTTTGTTTTTATTAAAGGTATTTTATTTTTTCTAAAAGTTCTGTTGTATAAAGTAATGCTATGTGTCGTTTTTGTATTTTCTGTTGTTAATTATCCTTGTTTTTAGTTCTTAGGTTATTGTAGTGGTCTGAAGACTGGGAACCTTAATAAAATGGCTCTATCAAACCAAGTTCATGATTACATTTCTTCTTTTGTTTTTTGGGTGGTCTGAAAAGTTGTTCAGATATCTTCCCGAACAGGTTGGTTTGGAATACCACTGCGTTACAATTTTATCATTATTGCGTATTAGAGTTATATCTAGAAAGTTTATTTTCCCATTTACCTCAGATTCTGGTGTAAATTTTAATTTGCTATGAAAATTATTAAATTGTTGTATGACGTAATTTACTTTGTCATGAGGAATTGTCATTAAACAATCGCTGACAAAACGTTGAAAGAAATTCAAGTCTAAATTAAGATTTTTAATGACTCTTGTCACTCTTGACTATTCCATGATTAGCTGGGCGATCGCGGATGAAATAGGTAAACCCATTGCACAATCATCAATCTGTCTCTCAAATTTACTTTCAATAAATTGCTAAACATCAGAACAATGTAAAACATCTTTTAATGTAAACCTAAACCCAAAAAAATAAAGAAAAAGTAAACATAAATAAATAAAAAAAATAGTGAATAGTGAAATAACTTTGGACTCACAACTGAGCTGGAATGATATGTGATTTCTGGCTTTTAAGCGAACCATTAGGTGGACCTGAGAGCTGACATTGTAAGTGCTATATTGAATATTCATTATGGTGATCCGTCCTATGATGACGTATACCACTATTGTATAGTAGCCCAGTATTGTCAAATGCAGTAATTTTTTAAGTTCAAATTTACGACATTCTGTTATATGACCATATTTGTGGGAAGAACATACACAAGAAAAGACGATAAACATATGCTCAGACAGTAGCGCTGCAATGTTGGCACATATATCTAATATCGTACTTCACGACCAGTGTTTGTATATACTCGATAATTTGAAAAAGCGCAATCATTGAAGTATTCACGGAAACTAGAAAGCAGATCTTTTGGAAAAGATAGAGTCCGCGGTTTTATCAAATTCTACCTGTTAATATCAAGGAATTAAAATTGTTACTGGAAAGCTTTACTGAATCCTGGAGGGAGGCCTCTACAATAAGGTGCGCCCATATAATCTAAAGGAAACGTCGTACAAATAAACGAAAATAAGGAAAATGCAAATCCGACAATTCCATTTTAGTCAGATATAAGTATTGTTCTGAATCAATTTAAATTTTAAAAAGTTGGTATATTTTCTGCTTTCCTCTTTTTAACTTAATATGCATGGGACAATTTTAACTCTTGTAATATTTTGCGTAATTTTTATACTCATTTATATAAAACAGCAATTTTTAACCTTCGTGCTCATATTATTGGATGAACACTATTATTTCATATTTCTTATTAGCTTTACGTCTTTTAAAATACCAATCAATTCTACTTAAACTGATTAAAGTTAGTAAAATTAATTTATGTCGAATCTGCTACATCTTAATTTTGTTTATGCCTCAAGTCAAATTAATAAAATGTAATAGGCATAATAAAAATATTTTTATTGACCTGCTTTTGTAGCTATATTATTAGTGTTTGTTTTGAGATAACTAACACGAATTATTTAAATAAACAATATAATTTCTTGCCTTAATAATATGTTAAAATTAATATACATCAAACATTAAACGGGCTGACTAAAATGCAGTTGTTGAACTTGCATCACTTTTATTTTTGTTTATCATTTAAGACGTTTCAATTAAATTGTATTCCTAACTGCCAGTCAATATAAACTATAAAATTTATTTTAAAACTACCAGTTTTTACATTGTTTAGCAGCGGTTGTCTAATATATATACTTTGTGTTTTTTCTCCTAGATATCTTCTGCTATATCAAATCTAGATGATTTCTATAGATGACGAAAAAACTGAAATGAGATCTTATACCTTAAGTGGATTTTTATCTAGAATTTTATATAGAAATCAAACAGCTATAGACTTCCATTTAAAAAGAAAAACTTTTATTTTTTTAGGATACCCTCGCTAGCATAAAGTAATATTTATTTCAAGTATACCAAATATATCTCAAATATCGCATATCCCACATCTTATAAATATATTTACTGTATTCTAACTTAATTATTATAACCATTATTACGTTTATTTATTTAACGAAATTGAGTAACCTTTGAGGAAGTTTTGGTTAATTCTATGCAAAAACATGTTAGAAATTAGTAGAAACTATTATATAACATACTATTTTTAGTGTAAAACAGCTTTCTTTATGTTAATTAAAAAAATATATTCCTGACCTGAATGGCATTACGCTAAAGGAATTTTTGGTGTTCAATGCATAGTTTCTTTCTGCAACATAACATTCCAAATTTATTTCTGAACTGGTGGAAATATATTAAGTAAGACTTAATTTGAATTCTTTTATTTGGATTATAAAACATTTTTCAGAGGAGTACGATACAAATGAATTAGACATGTGTCTGCTTTCGACCCTCATAGAATGATGGGATTTCAAGCAATACAAACATTCTTGGAGTTTTAAGAAATGTAATGCCACTGATTTTTATGTTTTTTATAATACATATTTTATTAGTGGTAATGAATTAAAACAAATCTTTGTAGACAAATTAACAAAAATAATGTCATTTGTTTCTCTCGATGTGGCAGCGTGTACGTTATGATAAAGCCTGTCAGAGTATTAAAATTAAAGGAACAACTTGAAAGCTAAAATTAAATTTCAATACATATTGGTCTAAAACTATGAATAAAATTGCATAGAAATATATATATATATATATATATATATATATATATATATATATATATATATATATATATATATATATATATATATATAAATATATATATATATATATATATATATATATATATATATATATATATATATAATCATTTGACTATCATTATATCACTGTTTGGTTTGTCATGCAAAATAACTATTTTCATTCCTAGATACTTTTAATGAGTAGAATGTCATAAATATACTTAAATCAAGCCTAAGATATAAAAATATTTGTAATTTGTTAGACTTGTTACTTTGCTAACTTTATGAGACCGAATGTAATTTCTAGATCATTTTCTTGGTTAGAAAACTATCTTTTTTTTACATTCAAACCTTAATCTGACCTTTCAAACTTGTGAAACTGTTATAACCTCAACTGTTAAGACAACTCAATTAACCAAACATTTTTCGCCTATATTATTGATTTAGATTCATTACAAGTGAACTCCAATATGGAAAAATTAAAGATAAAAGAATTGGTACTTATCTGAAAATCACCTTAGTTTCCTGTGTTTGTATTTTAGCACATCAAAAACAATTATGTAATTTCGTGGCTTACAAATTCATAATTTGGATAGCTAATTATTAAATACTCCAAGTGAAATGCTTCATTTTTATTTTTCTAGTGTGCCATTTGTCCTCTCGTGAAAAAGCTTCATATTTGGCATACAAACTATACTCAATGACTACTTAAGGGATACTAAGAAAACCTATTACCAAAAAGCAGTACTATATCATTCACCAAAGAAAATAATCATTTTTGTTAATATTTTTATTTCTACTTTAAGAGTTATTAATCGATCAAGATTTCCAAGGTTCACCGCCATTTTCTGAAAAACAAAATAAATAAATGAAGCTTAACTATTAATATGTGTACTTATTAATATATTATTTCTCTGAAAATTTCAAAGATCATGCAACAAATTTTTAAACCCATTTTAATACCTTAATTTAAATATAATCAATTAATCCTTTGATAAACATGAAATTCTATTCTGGGTAGTAACATATTTTTGACCATCATTCTCCAACTTGCCATAATTCTATGTACGTTTTCTATATATTCTGATACCTATGACATATTTTGTAAATTGATAACAAAAATTTATATATCTATGAAGATCGAAGTCCAATTTCATTTTGTAATAATTAAAATTTTACCCAAAGTGTTTACATGTAAATGATATCATTGTTATCCCAGTGATAATTCAGTTAAATCTGAAAATATAATCAAGGAATAAAAGAAAATAATTTTAATTCTTCAAATGTTATTATAAAATAACTTAAATTTTTGTTAAATTTTGCAAATTAAAATTGTTTTAAATTAAACTTTATCTGAACGTGTCTCAGGAGTAACTTAAAGATCGAAATATTTTATGCTGCTTTAATTAAAATTGAATGATTTCTTCAGCAAAGCTAATTTTGCATAGTTTCCCTCATAATCAATCTCAAATATATAAAACAGTTTTATTAATCAATAATCTAAATAAACCTGTAATAAATATTGTTAATTTAGATAAGATAATAAAAGAATAGAAAAGGCGATAAAAATTGTTATAATTGTTGTGATTGTACCTAAGAAAAACTAATCCAGTTTCTCTTGATTGAAATGTTATTCTTAATTGGGAGTTCAGATTAATAAAGTGGAAAACATGGTAGCAAACCAATTAACATTTTACAATATTTTGTAATAATATTGGCCTTCCCTCTTTATATTTCCGAAGTTCTAATTTAGGATAAATATCTCCCTACGTATTCTCACGGATCGTAAATATATCGCTCCGTATTCCCTGAGATCGTAAAAGTACATTTAAAACATATTTATGGAGGTTACCAAAAGTTTTTTACCACTAGTAAAAACCCATAAAAAACTTTATAACATCATAAAAAATTAGCGAAAATCTGAAAAAAGAAATTTTATAAAAAAATTTAACCTACTTCTAAAACAACAATACAAATTTTTATATGAAATTGAAATCATTCAAGTCAGCGCCAAATTAATACCTGACGAAATGTGATTCGTATAAGAAGACTCTATTTGTAATTGCTTTCTTTTCGTGTCTCAATTTGGCGCCGACTTTAAAAGTTTTAATTTCGTGTAAATAAATGATATTGTTATTTTTCGCTTCTTATCGTTTTTTAAAGCCGGTTCAATTTTTTTATAAAAATTTTATTTTTCGATTTTTAGTTTTGAATTGAGTTAAGTTTTTAAAGTCGCCAAAAAAGTATCCATTATATATATATATATATATATATATATATATATATATATATATATATATATATATATATATATATATATATATATAATCAGGTGTATATGGTTGAATACACCACGTAAAAATCTTGGCAAGTGTGGCCTCTATGACGACTTAACAATTTGCAATTTGATTTAAAACTTATTGTAGACCTTCAAATTTTGCAACGAAACAAAAATGTGAAATCATGCGGAGCTAAATTTAAACCAGTTTCATATAGATGGTAAGGAGTACAGAGTGTCCCATTTTCGACCCTTTTAGGGGATACTGAAGTTATTATCAATACGTAGAGTTCAGTGGCGAAGTCAGTTTTTTTCAAAAAAGTTTAGTTTTTGAGATTTTAATCAAACTTTAAATAGGATACCCTGTATATTATTTTAGATTTGATTAAGTATAATTTAGGCTGTTCAAAAACATGTAATGTGTATGTAAATTGTAGACCACACTAAATTGAACAACAAAAAAATTCTTTGGTCCTGAGAATGCCTCAAATATTAGTTTTGAATGAAATTGTACCAAACAAGTATTTTGTATGGTACAGTAAATCCTCTATCTTGAATAATAAGAAATTAGTTTTATGTTCTTAACCCAGGCTCCCAAATCCCCCAATATCGATACTGAAAGACCTTGAGGCAAATAAATATTTTAATCGGTTATATTTTATCCTGCCCCAAGAATCACCTAATATCAATCTGGAAAGCATCGGAAAAACGTAACATTTTTAGTGCCTAATATTATATTTGCCATATTAAATTGTAAAAAATTAACTTCAGAATTCCGACAACTCTCTAATAGTAATTTAAAAAAAAAAGTGAAAAAGTGATTCATATTCGACCCATATATTGAATTCCAAAAAAAAATTTAAACACTGTCGACAACCCCCCCCCCCCCGTATCAATTTTAAAATTCGGATATATATAATTTTTAGGCCGCCATATTGCATTTACCATATTGATTTTTTTAAAACAATTTTAAATACGTTTTATTTACACTTTTAGAAACCCCTATCTACAAATTTTGAACAAAATCGAGAAACGTTAAATTTTTAGTTCACCATTATTGAATCCGCCAAATTGAATTTTTTTTAAATAATTTTAAATTCTTAATTTACACTCTCAAAAACCGGCTATACCAATTTTGGACAAAATGGAGTGATGTGAAATTTTTATTATTATTGGATATGCCAAATTGAGTTTATAAAAAGTAATTTTAAATTCGTAACCCCCCTTTATTAATTTAGGATAAAATCGAAAGATGTAACATTTTTAATCCGCCATATTGAATTTTTTTAAAATAATTTTAGATTCGTTACATACGACCTCGAAAACTCCGCCATAACAATTTTGGAAAAAATCGGACAAAATTAATTTGTTGTCTGCCGTATTATCAGTATTATCTTGGATTTTACTGAACCAATTAATATGAAATTACCGCAACACCTTCCTGAACTTACATACATAAGAAAAAATATACATAGCGGCCGAATGTAGAACCCCGTGGTGCGTGGTGCGTGGTGCGTGGTGCGTGGTGTGTGGTGAGTAATAATATATTGTGACATTCGGTCTAAAAGAGTTTAAATTTTCCAGAGACATTTTTCAAGTAAAACTTTTTAATTATCGCGTTTTTGTTTTAAAATGATGGACTTTACTGATTATATAACTTTAATTAATAAACATTAAAATACTGCAGTTTTGTCATAAATATTGTGTATAGTTGACAAATATTCCAAGACATCTGACCAATCTTAATAAAAATTAGGAATTATTAAATTTATTATAAGAACAGTTAATAAAGTATTTATCTTTTTAACATCTACTCGTAATTGCTATTTTAAAATAAGTTTTTAAAGTGTTTATCTTTTTTCTATCGACTCATTCATATTTTAAAATGAAACAAATATTTTATTTTTCTATTGTGTCATCAAACTCTACATAACCGATGCCTGATATGATTATGTAAGTGACACATAATCTAAACAACAAAGAGCAACAAAACCAACGCTGTTGGAATGTTATGCTTTGTCGCATAGTAATGGTGTCAAAACACATTAATTTAGTGTCATTCTAAACAACAAGTTTAATTAATTAATAATGATGGTCTTTTCAAAAAATATTATTTAATAAATAATATGTTAGAATGAGATTCTTAACTCTATTAATAAAATATAATAATTTTCCCTTGATCTACAAACTGCCGAACACTGTAATTCTAAAGTAAATTAAAATAGTAATTTAATATGCTTAAATTTATTAATATATGTGTGTTTGTCTAAATGTATATATACATACTTCTCGGAAAATAGACTTTGGAAAATTTTTTAAATTTGGCAGTTTTTATGGTGGAAACTCGGTTAAAATATTTTCAATATTGTGGCACATCCAGTTATGTCGAAAGTTGATGCCTTCTTCCTTATCTTAAATGTAACACTATATGTTATTTCATTTTTAGATTTTACGCAAAATTATAGACATTTTTGATATGATATGATAGACCTAAGTCTAACTCCTTTTAACCTATTTTAAATTTTCTGCCAAAATTGCGTTTGCAGGCCTAAACATTACTATCAATTTCTCCTTATAAAAGCCTTTATTTTTTAATTGGGGTTGGTTTCATTCTAGAACTGGATCTGTTTTAGTGTACTGGATTGATATTTTGGTAATAAATAAATACAGGGTGATAAAAAACTAAAATTAAATATTAACTTGAAAAAATCGTTAAAAGTCAAATTTTTTAAATGTAAATCCTATTTTTATAATAATAATAATCTTATTTAGCATTAAACATAAGACTGACTATTTATAAGGTTGTCTGTTGCAAATATTTGCTGTTTTTGAAATATTATCAATTAAATATTTTTGTATTGTTAAAAAGTTTAACGATTTACCTACACAAGGAATCAACTCAACTTCCAAACATTTTTTGAATCGAGTGGGTTCGTCATGGGTGACCGCTCTAACTGAATCTGGAGATAAACTTTTGAACGCGTCCCTTACCCTTGCTATGCATACAGTCGTCTTAGATTACAAAAAACCATGTTTTTTTATTGTTTCCCATATAAAATAAAATGACAGTCGAATCAGAAAAACGAGGGGGTCACAGAAAATGTTCATTGTTGGCAATATACTTGTCATAAAGTGTTGCTTGTAAGAGATAACTGGAACGGTTCTGTATTGTGGGCCGTCAGCGTGTTGATAAAAAGTTGGCATGTGTTCCGCCAGAGGTAAATTGCTTAAATGTTGATTGTCTAACTCTTCTAAATATTTAAATATCTTGCTCCTACAAAAGTTAATACATAATTTAAAATGAGGACATAATTTGCTTTGTATTATTAATGAATTAACATTCACGTTTTCTTCATAAAAATGTAATTTCACTATTTCATCATTTCTTACAGAAAAAAATATTTATCGGGTTTCTTGAAAATTCGCAAATCTTACTACATAAGGATTTGAATCACTCCAAAAGTGAGAATTGTATCAGTTGAAAAGATCATTTTTCGTAAATTTTGCTTCAACATTCCAAATTCTGTTGTCTAAAAATAGAGGATCCTCTTGTATCATCGTAACTATAAATTCGCAAAATTGCACTCTTTACGACAAATCAATATCTCCTAGGTGTTGACCCAAAGATATTAAATAAAGGTAGAAGTGTTTCAACAGAATTCTATTTCTTGAACTCTTCCAGATTCCCGTTTGTAAAGCTACTTGTCTTAATGGGTCTACCCACTTTAAAGGCTGTAAAAAAAGACTTTTTTGTAATTTTTTTAGGATACTATTATAAATATGGATATAAAAGTTTATTAAGCTTAATAAATGCGCTCTTAAAATATACCAAAAATTATTTTTTGTTTTTTTTTTAACACTTTTTCAAGCAAAAATAATAGACAAATGTATCTCCTTAAAAAATAGGCCTATTTGCGCTGCTAATAGAATCTGGGAGATAGCTCATCTAAAAATTAGGATTTTGATATATATGAAAAATAAGGAAATGGCAACCGTTTTTCCAAAACCAACAAAAAATATTTTTTTCTCACCGTATTTGCAAAAAAATAGTGGAAATAAAAATATTGACAACATTTTTGTGTGTGTATATGTGTGGGTGCGTGAGTGCGAGTACATACGCGTGTGTATGTGCGTGTGCGTATAGGTGTGCGGGTGCGTGTGCGTGGGCGTGGGTATGAAGGCGCGGGCTCGGTCGCAAGTGCGGGCGTGGGCGTGGGCGTGGACGTGGGCAAGTGTTATGTTAGGGTTCCGTCACATTAATTGACATTGATAGTTTTTGTTCTATTTGAATTAAAAGCCTGCACATGCAAAATTTTATCACATAAAATTGGCTTTGTGTCAAAAAACATGAAACATTTGAAACTAAGTGCTGCTATGTTGAATGTGTCGTTAGAGCACAGTTAAATTTCAGATTTATGACTAAAACAAATTAGAACAGAAATAGTTTTGAAAAATGGTTAAATACAAACCGATATAACGGTTCGTATCAAGAAGCCTCGTGCGATCTGTAAACTTTTTAAGAACATACGGCCTTGCCTGAGACATCCACCAAAATTTATATTCATAAAATAGGACGCTAATTGTAAATAATTTAGAGCCGTATATATCATAAATAAGGCGACGAAAAGAAATAATCTAAGAAATATTTAATTGCATGTTTGAAGAGCAATTAAATGGGAACAAACTATGTAGACTCCGTGATGAAGAGGACAAGACGGCCTCACACATCACATTAGAGTTCGAAGCTTTGGCCTACTGGAGACACCTTCAGGGATTAATGTATTCGGAAGGCTTATACCCAGAGGATAAACTAGTAAGCATGCTGTTAAACCTGATCAAGGCAACCAACCTGTTTGCCTAGAACCGATATAGCAAGCAACACAAGAAATCTTAACGCTGCAGTGTAGGAACTTCTCAACCCTGGTCTGCTGTGCATTACAATCAATCAATCAGTCAACGGTACCTCCTTGATCGGATAAAAAATATGTATAAAATATTTAATATACTTGTTAATGTCGTTTACTCGTGATAATTTTGTTAATTTTTTTTTGTTTTTAGACTTATCTTACGGTTGGAAATTTAGAGGATTTATATACTGACACATTCATTTTCAGATAGATTCGTGTTATCTGCTGTTAAAAATTCCTAACATGAAATGCCTCGGAATGTAAAGTATAATTTGCACGTTCATTAAAAACTCGAAATGGCTTATTGTTCTGTGATCCTCTGATATAGCTAATGAGTTTGCAGATCATTTTCAAACATGTTATTGTACTTCTGATTGTCGATAATTAATGATGGATGTGTAAGTGTGTGATATTGGGAATCAGTATACAACTACCTAATAGATCTATTGTGTTCTCCTTTCACTACTAAGTCGTTACCTTGGCGACTAAAGCAGGTTCTCCAATCCCATTTCCCTTAGGAACCTCAGGATCCCGTACGGCTTTAAAGCGGGTAATTCCCTTGCTTCTATTTGGTGGTCTCCCAAGAACCGCATTCTAGGATTTTCTAAAGCGCCGCACTCTAAAAAAATGTGAATAGAAGTTTCGTCCCCTTCCTCGCAAAATCTGCTCTCTTCTCTTTCTACCAATCCGAGTGTCTTGAAGTGTCCCCTTAGGTAGCAATGCCCCGTCAGGATTCCTGTCAGAACTATAAGTTGCTTATATATCCCTTGAAGTTTTTCTGCTCCTGCTCTCTCCATTTCTTTTTGTTTTTTTCAGCATTATACTGCTACGGATCCCACAGGAAGGTTCGAGTCCCAGCAAAAGTGTTTCAGCCCTATTTCTTTCGGGCTTGTCTATTATTTCATTTCCCTCTCTCGGTACGCACAGGAGAGCGATCTTATTATTCTTACCTAATTCATTGAGTTCCTTTAGGCATTCCCCAACCATCTTGGAGCTGATTACTTGAAAACTCAACGCACTGACGGCTGTTTGACTATCCGATACGATATTGTCTGCGATAGTTTGTCTCTTTGCCGAATTGAATAAATTTCCTGATTGCGTATATTTTGGCCTGGAAAATTCTTGTTGACTTACCTAAGCTTTCATGGTGTCTGGTTCTGGGTCCATATACTCCTATTCCAGTTCTGTCCGTTGTTTTGGAGCCATGTGTTAATGGAATTCTTGTTAAGTTTTTCGATGGTGTTTCTATCCCATTCACTTTCACGACTCAACATTGTGTTGAAGCTTCTCACAAAGTTGAACTTCTTTTTCATTTCATCTCTCATCATCCTGTATATTGTCTTCTTCGCCATACTCTCCACATGTATATGTAGAGGTGCAAGGTTTAAGATTACTTCCATGGCAGCTATTGGGCAGGTTTTTACTGCTTCAGTTATACACGCACAGATTTTGAACTTTCGAGTGGTTGGCTCTCGTATTTGTCAGACTGTTTCCTTTACACCAGATCACTGTCCCATATGCAATGATTAGTCTCACTATTCCAGTGTACATCCACTGCAGGATTTTTGGGTTTTTGCCCCAGTTTTTTCCCGCGAAGTTTCTACACACCATCAAGGCTTTTGTTGTTTTGTTGATTACTTCTTTTCATGCTTATTCCAGAGAACTTCATTATCTAGGGTCAGTCCCGGATATTTCACCTCTGACTTCCCCTCAATAATGTTCCTATCTATTTTGATAGTTTTCAAGTTTACGTTTCTTTTCCTTTTAAAGGTTACTAGGGTAGTATTGGTGAGGTTAACATTTAGTCCCATCATCTGGTAATATTTTTAGTGTCTTCGAGTCCTAGTCCAGAGACTAGGTCGCTGAGAGTATTCTTAAACTTTCCCTTTGCAACTATGACAACGTTATCGACATAGCCCTGACAAGATATGTCGAGGATAGTCAAATCACATACGAGTCGATCTATAATGAAGTTCTACATAAGTGGTAAAGCTTCTCCTTCCTTGTGGTACAGATGCAGATAGTGTCCTGTCCTATCTCTGTCTCTGCTATTCTAATGAAGAAAAGTAAAACCATCCCTTTGAACGTCGTTCCGTCTACTCCCTTGTCATCAAGTGCTCTGTTGACTGCCTTATGTGGTGTGTTGCAAAAGCACATACTTGCTATTCAGAGCATCTTAGTAGTGAACATAACCCGATTCGCTCGATCCCCCCACTCCTCGACCTTGACCTTGACCTTGCTTCACCCCTCTTTGGCCCCGCCCACATGTCCTTGTCATTGACCTTGAAAATGCACGTGTGCTTTGGCCTTGGCCTTGTGTTCAAGGTTATGTGTGTGACCTTGACCTTGACCTTGGTCGAGACGACCTTGACTTTGTCGAAGGTCATCTTGGGTGTGTGACCTTGAAGTAGTTATTTGTGCATTGTAATAGTGTGGGATGATCTTGAAATGATTTTGACCTTGCAAATTGTTCTATAAATTGTGTGAGTCTACTTGCATTCATTCAGTGTGAAATGTCAGATACGGAACTATCTAAAGAAAAAATTATAGAGCAAGTCGGCAGAGTAATTTGTTTATATCAGAGTAATTTAAAAAGTTTGTGTGATTTTGAAGAGAAGGATCTAGCATTTTTTCCTCTCGAATATTTAAAAACTTGCGTTGATACGCTGAGTTTACGGCAAATTTGGGATAAGCTGCCAGCGTCATATCGGTGTAACAAGGAACTACAGTTAAGCTTACCCTGTTACATTCACTATGAACAAATATATCGTCATCATATAGATGGGCCACCACCAGCAATAAAAAAGTGTCGTGAATGTAAAAATGAGTGAATAATATGAATAGTGCTTTGCAAGAGACAGTAAAAAAATTGGGCGATGAGTTCACTGAAACGGCTAATAATTATTTCAATGATGCAATGAAAAGTCGAGCAGAATGGGCGTCGCGCTATTGTGATTTGGCTTATGAATATGAAAAGGCTGCGAATGCATGTCGTAAATATTGCAGCAAAACAATAAATTTACAAGACTTTGTTCGTGAGATAAAAAAGTTGGGGTTTAGTGACTGTTTGGAAAAACTGATTAGGTTCATTGCAGATCCGGTTGTGTTAGATGAAATTAGAGTGTAGGACTTAAGTTTAACGTAGTAGTAGTTAATATGGAAAGTTTAGTGCGAGAAATGTACGAGGAATTTCTAATTTCTGCAGCCTGTTCGGAATTTTACGCATATGAAATGCAAGATTCGGAGGCTCAGGACTTTAGTGTATTTTTTAAGTATATGGACCATGCCGAAGTGTGTCTTTTAGCTAGTATAGTTTGTAAGAATTTTCTTAGATATAAAAACAAACAATTATTATTGAACAAATTAAGGAAATTAGGTTTAGGTGATAATGTTAAACGCATAGAAGAATGGCAGAAAAAAATCAATGAATAAAGTACATAAAATGTAGTTATTTGTTTCATTATATTTTGTCCTTGAAGTTATCCTTATACCAATTTAAATGTGTGACGTCATTTGACCTTCAATACTCCTCCCACTATTTCTATCGTTAAGCTACCCCCACCATTGTTACAATTCGACCTTGAAACCCCGCAATAAAGGTTCGTAGGAGAAGAAGTGACTTCAAACAGTCGCAGATATCAGTGGCATAAACATCAAATATTGTGTTCGTGTAGTGTTCTGAAAGTGCTTTTATATTCACGGTAATTTTTGGATTTATATACCATTTTTTTCAATAATGAGTATTGCAAAAGAAACTCTAGATGAAATTAATGAAATGTTTAGCAAAGATTTCGAGGTTTTAGAGAAAAAAAGGTTACCGAAATGATTGTAGGCAAAGTGTATAAAATTGTAAAGATGGTTTCAATGACTACACGATTTGGTAAAACTCTTTTACACGATGACGGTGATAATAGCACATTTGAGACTTTTTTACCAAAACGTGTGGCCGAAACACTACCTGACGATATTGTAGATATTATGAGTAAAACTAAAGATAGATACACTCTAACTTATTTGGGGCAGGGCACTAGAGTTTTTGGAAACAATACTCGAACATTATTACGTTTTGGCTCATTGGAGTAAATTGTATGTAAATTGTTTGAAAAAAAGGATGTAATTAAATTTAAAATATAGTTGCACATGTCAGAATACTTACGCGTGTTCATTATTTCTGTTAAAGATGTCTGCTGATGCGACGACGACGACGACGACGACCGCCAACGAATGTGTAGATAGATACATATTTTGGTTGGGGAGAGAATTAAGAAATAGGGCTCACGATATGTTAGATAGCGTAAATGGTTGGTCGCATATTGATGTAACCAAAGATCAATATAAGAACGAGATCAGGGATACAATCAATTTTATGGCTGGGGCACACTTGTGCGACAAATTTTTATATGGTTCCATAGACATGGATACATTTTGTGCTGAAATGGTTGAAGAAGAATTAAAAGAATACCTCGTCAATATTCCACATTTACCAGGTGAGCTTGCTGCAAAATATGAATTGGTTTCTACAACAGCAACAGCCCAAGACGTTGACGATCGAAATAGTGTCGGATGGGATAGAATTTTGAGCAACGAAAAAGAAGACATGGAAAACTAATTTTTTATAATTTTTGTATTTGTGCAATTAAATTACTGTAAATAAATATCTATTACAATCACAGTTTTATTTTATTTCTTTTATAAACATACCAACCCAGTAGATCATAGTCAGTGTTTCTTTTTCTCAGCTGAAATATTTAATATAAGTAGGGCAAATAAAAATAAAATAGTTTAGTAAAGATTGAAAATGAGTCGAGGAAACAACACAATTGATAAATTTGGTCATCAGAAATATAATGAAAAATATCATATATTATCTGGACCACAAGGGATTGGTTTTAAACTTACAGCGGATGGGCAGTATGATATGGGTGGAAAAATCATAACCAACTTAGGCGAACCTAAAGATGATGACGATGCTGTGACAAAACACTTTGTTAATAGAAAGTTTTACAATTTTGCAGTTGTAATATGTGACATATTTAACAAGGATGTCCTCCCCATGATATACAAAAATAATAGTGAGCTTAAAACAAAAATTGAAGTTATGCAGAAAATACTCTATCATCAGCCTTTAAATGACTCATTAAGCGCACTGTCGTACGACTCGACTTCAAAAAAAATCTAAAAAAAGCAGGTTAAAGAATAGGAGAACGCACTCCGAGTGGCATAGCCTTGAAGATAACGTCGTAGTCGTCGGTGAATTGGACCTTCCCTCCAAGAATATTGAAATGTTATTTATGTGTATGATGTTTTATTGTCATTGTTTTTAATAATGAAGATTGAAATAAAAAACTTTATTTTACAATATATTGTTTATTTATTTTACATTTTAAATAAAAAATATAGTCATACAATATGTTATTTAAACAATATTAGCTTTATCTATCCAAAAGTTGAAGTGGTTGGGAAATCCTAGCCATTTGACAAATAATTGTTCGATGTGATTTTTCTTGCGTTGTCTAAGGACCTTTTCTACTAGATAAACGTCAGGACTGCTTGTTTTTTGTAGTTCTGATTCGTAAAAACACCCTCTTATAGGCTGACCTTCTAACGATTCCAACAAGTAAGTAGGTGGATTTGTAACGTTAACTTTTACAACTTTAAACAATTCGGTTGACCAAGAGGGCGTATATCCTTTCTCGAATAAGCTTTTGTACTTGCTAATACGCACAATGTCACCCATGGAAAACTTAAATTTTTTAGGTACAATTTTTAAATAATCATATGCTTTAATATGTGTTTTTTCTTGCACGTCTGCAGGCTTCATTCCAATGGTGCGATGTTTCGAATGGTTATAGGTTTTTGTTACTGCCGATAATATATGTATCCATTTGTAAGATCCTCTTGTCGAGAATTGTTTATATAAATTATTTGTTAAAGTCCTTATGACTCGCTCAACAATTGCAGCTTTCTTTGTGCTGTAAGTGGAATAATGATTTATATTATATTTTTTCATCAGGGCTTGAAAGTTTGTATTATAGAACTCCTTTCCTTGATCACTTTGCAGATTTGTTGGTGTATATGATGCCTCTTCAATGATGCTTTTCATCGCATTAGTAACTTCTATACCAGTCTTGTTTTTTATGGCTTTGGTATAGACAAATTTCGAGTAACAATTTATACAGACCAAAATATAACGATAACCATCGTTTTCATCAGCATACTGTTGCATTTCAGCCAAATCAATTTGCCACAAATCTCTGTATCCTTTTATTATCGTGCGCCGTCTTACAAAATTTTTTCTAGCCGTTCTATGTAGTTCATTAACAATCTTGATTTTTTCTAGACTGGGCTCCATATTATTAGTAATACTAAAGGTTTCAGATCGAAGGAAGAACTGAATAATATCATTAAATATTGAGCTTAATATATTATATCTTCTTCTCGTAATTCCTCTATGATTGACATAATTTCATTTTCGTGTCCAGTGTGACCGGCCATTTTGGAACTCCACAACAAACGTAAACGATCCACCAACTCTTTAGCTTTGTTCCAGTAGACATATTGAAATTTTTTCGAAGATAATTTCTTGTTTGTGGGTAACTGTAGTTTTTCCGAGAGATTTTTTCTTGTAATAGTACCACCTAATTTTGTGCCCATTATCAGAGGTTTAATAATTCGTAAATATTTGTTCCATCTGGTCTCCCGTAAACCATCACTTTTTTTAAAATTGTTGTAGACAGCATTCGTTGATTCCAAAATTTCCTTGTACGTTGAAAGTACATTATCACTTAATTGTTGTTGTTCCTTGCCTACACTTGGGGGTGTTTTAAGAAATAACAAATCATAAAGTGCCGGTGATCCACCATATTCTGCAATATTTTTCCCTTTTTTGTATAAGACAATATTTCCATTTCGAAAACGCACCTCTAAATTACCAATAAAATTTTTGTTATGATCTGTTTTTGAACCAAAACGTACACCATATACAGTATCGTATAGAGATGGTTTCGAACGTAATCCTTTCAGGTGTGCGTTTAAAGTATCGGAAGTTGTGGTGTCAGCGGATGCGAGAGATGTATTAGTTGATGTCGAGGGTGTATCAAACACCGATTGGCTAATATCTTCTTTTGAAATGCGATGCTGCTGCTGCTGCTGCTGAATAGGTGTGGAGGTTTGAAAGGAATGTGTAGGTTGGGGAAAACCTGATATTTGAGTCGACTGCACTGATGTACTGAGACTATGTGGCTTTGTAGCTGGATAATGTTGTTGCTGTTGTTGTTGCTGCTGCTGCTGCTGCTGACGTTGCTTAACCACATCAGATATAGTTGTCAACGGCTTAGAAATGGGTTCGTAAAACTTTTCCAATTCCACAACATTAAACTCTTTAGCCGCTTTAATTTGTTTAAATTTTTTTCTGACGGCATTGGTAGCTTCCACTAGTTTACGTTTTAAGTCGATCGCGTTATTCATGATGTTAACAAAGGACGTTTCAACAATCAAATGAGGGTTTTCTCTTATTATTACAGTAATATATAGCTATCAAATCCTTTGCGGTATCTTCCCGATTTCACATCACTGTCTTTATCAATTACTAAAAATCCATACTTATTATCCCAACATTTTGAGCACATTTCTTGAAATTGAGTAAAAGTTAGATCCGGTGAAACGTGGTCGGAAAATATGTGTTTCATATTCAACTCATCTTGTTTAAACATAATAATAAAATTGGCGTTGTCTCGCACAAGCTGTTTAGGCACTCGTGAATATGTTTGCGCTAGGTAAAAGGAGTCGATATTTTTATGACGTCCCATGCTAAAGTACGATCTTATAACATCTTGTTTTTCACATATAACATCATCAAAGATAAATATAGAGTTTGGTTTTGCATCGGACGGTACCACAATATTACTGGAATCACTAAAGGCATAGTAGCCTAAACCTTTGATGGGCGCTAAAATTTTCCTTAAATACTCATATTTCGGTTGATACAGAGATTTCGAGTAAATATAGACATTTTCGAAACGTAGCCCAAGGGGGTGTGTAAGCAGCGAAATCATGACATTAGTTTTTCCACAATTGGATGGACCAATTAACAGGCCGCGAATAGAGGAAGGAAGTAAAGGACCGTGTCTCTTCATTATCTTCTTTTCAAATCCAAGTCCGACTTTTTCATCGAGATTGTCAATAGGAAGTTTTTGTTTAAGATCGATAACGCGCATCTTAGGAAAATTTGATATTTTATAGGCAATTTTTCACAAAAACTGTCATTCAGATGCCGAGCGTCAAACGAAGTGGACGGTCTCACGTTTCCAACAAAACTGGATACGGTATTGTGAATTCGTTAATAAATAAATTACCATTCGAGGTACACATTCCTGGTTATCAATATTGCGGACCCGGAACAAAAGTAATAAAACGTGTAACAAGAGGTGATCCAGGCATTAATCCTTTGGATGCCGCATGCAAAAAACACGATTTAGCCTATTTACATAATAAAGACAACATAAGTGCGAGACATCGAGCGGATTACGAGCTCGAACAAAGTGCTTGGAATAGAGTAAAATCGAAAGATTCCAGTTTAGGTGAAAAAACAGCAGCTTGGTTAGTTACAAACATTATGAAAGGAAAACAACGTTTTGGTATGGGTGTACCATCATCATTATCAACAAAAAAAACATCTAGTAAAGGCACGCGTCATACAAAAAGGAAAGGTGTTAATAAAAATCGACATGTTCGGAAAGCCAGTTTCGGAACAGCTATTCGACAAGCAGTTCGAAGGGAATTATTAAAAGCCGGAAGTAAAAATGTGTTGGAAAAAAATGTCATGAATGCATCTAAAATAGCTCTGTCGGCAGCACGTAGATCGGTAAAAGCGGCAGGTGGCAAAAGGAAGGTTCGTACACCGAGAATAATACCGATTCCTAAAACTGGTGGAATATTACCATTAATACCAATTTTTGCCGGGTTATCAGCTTTGGGTTCATTAGCCGGTGGGGCAGCGGGAATTGTGCGCGCCATAAAAGCAGTAAAAAAAAGCAACGAAGATAAAACCGGTGCCGGCCTGTATTTAAAATCGAAAGGAAATGGTTTGTTTCTAAAGCCATATCGTAAAGGTATGGGATTATTTTTAAATCGTAGATCAAAAAACTAATTGAATCCCTACCTCGAAGACCACTATCTAACATCGATATAGAAAAATATGCCAAAAAGAAAAGAATAGGACACTTTCGAGGCGTTTATATGAGGGATTTATTACCTAGACAAGGTCCTCGACGTTACGAAGCAGCAATAGTGAATTTGGATAGTACGCGTGGTGCAGGGACTCATTGGGTAGCTTATAGAAAAAATAATTCTAAAGTAACATATTATGACAGCTTCGGCGATTTACCCCCACCGATCGAATTGGTACGATATCTACAAACGGGATCGGAACCATCAAAAATTATTTACTATACATACGATCGTCAGCAGGATTTTGGAACAGTCTGGTGTGGACATTTGTGCTTAAAGTTTCTTGTCGAATCATCAGCGTAAAAGATGTCATCATCATCATCGTCACCATTAACACCGCAAATGGATCGCAATAACTATACTAAAATGTTGCAATCACTGAAAGCATTTCATCTAGCCGGTGGATTAAGGAAAATGACCGTGAAACAGTTAGAAAACATGCCCAAGGAAGTGATGATTGCATTAGCCCCAAATGAAATTCCATTCGTTTGGGAAAAGTTGCCCGAGCACCTTAAAAGCGATATCGATATATTAAAATATCAGTGCGGTTGCAAACATTATTTCAGCAGCAGTAGCAATTTAAACGAGGTTACGTCTGATGAGGATCTTACAGCTAGAAAAATATTTTGTTGTTATTGCAAAATCAGCGATGTGCGCATAAAAGCAGAAAATAGCATAAAAACATCACTATCTAATGCAGTGAGAAAAGGTGTGAAGATGAATCTTTTTAAATGTTGCCGCTAAGAATAAAACCGAGATGTGTGATGTTTTAATGGTTAGTCATGTCTTATACGTTCACACTAACAGGACACTCGAGCGTCTTAAGCGCCGATTTTTATCCACCAGTCGAATTAAATAGAGAAAACAAATATGGTCTGGCATTGCTGGGATTTTACACATACAATTCAATTTTTAATGTGGACGAAAGCAACAATAAGTTTGCCTACATGAAGGAGGGTTACACCACCGAGCCGATACAATTGCAGATTCCACCTGGGGCCTATGAAATAGATGAGATAGGTAAAGCTATGTCGGAGGCTTTGAGGATTTCAACTGAAGAAAAGAACGATGGAATCTTTTACTTGGTCGCTAATAATAATACGCTGAAATGTGAACTGAAATCCCAATATACTATAGATTTCCGGGGAGAGGCGAGTATCGGTAAAATGTTAGGATTTAATCATACAGTGTTAAAAAGAGACAAAAAGCACGAATCAACCGAGATGGTGGAAATAATGAAAGTACGCATCATACGCGTAGATTGTAATATAATTTCCGGAGCATATATGAATTCGGTGGAAGGTCATACCTTGTTCGAATTCGATATCGACGTGGAGCCCGGTTACAAAATCAGTAAAGAACCACAAAATAATATTTATATGCCGTTAATGCCGGCAGGACGTCAGTTTATCGACAACATTACTCTTCGCATCTTGGACGATAGCGGTGATCTAATCAATTTTCAAGGCGAGAAAATAATCGTGAAATTGGAACTGAAGAAACTTTCATAGAAATGGGTTTTTGCTTCAATCGTCAATTGTGTGTGCTGTCGACTAAGATGGGGGAACCGCCGAAACATAATAAAAGTAAAAGAAGAGTTAACGTCAAGGTTAGTCGTCGTCCAGACGTTAGATCACAAACATCTCAACAGTTATCTGCCGAAGACTATAAATTTTTAAAATCAATCGGTCTTAAAGTGCGAAAATGATTTCCACCACCAGCGATAAAATAGAGGTTTTCTCCAAGCCCATCTTGGACAATTCCATTATTAGTCTAGAAGAGCATACGTATAAACCATACGGATCTCCATCATTCAACAATTCGGATGAAGTCCGTATCCCCATTAATTTTCAAGATATTATACTGGATATCGCCGAAAGTTACATATATATCGAAGGAAAATTTAAACCCATAGACGCAACGAAAAGATGTTTTTTATCAAATAATGCCCTCGCATTTTTGTTCGATGAAATTCGCTACGAGATGGGAGGTGAGCAGGTCGCCGTGGTTCGTAAACCTGGAGTTACGACGACATTAAAAACCATGGTTTCATTCGGAAGTTTGCAACAAAGATCTCTCATGACGTGCGGATGGGGTCTCGACGAAGCAAACCAAGATATCGTAGACACGGCAAGTAACGTATTCTCCGGGAAATTACCCTTAAAATATCTTATGGGATTCGCCGAAGATTACGCAAAAGGTGTTTTCAACGTAAAACAAGAGCTTATTATGATTATAGCTCGCACTTTTACAAATTGTTACGTCGGCGAAGTAGAGGCAGAAATTAGTATCGACAAAATCGAATGGAAAATTCGTCACATCATTCCAGACGACAAGCAAAAATTGAAAATACTGTCTCGCATTAATAAAGGAGGAAACAATGCCAGTATTCAAATGGCATATCGTAAATGGGATCTGTACGAATTACCAGCTTTAAGGCAAACATCTTCCGACGTGTGGGCCTTGAGAACGAGTACAAGTCTGGAAAGACCGCGCTATATAATCGTCGGGTTTCAAGACAGCAATAATTGCGACAAGAAAGAAAAAAACGCAACCCAGTTTACCCACGCCGACGTATGCGACATTAGACTGTATCTGAATTCAACCGTTTATCCATACGAAAGATGGAATTTAGATTTCGCCAAGAAACTGTACGCAGCAGCCTATTACAATTACGAAAACTTCCAAAGCAGCTACTACGGGCGCGAAATAAACGATCCGATGATAACGTTCGCGGAATATATGAAAAACCCCGTTTTTATTATCAATTGCAGTCATCAACCAGAGGCGATTAACTCATCGGCAGTGGATGTAAAATTGGAGTTCCAAACGAGAAAGAATAAATTCCCCAAAGACACTAAAGTGTACGCATTAGTTATTCACGACTCATTTTTTAGTTATAATGTATTAAACGGTTCGGTGACCAATAAATCTATATTTTAATGTATCTATTATATGTAACACAAAATAATGTTCTTGAATCAATAAATTTGTAATGAGTGAAGTAGTAGTTTTATATTTATTTGAAACCCAACCAAAAAAAAAAGCTGGCGGAAAAGCCCGCTCTTTAAGAAAAGAGTACGGGAATTTAGAAAATGGTGGTTTATTAAGTGGAAAAAAGAGCTTAAATAACACAAGAAAAAATTTTTAAGGCAAAATATGAAAACGATTTAGAAAATTTGTAGGAAAGTAACGGTTAGGAATAGGGAAAAAAGTTATAAGAAAAAATTATAGAGGAAATCGAGTACTATAAGCAAGCATTTTTCTCGATAGTAAAAACGTAAAAAAAAAAATGTTCAAAAAAAAATTGAAAAATGGTGAATGCGCGCCAAAGTTGAAGTTTTGGAGCAAAATGATATTAGGAAATTAGAAAGAGAATTTTTTTCTACATATGGTAGTACTTTTCAAAATTCGGAAAGATGAAATTTTAAGAAAAGGGTTATAGTAAGTTAGTAATTTGGATTTTTTAATGCGCTGTAGCTCGGGAACCGTTCAAGATAGAAAAAAAATAAAAGCACTTTGATAGCCCAAAATTGAGGAGAATGCGATGGTGTAAAAAAAATTATAATTTTTTTTTTTTTTGAAAATGCTGAATACGCGCTAAAGTTGAAGATTTAGAGAAAAACGGTATTGGGAAATTAAAGAGAGAATTTTTTTCTACATATTGTAGTATTTTTGAAAATTCGAAAAAATGAAATTTGAAAAAAAGGGTTATAGAAAGTTAGTAATTTGAATTCTTTAAAGCGCTGTAGCTCGGGAACCGTTCAAGATAGAGAAAAAATAAAAGCACTTTAATTACCTAGAATTTTGAGTAGAATACAATGGTGAAAAAAAAATTTGGAAAATCTTAAAAATGCCAAAAAATTTAGATGAAAAAATTGAAATTCTCGAGTTAGGAGGCTAGGGCCGCCGAACGGGAGTATGTGGAAGTTGTAGGGGAGGGTTTTTTTTTTTTTTTTTCTAAGTCCTAAAGTGTGATATACTTCAACTCTTCCTTATTACGATTCCGTCAAAACATTTTCAAAATTTTCCTTACCTTGCCTGAAAATAATTAAAATATATGCATAATTTGCATTTTTTGTAAATATGTAGCAAAGTAATGGTTAGAAATATCAAAAAAATTTATTTGAAAAAAATGTAGAGAAAGTCTAGTACTATATGCTAGAAAAGTGGAGGGGGGTAGTTTGTGTCCATAACAGAGATACGGTGAGTTATATAATCATATTATTCTCAAACTTATATAATGCATATATGCACTCCACCTTACCCCCTCCAACTTTTTGAATGTATATAGAGGCCGATATTAGAATTATTTCATCATTACACATTCGATCGGCAAGATGGAAGATATACCAAAAAGGATCATTGGCATTGTCAGGCCATTCGTGCCCGGCAAAATATGCAAGTGTGAGGAGTGCGGGGGTACCGCACCAGGAGCGGCACCTTCGGCACCGCCTGCAACGCCGACACCACCAGCGACGACGACGGTGCCGCCAATGAGAAGACCAAGGGCTGCACCTAGGTCGGTGTTAATATCGTTGGGTATTACTCCACGGTAGGCACCCCACCCTCCCCCCAGGCCCTTTTAGGGCCACAAAAACGGTCCTTTTCAGGACCACATTATATTTTGATCGTAGTTTAGTAATCGTCACTTATGGGGCGAGATATTCGTTTAACGACGATTTGTCTCGTAGCTTAAGTGCCAAGTTATATGCTTGAGAACCTATGAAAATGTTAACAGTTCAAACAAGGTTTCTATTATTTTTTTTGTAATGTATTCTTCACAAAATATTAAAAATAAGTCTTATTGTCTAAACAAATCTAATTCCTTATTTAAAGTTTTTGAAAAAATCAATAATTCTATAAGCTCTCACCAATACATAACATTTAGAATCCGTTGGTGGGGTGGGGGTAGTTCTATATATATGAGACTGGGCCAGTTACACAGTCATATATTCATCAACCCTCATACGATGAACATGGAGGAAGAAAGACCCGCCAGCCGAGGCTCATCCATCTTTAGTGATGACACCGTAGCCGACAACGTTAGAGATCTGCAAGTCTTCGACGACGACGACGAGGTGGATTTTGAAATTGACGTCCTACGTGGGGACGACTTGGATGAGCCGATTCCGCTAGTATATGACCATGATCCGGGTCTAGTGGAATTAGACGATGCGGGCGATTGGGTCTTACAAAGACTCGAAACTCCGTCGCCGCAGCCAGAGCCGGACTCGACGGAAGATGCGGTGCTGGAAATTCCAGCATCACCAACACCCGACGACCCACAAGGCCCCTGCGATTCGTCAAGCTGGTGGTCGACCAGCGAGGATGGGGCACCATAAGCCCACACTCTCCCTGGCCCTTTTTAAGGGCACACAACAACGGTCCTTTTCAGGACCACAAAATACTTTGATCGTAGTTTTAGTACATATTAGTACTTTGTTACTAATATTGTATGTATAGAATATACAATATTAGATACAAAGTATTAAAACTTTAAGTGCTGGTGGAACCCAGCTAAATCGTTCGTTCGTATTTGAGACCACAAACAACTTTTGGTCTCAATACGTAATACGACATTTGTTTTCACCCCCCACCATTAATTTGTCTCTATATATACGACCACCAATACTTATTACAATCATTTTAGTTCAACATGTCAGCGACTCAACAACAACAACAACAACAACCCATCCAATGCCCTGTGGTAGATTCTACCACAGAGAATTGTTTGGAGTGGGAGCCGAACGATCCTAGATGGGATGAACTTTGGCGGTTCATCATCGAATATACAGAGGATAGCACCACCACCCCCGCTGATGATGACGGGCCGTGCGACTCCACAACTCAATAAAAGAGTCGCATGTTTTACAACCAAACGGTCCTTTTCAGGACCACAAAATAATTTGATCGTAGTTTTAGTTGGTTATAATACTTTGTAACCAATATTTTATGTTTTTTTCATAAAAACATACAATATTGAGATACAAAGTATTAGAAGTTCTGGCGACAGAACCTTAACTTCATAAACCGAACCATGTTTTAGCATACTAGTAAATATTATCAGAAAATATTTACAACTATTGCTATTGCGTAATTTTAGTGGATTATTCACTCTTTTTTTTATTACCTAATATTATGTGGGACAGGGTCTATATGAAATAACACACAAAAATAAATTTTCAAGTCATTTTTATTCTCATTATAAAATATAAAAATTTGATCAAACACTTTTTTTATTAACTACAATATATATATATATATATATATATATATATATATATATATATATATATATATATATATATATATATATATATATATATATATATATATATATTTACAAACTTAATACTATAAATTAAAAGCTAATATCTACAACTACCTAACACCTACTACATAATTTATTAAAGTCCTCTAATTGTCTTTTTAACCGCGCAGATTTCACCTTTTTTATCTCTAATTGTTTTTCAAGTTCTATAATGTCACTGTCACACTCGTCCACTTCTTTCACTAAGCGTTTTTTCATTTCGTAAATGTCTGTCAATTTGGTCTTCTGAGAGTTGGTGAAGTCTTCGACCCACTCCGGTTGTGATGGCTCGGAAGAAGACGCGGTTTTATTTGGTGAAGACGATGACGACGACGACGACGACGAAGCAGCGGAAACTTCATCGCCTTCAAAACAACGCTTAAACCGCTTCTTCATGGGTTTCCGGCACCCCAATATCGGCGACAGTGGCGCTGGCGCTGGGGAAGACTTCACCTCCGACACTATTTCATTCTCTACGCTGGCCGGTGTTGGTGGCGTTGGTGGTGTTGGTCCATCGGGGCCTTCTATGACTTCCACTTCTACTGACAATGGCTCTTTTGGTGCTGTTTTTAGGAAGTCGGGTAATGGAACAGGGGTGGAGGGACGCTTAAAGTTAAACTTTTTCTTCTTCCCTTGTCCCACACCTTTAATCGCCGAATAAAATGTTTTTTTATCGGCGATTTCCGACTTCCGCATAGTCAAGAGCTTTTTCAGTTTCGAAGCTTTCGGAGAAGATTCCCTAGGCCGCGATGCTTTTCGCACAACCACATCACTAATCACATTTATCTTTGGCTCCTTCTCCTCCGTCCAGCATTCCAGGAATTGCGCTGCCGACTGAACTAACTCTTCGTCGCGACCATCGTTGAGGGCTCGGTCTTCGGCATCTTCATGCTCCACGCCATTCCAGTTCTCGAACACCCCCGGACTTAACACTTCTAAACCACTCATGTTATCCAGCATGCCTTGCTGTGAACCGCAGCTCACGTCAAGAGCATCTAAAAGAGACCGTACACTAGACATTTTCGATATTCAAACTCACACAATTAACTTTTTCTTAGCACTGTACTGTTTGCTGTTCTGACGAACTGTGAAGAGCTCGAGCCAGCAAGTCTGCTTTTATGCCCATTTCCCCCACTACACCGCCTTTATTCCTTTTGTTCGATGCATTAAGTATAATATTTAAACTTGTCAGATGCAAGGCCAAAGCCAAGGCCGACGTAACCGGCAATACCAGGGTCGTTTTCAGGGCTGTAATTTTCATGGATTTTTTTTTTTGTCCCTGTCAAGGTTATTTTAAAGAAGCATATAAATATAGTACTAAACTTGTTAGATGCGAGGCCAAGGCCAAGGTCAAAGTACCCGTCAATGTCAGGGTCGTTTTCGAGGTTGTAATTTTCAAGGATTTTTTTTGGTCCTGTCAAGGTTATTTTAAAAAGTAATACATAATTAGAGTACCGCGATTGAAAAGTACGACATATTCAAACATCATGTTGCCAACCGATGAACAACCTAGTGAAGCAGCCAAAACATACAGTCATATACCAAAAGCTTTTTATTTAACTTGTCATCATTGTAAAAGACTAGGTATCTGCTGGCGAAATGATCTTACGTACGACTTCAACTACATTGACCTTTTCAGGGTTAAATTTGTACAATGCGGCTTTTGTGGACTAGTTTACTACCAGTTCAAGGACATTAATGAACGTGCCATCCAGAGAAGAAATTGGGTCATAGAAGAAGCTTACCTGTACAGAAGAAATTAACATGTATTTTATTTCTTAATTTTTAATTTTTTTGTTTGTTATTTTTTTTTATTTTTTTTTAATAATAAAAAGTAAACTCAATCTTTTGTTATATTTTAATTTTTTTTTCAATAAAACAATAGTAAAATGAATCTGTATGTGTATTTATTAAACATCACCTAAAATACGTTTTGCAATCCATATTTTTCTGCAGAGTCCGTTTATTAATGAAATAGAACCATATATTAGGGTGAAATCTAATGGTTTCAAATCAGTCTCACATAACAATGTCAGAAGTAAACACTATTGATAAGTTCGGTCGCAAAAGAAAATTTAAGGATTTTAACTTTATGCGAGGTCCTTCAGGAATAGGTTTTAAACTTACACCTAATGGAGATTACGACATGGGAAGCAAAAGATTGTGCTATTTAGCAGAACCTCTTGAAGGAGACGATGCGACCACACGAAATTATGTTGATAATAACCTTGCTCAGTGTGTGCAAGATACGCAGAAAGCTTTACATGACTCAACAACTGTTATTAAAGATATATTCAGAAACCAACTTGAAGGTTACGTACGCAAGAAATTAATTGAAACCGGTCAAGAACTTAGAGGATACATTGATGATACTGTTATTGCAATATATGAACTTAGGCAAGACGAACTGCGTGATGAACTTAACTCTAGAATGTTGAAAATTGAAAAGACTATGGAGGATCTTGTCAGCAAACCTGTTTCACATTAAACATTTACTCGTAGACCTGTGCGTTTAATTTACTATTAGACAAATTTTTCAACAATAACTTTTACAGTTTGTTATTTGTCGACACTTCATTATATTTATAATTTTAAAATAAAGGTTCAATAAAAAAGCAATCAAGTAATGAATACATGTTTTTTATTTAAAAAAAAAAAAAAAAAAAATACAATACTATTGTTACATATTAATGTTGTATGTTTAATAGAAATAATAAAAACAATACAAATAATGAAATATGGATTTTCCAGATTACGTGCTGTCCTGACTTAGAAATGATTCCAACACGGTGACTAAATTTGCTAAGTTTTCTTCCGGGTCTGTTTTGTAAAAATCTATGTCTGCATGCCCCCAAGGTAGAGTTTTGGTTGAACTGGGAATTACATAACGTTTATCATCGCTATGTGACAATGCTACTTTATTTATTATGTTGGTATAAATGTTATGTAATTCACTTCTAAATGTCTTCATCTTTCTTAATATCAAACCACCCCGTTCAACAATTCTTTGGTAGTCTTCCTGATGAAGGTCTTTCTCGATAACACATTTTTTGATACCTTTGGCTTTTTTTAATTCATTATTAATGGACTTTACATAATAAGCCTTCGCGCCGGTACCATAAAAACTTATTATCGGATCACCAGGAAACTCATCTTTCATTCTACCAACTACAGAATTACTTTTAATTATGTTGAAATTATTAATTTCGGGGTAATTTGATGTATCGAATTTTTCGGGGTTTTCTGATATAGTTTGATAAAAGTTTTCCGTATACACTTTTAATATAAGCGAGTCAGTATCGGTGTAAAGTAACGAAGCATCATCGCCAAACTTGGATTTAATAAAATTATAATAAAAATCGTATATTACAGTCTTTGATATATCTAATATGGAAAAACCGATATAAATTGGTTTATTGTACAATATTTTAACTTTATTCATATGTATAGCAACAAAGTTCTCGGTAAATATCGAGCTACTATTGAAATTGGGGCGGGATATTAGTGCTCTAGCTCCATTTCTGCCTACACTGTTCTCCCAATGTGTTACTAATTTTATATCCTTTCGATTTTCCACATTTTCCATAGTTTTACCAAATATCGCGTTATTTTTTAATTTAAAAGTGTCCTTCGCAAATTTTGTGGTGGCCTTGTTACGTAAATTGGTATTAAAATCAATATACGATTTTAGCCATTTTGATTGCTCAAACTGTAATACTCGATGGGTTTGCATTACCACTAAGCCGTTGGCGATGGCTTGTTTTAAAGTTCTATAGTGTACAATGTATTTTTTTTTATCTTGTAAATTAGGAATTAATTTCGGTAATTTAGCGTTTTCTGTTGGCGGTATGATATTTTCTACTAGAAATGGAAGATCAGAATGTGCATCATGCAACTCAGTCGGATAATGCACATCCACTTCCAAAACGTAGCCATGTAAACTATCATCACCAACAGCCATAATATTTAAATCCAGAATTTCGCGCTCGCTTAACCATCGAAAACCACCATATGGTAATGCTTGTGACATACTATGACCATATAGATTTGTAGCATCAAGGTATGTTATAAATGAAGAAGGTTTTGTTGGGTCATAGTCTGGTAAAAAAATATTATTAGCGATGTGCTTCCTTTCTGTACACTGGCTTATGCCGCCGCGTATACCTTTCTTAAAAAAATGTATCATGTCTATATCAGTTAAGAGCTCTAACTCTACCTTAGTCATACGTAGCATACAATCAAATGATAAACTTGGAAGGGTATAGTAATGTGCTGGATCAAGTTTATCGAATTTTAAACAATTATTCCGAAATTGCTCAAAAACATCACACAATAGCAACACATCTGATTTTAAATACACGTCCGAATAGTCCCCCAAAGTTTTACACCCAAACAAGCGCCATACTTCTTTTGCTCTTCTATAGCTTTCATCGCTAATATGTTCTTCCCGTAAATTATCATAAAATTCATCTTTACTTGGAAGACATGTATTTTCCATTTTTTCTATAGAGTCAATAAAGCTATAGGGAAAAACACCCTTTTGACGCATCAAATTAAATTGGTTGATATTTGAAAAATGTTTCCGCGTTTCAATAAAATCGTCGTCGTTTAAACCGCTGCCTAAATTTTCCAAAGACGTTGACAGAAATTTAAAACTATCAATAAATCGCAACTTTAAATATTTCCTCTTGACTTTTCCACATTTACTATCAAAATAATCGTGCACATAAATGCTTTTGGTAAATGATATGTACTTTTCCTTACTTTGAGTCAAAACACCAATTTTATCCCCATATTTACATAACTCTTTTATAAATAAATGGCTGTCGTAGCCGCTTAAGTTATGAAATATGATAGGGATAAAAGAGGGTAATTTATAATTTAAATTACAAACGGAATGTGCAGCACCAAATCTTTTTGCACCAGTTATGTGACAGTGGTCTCGTACTTTAATCTCACCCTCTTCAAAAGGGCCTTCACATATACCACATATTTTAGCATCATTAAACTCCCTTTTTTCTTCAGGCGTTAACGGTTTCATAGGCTTAATGTCTTTTAAATATGTGTTGTATAGAGCCCTTAAATCACACTCGATACGATCCACAAAGACTTGAGCTGCATTATTCCCCCGAAATAGCTCAAATTTCGAAAGTGAGTCGTCAAAAGAGCATTTAATTAAATAAGCAAAAGAATATGGTTCATGTTTAAAACTTTTTACAGTGTAAGAATTTTGTGGGTTTGGTTGTACCGTTTCAACGGGTTTTAAAACAGATTCGAAATCTGCATAAACCACGAATGGAACGCGCATTTGCTTTTCTATACCCTCGAATTTTAAAATATTTTCCGGCACACTCTTTCCAAATTTATCGATTTTTAAATCCACTGAGGGTGTTTGCGTGAAAATGTGGTTACAATCGTAGCTTTGATGTAAAGTTAAAGCTGACGGTGTACTAAAATAAATGAGGCAACCATCACAGAAATATATTTTATGTTGTTGATAACTAATTTGACTTGAAACTAAACGTGATAAATCCCGAATCCAACAATAATGACTCTTTGAACAAGTCGTATCACAAAAATGTTCACCGCCATCTTTACTACTACAGTCTTTTGTAATTAACAATAAATTTACATGCCTATCCAACTTTTTTGACGCATACCTCAGTGGACCAATAACTTCATGTATTACTTCATTATTTTCATATTTAGATTCCAGACCGTATACGTTAATTGATATGTTGTTCATTTCCTCAAATTTTTTAATGTCACGTAATTTTACTGGAAAATCCATACCTGTTACATTTAGCACTCTAGAAAAATGGGGGTAGGATGTCTTCTGTGAAGGCTCTGCTGTTGGAGGAAACAATGCTGATGTTACAGCCCACGCAAAGCAAAATTCGTCCTGGTTAATCACATTGACGACAGCTCCTTTCTTTTCAATAGAACACGGCAACTTGATGTATGATGAGCCACCCATAGGCATATACTTGTTGATACCAACTTCCAAGTATAAAATTCGCACAAGAGCCCATCCTATAACAAGAAAAATAATATATAAAAATCAGTTTAATATATCGGGTTTTGATTTTTCCATACCTGAATCTTTCTCCTGGAACTCTGTCGCCTGCGTTTTTATTAATTCGGTGAAAGAATGGTAAACGGCATCCAAATCACTTTCTACACTAATTATTTGATTAGCAGTGTTGAAGGATTTTTCACTGAATATTTCTTGTGATGGAAGCATGTACTCGCCAACAGCTGTCATGTTAACTTTTAAAGCATGATGCACAGGCAATAAATTATTAACAAGTTCCACCACCTTGGATTTAATGTCTGCAAAGAACATTACGTAATCGGAATGCCCCATATCACTGCTAACCCGATAGGTTGCAATTCTCCTTTTGAAGGCACATTCAACGAGTTGCACACCATGACATACCGGCAAACATGAATTATTTTTATGTTGTTGTGTTCGTTTATGCACCGACATATGATTTATTGGAACATCTACATTACATGTAGCGCAATTAATTAGCGGAATCGTCGATGTATACTCTTCAATTCGGAGCCGTTTTCCTCCAGGCACTTCATTAAATCTCGCCGCACACGATTCTCTTTGATGACGTCTCATATTATAAATATTAGTAAACTTAGAACCGCAATTTTCACAAACATATGCCATGATTTGTCAAATATTAACACATGTACTACCTATACAAGTCAGAGCCAACTGATGAATGAAACTGCCCCATACCTTATATAAAACCATTCAAGGTCACCCCCAACCACGTAACATATCTTCAAGGTCACACACCCAAGATGACCTTCAACAAAGTCAAGGTCGTCTCGACCAAGGTCAAGGTCAAGGTCACACACAACCTTGAACACAAGGCCAAGGCCAAAGCACACGTGCACTTTCAAGGTCAATGACAAGGACATGTGGGCGGGGCCAAAGAGGGGTGAAGCAAGGTCAAGGTCGAGGAGTGGGGGGATCGAGCGAATCGGGTTATGTTCACTACTCATCTTGAATGTCATCATTTATATCAGTGTGGTTTCCGTAGACCTGTCCGCTCAATATGTTGATGAGGATGCAGTAGCATCTGTTCAACAATTTCTGCTCTGATGTAATTATCAACTACTGCCTCCATCGTTTTTAAAATAAACGATGTGAAACTAACAGGTCGCAAGGATTTGGGATATATAGTGTCCTTTTTCCCCACTTTTGGAAAAAAGGTGACTGGCCTTTCTCGGCCGTACTATATGCGGTAAAATTTCTTCCTGCCCTCGTTGGAGCAGGGCTGGGATTATTTCATCGACTCCTAGGATTTTAAATGTTCAGAAGGTGTCTATTGCCTATTTGAGAGTACCACTACTGCATATGTGTCTAGTCATTGCTATAGCTTCTCTGTTGGCTTTTTGTGGTATTCTACTATGCCGTTCGCAGTACTAGGCTTGCTCACCGAAAAATTAATGTTGAGTAAGAGTGTAATACTCTGTCCTCCTCGCTCTTCCTGAAGTTGCCTTCTGGCGTTCTGAGTAACATTGCTGTGTTAATCCTGACCTTTGCAATCACTTTGTGTAGTCTCGCTGCGACAGGTGTAGATGAATGTCTTCACAGAATTTCTTAATGCTGTTTCCTTTAACTTTCCTAATTTCTTTGTTATAGGTTATACGTTTTCCAGTGTAGGTTTGCCAAACTTCTCGATTATTCTTAGACCTATTGAAGATTTTGTGCGTTTCAGATCTTAGTTTTCATAGATGATCATTCCACCACGGTGCATCCCTACAGATTTTACTTGTTTGTAAAGTGCAGCTCGATTCATAAGCTCAAAGTAATGCTTTATTTACTTCTTTCAGGTCATTTTCTAGTTCCAGATGATGTTTAGCGCCTCCTTTGATCTGAATTTGTTTTCACATTGGTGTTGTATTTTTCCCAATTCATTTTCCTAGAATTTCATTCTGAGGACTGGCTCAAGAGGATCGATTTCTAAACTGAATACGATTATTATGAGACAAGGTTCATTCAGTACCCTATAGTTTCCCACTGTCTATTAAGCCTGGTGTATTTTATGATAATATTTATTTCTTCTTTCCTTACCCTTGTTACAAATGTAGCAATATTTCCTGTGATAAGATTACATTTGAATATGTATTTTAAAAGTTGCTTACCTTTTCGATTGGTGTCTTTGCTGCTGCAAATTGTGTTGTGAGCATTGGCATTACACCCAAATAGTGGTGACAGTTTCTTTTCTTGGCAGTACTCTTCCAATCTTTGCACTTCTGACGGATATATAGGCACGTCTCTTGCAAAGTAGCATGAGTCTTTTGCTTCTTCAGTTCGAGATATGATCGAATAGGAACGATTAATATTTTCCTTACCATTTTGGTTGTGTTTTTACTGGCATGATATACCACCTTGCATCCCCAAAAAGTTTTTCATGAACTTCCCAACTATTAGCGCTGAGGCGCCCTTAGTATGGTGAACATTTACTTGGGCCATGTTAATGTCTGCCATTTTCCTGTTATTAGGACATGGTGTCGTCCACTCATAGGAGTGTGTTGTCTCTTCTATGCACTTCTCCTTCGACCTCTTCAACCTCTGATGTTATTTCTTTGGATTGTGGTGCTCCAATATAGAGGTTGGAGATGTGGAAACTCTCTACACTCTCCTCGTCATGGTGTTTGGAACTAATAGAAATCATTTCCTCGATTTCCTTCTCATCCTTCTGGTCCTTCTTGAGGTCATGTCAGGGGAATTTTTTCTGCTGACTGTGGTGTTTCACTGTCAATTAGGACCATACACGAATGAAAATGTACATTTCATAGCTCCCACCAGTAAAGGTGGTAGATATAGCCTTGTTCGTTCTTTTCAACTTTGATTCTAGTTTTTACGGTGGAGTTACTCCTTCTTCCTTCTGCTTAGGTTTTAGTGTATTATTTTGGTTTGCGGTACCTTTACATTCTGTCGCTTTCTACCTGGTTTCGCCAGATCCTAGCCCTTCATTGAGTTAGCGTAAGTACCTCCCACTTCACTTAGTTTTCGCTTCCGAGAATAGTCTCTGCCTCCCGGTTTTTCCACCTCAGGTAGGAGAAGTAAATTTTTACTTTCTCTTTCCATTTTCTTCTGTTCGACGGAGCAATTATCGCTTCATTAAGGAGATGGAGGATGTAGAAAGGCCGTTTTGCTCTCTTTCTCATTCCTAATTTTCTCTTTCTTTTCCCCGCTCGATCGTTCCTTGTAAGGATGCCTCACTGAGAGGGCGAGTCATTTTTATAAATTGTCCGCATGACATGCTTCATTTTTTGTTTTTCAAATTTCTTGTCTATGATTGATCCCACAAGTAGCTTCGGAATGGAAGTTCGACTTTTGCAGAACCTCGCATGCAGAAGCAAGGGCAATAAAGCTGGAAATCCCCTGGTGTCCAGAGTTAGTATATTAAAGAAAAAGCATCCCCTCTACCACGCAGCCCTCGACATGTGCTACTTCACATTGACTTGGGGGAGATTCGTAGCTTCCATCTACTTAGTCGGCAAATTAAGACAAGTTCCCTTATCTTGCAAATCAACGACCACCGGACCACAAGATACGGTATATATTAGGCAAATTTCTGCGAAAGAGGACACCGGCACCACGCTCCGCAGCCCCAAAGATGCTACGACCCGTGGGAGAGAAGACCACCTTCTTTATGCCGTGGCTCTTGGTATGTGTAAGCTATTCCTCTATTTTACTGTCAAAAAAACAATTACTTAAGCCACCCCACCAACGTTAAAATCTCATAGCTTCTAGGGGGGATAATTAATTAATGATGCGCTTTAGTCAATTCCTTTTTATCAACTCTCATTGCTCATAATTTCTCTAAAGAGGAGGTTGCTTCCAGAATCCTGAGATTCTATTCCAGAATCTGACGGTTTATGACCTACTCTTTTAAAGGGTTATTTTGAGTTATTGTAGGCTTCTTGAATCGCAATTTTTCAAAAACGCTTCAACTTCGAGGTATTATTTTTCCTCTTCATTCGGGGCTAGTCATCATATTGATATTGTCTATATAAATTTATCTAAAACCTTCAACAGTGTGTGACATAGGTTGTTTTTAAAGAAGCTTTCTGATATTGGAATTTAAACAATTTGTTAAAGTTGATTAGCTCCTACATAAATCGTCGCTATTTGCGTGTTATTTTGTAGAGTTTAGTTTCTTGAAATGTTCCTAAAAAGTAATCCACAACCGACTACCAATAACCAGCAAAACTTTCTCTCAACCCTAATTCTAGATAAATATTTAGCATCCTGATAACTCATACCTTTCTAGATTCCAAATAATAATTTTTTTCATTAAAATAGACAGTGGAGTATTGGGTATATATTCACAGAAATATGAGTAGAATGAAACAAGGTTAGTACTATACGGTATGCGGAGTTTGGAACACAGACGCAGATAGGCTCTTCTCTTTACAAATTAGTAAATTACGTGATCCACTGTTTTGACCTGAGTAAATTTAGCTTCCTAGTCCCTTCGCGACAAACTTTCTTTTCACTGTGCTCTGATATGATGTGCCTGTGTCAAAATTGCAACAAGGTTTTCTCCGACCGTGATATGTTTAACATATAATCCTTTATTGTATAATTCTCACTTATAATTGTGATATATAATGTTCCAATATTAATTATTTGTTTATTCTTTTTTTTGTACCACCTGTTTTTGGACAATTTAAAAAGTCTCCTGTGTAATCTATTGTAATAAATAAACAAATCCCTTGAAAAAATTGTATAAAATACCATGATGTTTTATTCAAAATTAAATAGACAACGTAAAAATAATAAAACCCAAGATATTAATTAACAACTAGTTCGCTATAAGCAATATATTTTCCTATTTCTTATATTATATATATATATATATATATATATATATATATATATATATGTATATATATCTTAGTTACTATGAAACCTTCGTTTTCCATATTTAGCGTTTGAAATATGGAGATTTATCACTTTTCTGCCATACAGGGTGTTTGTTCTATTTTGAGAAGATAGCAACTTATTACCATATCTTAAGAATTATAAATATTAGAAAAAGTCTACCCACACCACTGGACCTTTAATAACAATTGAGGTACAGGAGGTAGCCCAAAATAGACAAAAGTTTAGAAAGCACTGTATATCAAAAACGAAACCTTGATTTACTTTCTACGCCACACTTGTTTCTAGAACCGAAGTTCGTAAAATAAAGTCAGTTTTCTTTTAACTTAGTTTGTCCTGTACCCTGAAGATACACGGAAAATGGATTATATTGTACAATTTTACTTTTATCTTTCAATGTATTTATCACCTTGTATTCTCGATTTAATTATTTTTTTTGTATTACCATTATTCCATCCAACCTTAAATGATATTTAAAATAACATATTCTATTAAATGTATTGGTTAGTTATTTTCCTCAACTCTGATTTACCATTAAACTGAATATTGGTATTAATATTTTTAAACCTATTTTATATATTAATGCTGCAAATGCAAAATAGCGGAAACCATGAAACATACGTACTTAATGATAAAGTATATAACTGGATTTAGCAGCAACTGATATCTAGTAAATAAATGTTATTGCTATGCCACATAATTTGCCATTTATGTCATTTATAAACCATTTAGTTTCGGAGCTGAAAGTTATACAATAAATTTCTACATCGAGGCTTCCATTGTTCGATTGTCCTATACAATAAATCAATGCCTACAATAATACATAGCCAAAATTTGATATCCGTGTTCTAGGTACTATTGTTTTAGCTATTCGAAGTGTGTCACCTCAGTAAGATAAACAATATTATTATTTCTGAAAGCGTTGTTTTGTTAAAGACTAGAAAGCTAACAAGAACCAAAACCATTTAAATTTCTGATTTTGATATATTATATCGATAGGAAAAGGGAGCCGACCCTTTTTAAGAACCCCAAAAAATCCGAAAGGATATTCTTTGGATTTTTTATTATAAATAATAACAGTTACAAAATTTAAAGGGCAGTTTAATGAATTTTTCTATAAATATTTTTTTTATATGATTAAAAAATAATGTATTATCAAACAATTAGACAGGTTTACAAAAAAAAAGTGGATGCCTATCTGACCAGACTATTTTATTCGTCAATCCAAATCTGATGCCCTCTAACATTTATCACTTTAGTTCAAGATCATTTGAAGGTCAAATGGAGTAAAATTCACTAAATAAATCTGAAGAAATAGATACGTACGTTTTTGAGAACGCTGAACCCGAATTCGTGGTTTCTTTAATTCTTCAAGATCAGTCAGAGGTCATTTCAGGGTCATTTCAAAGTCAAATTGAGAAAAATCTGAAAAAGAAGATATGTAGGTTTTGGCGTTGTTGAATCCAAACTCGTGGTTTGTATAACTCCCTCAGGTCAATCAAAGGTCATTTCAGCATTATTTCAAGGTCAAAATTTACTTAATGCATCTGTAAAAGAAGATATGTAAAGTTTTGGGCTTTTAATCTTAATTCATGGTTTGTTTAACACCTCAGGGTTAACCAAAGGCCACGTTAAAGTCATTTCAAGGCCAAATCGAAAAAAAAACAACTAAATAAGTCTGTAAGAAAAATAATCCACGCGCAGGTAGATCGATATCCGTTATACAGCAGACAGGCAAGCGGATCCAGTTTTTGAGCCGAAACTCTAGCTCCCAAAAGCACGTACCCCACGGCAGCTACATCGAAGTTTGCTACAAGCAGGCAGGTAAACGGAGCTAGTTTTCAAGGTGAAACTTAAGCTTCTTAAACCACATGCCCCACGCTCAGCTATATCGATATCCATTACATAAAAACTACAATAGCCAAGCAAGTTTTTATATGTGTAACACAAACCGCAAACTCTCATACATGGATGTGTCTGGGGGTATATGGTTTTCGGATTGCTTGGGTTTTATTCATACACTCATAAATCCTTGCTTTTCGCTGCTGTCTGCTGCGTAACGAGCATTCATCTGGAAGCGCGTGGGATACGTGGTTATGAGAGCTTATGTTTCGGCTTATTTATAAAAACTTGGTCCGGTCGCCTGTCTGCTGTGTAGTGGCCATCAATCTAGCTGCACGTAGAATGTGTAGTTTTGGCAGCTTGGGTTTCGCCTTAAAAACTCGATCCGCTCCCTTATATGCTATGTAATGGATATTAATCTATCTGTGCATGGGTTATGTAAGTTTGGGAGCTTGGATTTTGGATTACTATTTCATAATAACTAATTCCGCTTGCATATCTGCTGTGTAACGGACATCAATCTAGCTGTGCGTGGGGTATGAGGTTTTCGAAGTTTGAGTTTCAGGTCAAAAACTTGATCCGCTTGCCTGTCTTCTATGTAACGGATATTGACCTAGCTGCGCCTGTATTCTCTTATTTCACAGATACCTTGAAATGATCGCTGGTTAACCTTGATGTATCAAACAAATCACGAATTCAGACTCAGCGTCCCTAAAAATCTATACATCTTCTTTTTCAGATTTATTTAGTCGATTTTTCTCAATTTGACCCTGAAATGATGCTGAAATGACATTTTAGCTTTTAATGACCCTAAAATGAACTCTAGTCGACCTTGAAGGATTAAACAAATCACGAATTCAGATTCAGTGACCTCAAAAACGTACGTATCTACGCCTTCAGATTTATTTAGCAGATTTTACTCCAGTGACCTTGAACCTGACGTGATAGAGGTTAGCGGACCTCAGATTTGGATTGAAAGAGTCTAATTACATTAAATAAAATGGTCTGGTCAAATATGCATCCACTTCTTTTTTTTTTGTAAACCTGTGTTATCAACAAGGGCAATTCATCATGCATCTCCGGAGAACTTCAGTATAGACATTGTACCTCTCTAAAAAAAATAATTGAACAAGAGTGTTATTTTATACAAGGTGTCTCACGGTCACCGTCCATTAGAATACTTTGGAAAGTAATACGATTTGACTCCTGCAAATTTGTATAATGATGTTTTCGGTGACACTCTCTTCAGATAAAATAACAGCGATCTGGTATTACTTCCGGTTTTTCCGAAAGTTGTCCGAAACTTACTTATTTTAAATAGATTACCCTGTATATTATATTTTTTCTGTATTTCTTTCTTCGTTTCCGATAACTTTTAGGTTTTTTGCCTTACTCTAGCCGTTTTAGAAAAAAAAATATTTTTTACAAATTTTGACCTTTAATAGGTTGTCGCCTAAAATTGAATATCGTTTCGAAAATAAAGTAGTGAAACTCGGAATTCCGGTTGGGCTCGATAGCGAATTATCTGAAAATGATATTTTAGATAGAAGAAAGTTGAAAAGTAACACATTTTGAGCTCTATCAAAAACTTTAAACAAGCATTATTTTTTCAAATCCGATGATACATTGTTGATTCGTTCAGTAGATAGGCAAGAATATTTCTCATCTCTCTATATAGGGTATCCCCATACCTAACTAGAACAGTTTTCCACTTATTTACGCTTTTCCGCAAAATCCTCAAAATGTCATACAGTTTTAGTAATTTTGGGCAAGAAGGCCGTGATAAACAAACTTTTAGCTAGATATGGAGACACCATATATACACAGACAGGGAATATTCTTGCCTATTTACTTGATGAATTAACCACGTAGCATCGTTGTTTATATGTATTATCCTTTCAAGGAGAGAAAAGGAAGTTTGTTTCCTGCATATACAACTCCGGTAATTATATAAATGTCTTTTAGCTGGCGATATTTTTCAGTCTGGCATCTATGTAGGCAAATTTTTAATATCCTACGATACACTTTAGAATTTACATTTTATATAGCAGTTGTTTCCAGCAAATGTTGCTCTTGATTCGATGCATCTTCACTGACGAAACCATAAGGTGGTCGGAACGCGTTTGAACAGAGGACCAGAGTTGTATTTGCAGGAAACAAACTGTTTATGTATATTCTTTACTGTTCTCTGTTTGTAAGGATAACACATATAAACAACTATTTAAATACGACAGATAGATTTGTTTATTCCTTAATGAAATTTTAATTTTTTAAAATTTCGCACTACTCGAGTGATTGTATAGATATCGTTTGACTGGAGATATTTTTCAGTCTGGCATCGAATTTGACAAGTTTTTAATATCCTCTCGACATGCTTTGGAATTTATATTTTATATAGCAATTGTCTCCTTCAAATGTTGCTCTCGTTTCGATACAGCTTCACTTACAAGACCATAAGGTGGAAGAAACGCGTTTGAAGAGAGGACCAGAGTTGTACTTGCAGAAAACAAACCGTTCATATATATTCTTTCCTTTTCTCTGCTTGGAACTTGTCGCAATTAGCAGTGCCCCTGGTGGTAAGGACATGTAGCTAGCGATTTATTTTCGACCACCGTAGTAAATGTATGGATGTTTCATCCCGATACCGGTGGTGGATTCATCAGTGGGATCCACCGGTATCTTTCCCAGACATTCTTGTACTTTTCACAAACTTGGACCACTATTTAAGTCCAGTTTTGCCGGAAAGCGGTGGTGAGATGTAATGTTCCACAATAAACTATTTAAATACGGCAGATAGATTTCTTTGTTTTTTATTGAAATTTTGATTTTAAAAAATTTCGCACAACTCCAGTGATTGTGTAAATGTCGTTTGGTTGGCGATTTTTTTCAGTCTGGCATCGAATTCGACAGGTTTTTAATATCTTACCGACATACTTTGCAATTATGTTTTAAATAGCCGTTGCTTCCTGCGAATATTACTCTCGGTTTGATACAGCTCCACTGACAAGACCACAAGGTGTTCGAAACGCATATGGAGAGAGGACCAGAGTTGTATTTGCATGAAATAAGCTGTTTGTATAAATGCTTTTCTTTTCCCTGCTTGAAAGGATAATACATAGAAACAACTATTTAAATACAGCAGATATAATTCCTCATTTCTTACTGAAATTTTGATTTTTAAAAATTTCGCCATACTCCAGTGATTGTATAGATGTCGTTTAACTGTAGATATTTTTCAGCCTTTCATCGAATTCGGCAGGTTTTTAATATCTCGCCGACATAATTTGAAATTTATAACTTATATAGCAGTTGTTTCTTGCGAATATTGCTCTCGGTTCGATACAGCTCCAATGACGAGACCATAAGGTGCTCGAAACGCGTATGGAGAGGACCAGAGTTGTATTTGCAGGAAACAAACTCTTTGTATATATTCTTTCTTTTTCTCTACTTGGAAGGATAACACATATAAACAAGTATTTAAATACGGCAGATCTCTATGATTTTTAAAAACGTAGTATCGTATTACAAAATATTAGTGTTTTTTTTTTGATAGAGCTCAAAACTTAACCTCGACCATCTTGCATCAAAGCCAAAATTCTTGCCGCAACAATAGGATTTAAAGGCATTATATCTGTTAAATAATTACTATACCGTGCGGCCGATAGTTTTACAGGGAAGCCAATGCTAAATGAAAAATAGACAACGAAATGTGCATTTCTAATTAGAACGAATGTACACTATTTAATAAAAGTCGTAAATACAGTATCAATACGTGACAGATAACAAATATTACAGATTACATTTAGCGGAAAACAAATAATTAAGAGCCTACTAGTTCAATTATTCCGTTTGTTATTACTTCTAGAATTATTTGCAACTTCTTAAGTGACCTAAAGTTTTTGCTGGCTAGTATATATGGATAATATAAAAAACTTACCAAAGATTGTCTGAAAATAGCTACCAATAAAAATATATCCTTAGATATTATACTTGTTTTGCAAGACAAACCACGAACTTCCTTACAAAAGCTTGAACTTGTATAGGATAATACAGAAAAAATTTAAAGAATCTTCAAAGTAATATCGTTTCAGAAATTGTTAGAAGACGATTCTAATAGATGGATGCAACTTTCTAAAGAAATAATGGATGTTATAAAGCTACAACCTGATTTTATAAACCCTATTTTATTTTTGAATGAGGCCATATTATATCTCAATGGCTTTGTCAACAGGCATAACTACCGGTATTAGTCTTATCGTAATCCTTACTGGAAGATGAAACACCATAAGCAATATCCTCAAAAGTTAAGTGATTATGCGGGCATGACTGAAAACCGCATTCTAGAACCTTTCTGCCATCATGAAAATTTGTCGGTTAATTCCTACTTTAATTTGCTATCAAATAAAATTACACCCGATTTAATTAATTTATTTTACGATCAGCATGACCTGAAATTAAAAAACGACATTTAGTATCTACAAGAGGGAACGCCAGCGCATTTTAGTAGACATATGATTGCAAAATGGATAGGTAACAGAGATACCATTAAATATCCTGCTAGGTCACCCGATCTAACCCGTTTAAGTTTCTATCTTTAGGGTCATTTAACGACTCTATACTACAAAGCCAAACTCCTTTGAATACCTTGAAAACTGTGGTTCAGATGTAATTCATGATATCATTAACATTTTGGGATGTATTTACCAGTTTTTGGAAAGGCTGTACACAGCACGATTAAGATTTTTAAAGTTTAAAAAATTCCGTGCAGTAGATCGAAAATATGCTAAAAATCAGTTGTTCAGTTAGTCCGGACGATCACCATAACCGACCAAGGTACCTAATGGTTAAGCCAAAAGTTAAATCAAGAAACAAAATATCTAAGCTATATCAGATACAGAGTATCCTGTAACTACTAAGACAATAGCAACCGAAAGTACTAGACATCAAAACAGACTGATTAAATCTTTCGCAAGTCTCAGGTGGCAGTAGGTAGGGCATGTGGCCAGACGAATAGTGGACTCATAAAGAAACTTTCTAGAGGACAACGGGAAAGAAGAGAGGTATTTAAAGACTACAAAAATGATAGTTTGACGACATTAAAACTATAGCAGTTAAATAATGGACGGGAAAGGCTAAAGATCAGAAAACATGAAAACATTTAGAGGACGCCTTTAGGCAATGCTAGATAAATGGTACCCCCTTAATTTGGAGAATTTGAATCTAAACACCACAATATATTCAAAATATTTAAATTTCTTAAATAGAAATTATAAATAACATAGTCCAGTACATCAAAAGTAATAAAGTTATTAAAACAATCAAGATCATTTTATTGTAGTTTAAAACTTTTAATTATATTTCAACAATTTAATAGTTTACACTCTAAGTAAAACAACAGATCTTATAATAAGTAAATACATAAAATAAAAATTAGTAAAGATGTAAAATATAAAAAAGGGTGAAAAAAGTCTTATATCGCAGATAATCCTTGTCAAAATAAGGAAAAAACTTCCTATAAATGTAATCATCAAAATAAGCTTTACTTAAGTTACAGCCCGCCAAATCGTTAACATAACTTGTAACATAAAGTACAATTTTAACACGTTAACTGCCGTAATGTTACAAAAAAAATCATCTCATCTGGCCACTTGTTTGTTTAATAAATGAATTTAAATCTGTATTTCTTTTTTACTTCAATCATTTTCTTCTTCTTCTTCTTCTTCTTTTTCTTCTTCTTCTTCTTCTTCTTCTTCTTCTAGGTAGAACCAAGTTCTGTTATCTACACAATACCTCATCGATCCTCAAGGTCGAAATCCAGCTGTCTCTCCATCTTTTGGAGGGCCGTCCAGGCGGCCGTTTGGTGTTTGGTTTCTCTCTCATCACGGTTTTTGCTAGTCTGTCATCGTCCATTCGTTCCACGTAATCTCTCCACTGCCGACGACTGTTTTGAACCCACTTCACAACATCCCCCACTCCGATGTTCTCGCGTATTTTTGCGTTTCTTATTCTATCTCTTAAACTTGTTCCCGTGATCACAATATCGGTCTTACATAGACCTTATAAATTCTTGCTTTACTCTCAACCGTCATATGTTTATTTTTCCAGATTATGTCTCTTAGTTGGCCTGATATCATGGCCGCTTTGTAGGCTTGTGTGCGTAGTTCTTTCGTTAGAGCCCTGTTACTTGTTATATGTGCTCCCAGGTATTTAAACTTCCCAACCTATTCGATATGTTTGTCATCAACCATTAGTTTGCATCTTACCGGTTCTTTTGCTATTACCATTGCTTTGGTTTTCTCAACTGTTTGGCTGTTCGATTGAGATGGAAAAGCATTCTTTGTAAGTTGTCCTCGCTATCTGCTGTCAAGGCAACATCATCTGCAAAGCATATAATCTGAACGGTGTTATGTCCAATTGGGTACCCAATATTTGTGCTTTTTACCTCATCAATGATTTCGTCCATGATTGAAAAGTGTTGGACTTAGGCTTTCACCCTGTCTGATTCCTATGGATAGTGGGATTTCCTCTGTTAGAGTGTTATTTGTTTTAATTACCATGGTGTTTTTGGAATTCAGTTCATATACTGTGCGCATAATTGCTTCGTCTACTTGTTTTCTTCACAGTAGTTCTGTTAAGTGTTCCAGTTTGACTCGGTTGAACGCTTGTGTAAAGTCCACAAAAAAAATGAAGAGCGGTTTATCGTATTCGATAGATTTTTCAACCAGTTATCTGATAATAAATATACCGTCGATAGTAGAGCGGTTATTCCGGAAGCCCTGCTGTTCTTCGCACGCCCCTAACTTGTCTACGATCCGTTGTGACAGTATTTTGGTTAACAATTTGGCTGAACTGTTCAGTAAGCTGATTCCCCTGTAGTTTTTGGGTTGTTTCTTTGATCCTTTTTTGTGGATCGGAATTGTGACGCTTTTCCGCCATTCGTTGGGTACTGACGTTGTGCGGAGTATTTTTTGATATAGAACAGTGAGCTCTGTGACAAGGCTGGGGTTTCCGTACTTTAGCATCTCATTCGTAATTTGGTCGGTACCAGGTGATTTTCTGTTTTTTAATTTCTTAATTGTCAGGTGCATCTCTGCTTCACTGATGTTAACATCTGTTAGTTCTGTGGTTTCTTATTGGTTTTCGTCTACGTTGTTTTCTGTAGCTAGTGCCTGGAGTAAGTCCTTAAAATGGCTGACCCATTGTTGGACTTAGTTGAACGTATTCATTGATTAGTTTTTTTCTGTTCCTCAGCATCTTCCATATATTCTTTTGTCCTCCATATAGGTCGTGGTCCATGTCTTTTGACTACTTTTCCCAGTATTCTTTCTTTAGTTGAGCTATTTGACTGTTGATTCTGTTTCTAACCGTTTTGTACTCTTCGAAATAGTTTGTTGTTTTGTGCTGTCGGCATTTTGTAAATCATTTTATTTGATATAAAAATGTATTTTTACATATTGGAATGAACAGCTTCTCTCCACTATAAGGTATACATATGTTCCTAAGAGCCGCGTGAAGCCAATCAGGCTGCTCAGAGTTAATCACGGCAATGTCGCATAGATTCCACGTCACCAGTACTGGGTGAGAAAAATTGCATTGTAATTCGTTTGGGCGGATATATTACCAGCAGATACATGCACTGTCATGTATGTTTGTTTTTTATATTATATGAAAATAAGCTACGAAAAAGAGCAGCAACATCTGGAAAATTTATAACAGGTATTAAAATTATAACAATATATGAATGATAAATGTATTTTATAGTATCGTATTGTAAGATGCTTTGTCTGATGAAGACGATCAAACAGTATTTGAAGGTGTCGATGGCTCGTCAAACTGGTATATTCCCGACAGCAGGGACGAATCATCGTAGGAAGAAGTTTCTGCAAAAAAACGTGTACTAAAAGCTCCACCGGACTCCGTAAACTTAGGCAGGAAAGATGGGGAGATGGAAGATCGGCCTTTTGAAGACCCAATAATGGAGACAATTGAGTATGTAATAGATAAGCGTAGGCAAGAGAGTGAAAATGAAGAAAATAATCAAGGTAAAAATAAGGCATCTGACCTTCTTTGGGATATTGTGATAGATCTAAACTTAAAACAATTTACTTTTGTGGAATCATCTTATGGATTGACATTCAGCTCTATCGAGATTATTATAATACATCTCCATTTAATTTTTATATTTTATTGTCTGATGATATTATAAATTTACTGGTAATTGAGACAGATATGCCTCTCAGTGTAAAGAGAAAGAAAATGCCCCAAAAGCGAATATTAAAAACTGGCATGATACAGATGCAAATGAAATAAAAAAATTTATAGGTATTCTCTTTTGGATGGGTTTAGTTTAGTGTTCCATGCTTGAGTACTATGGGTCCCAAAGTGTAATATACCAAAATATCATGCGCACAGTTATGTCCCGAAACCGTTTTCAAATATTATTGGGGATGTGGCATTTCCATGACAAATAAAAACTAACGGAAAAAAGACTGCAAAAACTGTCACCAGTGTTAAATGGATTTGTCAAAAATTTCCAAAAATATTATACTCCTGAAGGAGCTCTATATATGGGCAAGACTCTTGACCTCTTTAGAGGGCGCTGGAGTTTCAAACAATTTATTAAGAAGACACAAGTTTGGTATAAAGCTCTACAAACTTTGCGTCCAAAAGGGTTATACTTAAAACTTAATAGTTTATTGTGGACAAGACAAAATAGAAAATCAATCATCTTTTGAAAATATAGTTTTTATACTGGCAAACAATTTAATGAACAAAGAACGTACCATCTACACTGACAACTACTAGACCATTGTTTGTTTTTTACACTAGCAAACAATTAATTGAACAAAGAACGCACCATCTACACTGACAACTACTATACTATTGTTTCATTGGCTTATTTATTATTAGACAGGGAAACTCATTTGATCGGTACCTTGGGGGTCAATCGAAAATTAAATTGCCGCCGAAAACAATATTGGCATAGTTATTAAAAATAGAAGGACAAGCGAGATGTTTTGGCATTGAGCACAAAATATACTACAGAACTTGTAAAGGTTACCTCTGGATACAAAAAAATGGAATAAGAAACCCTCGAATGTTATTGATTACAATAATCATAAAGCTTTAATTGATCTATCTGATCAAATGAAAGCCTGTGCTACATCTCTGGGAACGGGCTTCAGGTGGTATAGGAAATTAGCAATTAAACTTCTTATTTGTATCTCTTTAGTCAATGCTTTTATTATATAGCAGCAAGTTACGAACGACAAGATTAGCATAACTAAATTCAAGGAGCTTGTCATATTGGAGTTACTCTAAATACAAAATGCAGAGCTTCAGCTAAAGAATTTTCAACGTCGCAGCATGTGTTAGAAGATGTTGGTCGAAATAGAAGATGCAAATGCGTTTTGCGCTATAAGAATATGAGCGATGAAAGTGGTCGCCAATATTTCCAAAAAAATGCGTCATTTACCAAGTTTAGATGCAATAAAAAGTGAAAAAAATTATTGTCTCCCTTGTTTTGTTTACTGTGCATCATTGCACTAAATAAATGTTGTCTTTTTATGTCATTTCTTTTTTACTTTATCAAATTTCTATACATTTTGAAAAATCTTTTTGTGTGTTTTAGTAGAATTTGATTTTTTAATTTTCAGTGTTTCTTTTACCATATATTTTCTTTTAATTTTGTAATATTAATAATGTGTACTAATAATAATGTATTTAAATTTTATTTAACTTTGTGTGTTTTATTAGAATTTGATTTTTTAATTTTCAGTGTTTCTTTTGCCATATATTTTCTTTTAATTTTGTAATATTAATAATGTGTACTAATAATAATGTGTTTAAATTTTATTTAACTTTACTACCATATGAAGCCACATATCATTCTCAACGGTACAGGCCACGCCTTTTTTTTGCTCATACAGCAGTTCTATAACCTTTCCATAGCAAACGCATGGCGCTGAGTAGCAAATGCTGTTGTACACGGCTCGAAAATACCTTGATGGGTCTGAGATGACTAGATAGATTCACACGGCCAGAAAATAAAATTTCTTGTGAAGTCGCATAAGCATCTCATGGCAGCCAATATGTTAATCAGATGTTGTGGCTCTTATATGTAAATTTACTTAGAAAATAATGGTAATGATATGAAATTAGTTATTAATGCGTAGCGGCTAGTTGCTTTTGGAACGGAGGCGTTTGGTATAATAGCTTTTTTGTTTTAGCTTGTTTGCAATTTTAGTTTAAAATTTAAAAATAATGGAGACTTTAAGGTAATACTGTAACAAGTTTTTCAAAGACATGAAACACTTTTAATAATTTATAATATCTTGGACCAATTTAGTTTTATCTGTGCAATAACATTAATTTAATTAATAGTAAAAAAAATCCAATTTCATTAGTTATCTCATTTACAATACGAGCGACGTTGTGCGGTCAATAAATCCCAAAAGGTTTAACAAAACACTTCTGCTGGACCTAAATTGGCCATAAAAATAACACACGCTTTTTAAGATTAAAGTAAACGAAGAAAATTGACATACATTTTAGTTACATTCGTTTTTGTGGAAAATTTTATCTGGAAAAAATTAAGTTAAACATTAGTAAAATTTTATTCTTTCAACAATTTTAATATTTTTATAGCCTTTATATGAATTTTATCTTCTTAATATAAGTTCCTAACTTTCTACTACATCTACGGAGTCATAATATATCGCATACACAATAAAGGATTGCGGAATTAAATTATTGTCAATTAAATTTAGATATCGTATTTTTACAAGATGCCCCAAAACTTGAATCAACTTGTCATGTTGCGCATTTTTGAATATATTTCAAAATATACATTCTCCTCACACTTTAAATATTGTGTTGGATAAAAGAGTGAACACACATTAAAGCCAAATTGTATTTACAATCTTCGTGGTTCGCTTAATTGTGTATTTTCAGGAGCCCAGTAATGATGGTCTTTTTATTAAAAACTCCTCAGTTACCGAAATATTTTTCATCTGTTCACAAAACTTTATCGGAAAAGGCGGGCTTTTCTGGACATTTACTAACATACCAATTATAAAAAACGATTTTTCTATTAAAATCACTCCCTGCACATCATTTAGAGTTGATTTTGCAATGTTAAAATCGCTGTCAGCAAAACTTGTAGACAACATCGGATTATTATTAAAATATTTAAAAATATTTGGGGTTAGATTTTTCAAACCTACCAAACTAAAGGAGGTTTCTAACCGTTTTAGGAAAATAGATTCTTCTGGACCGTGTTCGTTCGGGGTACATGTTAAAATAATTATTCATAGCTCTAATCGCATTTCTTTCATTTCTGATATAATCCTCTAACATATTAAACTTTTCTTCATTAGAAAATTTTAATGCCATTATAAAAATGTTTATTAAAACGTAAAAGTTGGAGTTATGACAGACTAAAAAATTTTATTTGTTGGTGCAAACCTAGTAAACAAAAATACTACAATAGCCGAATCATTGAATTAGCTTGACTTCGTTTTTAGCTTTCTTATTAGGATCTTTTAATACTTTTGGAAGATTTTCACCTAGATTGAACTCAGGATAAAGAAATATTATTCTAGTCAACAAATACAAAAAAAAATGCGACTGATGTTATAATGGTTGTTCGCGGGAGTTTAAAGCATCGTGATTGCAAATTTAACAATGAAAATTTCCACTACATACAGATTATGAGTTATAGAATGTATCAGTAATTTTTATTTAATACAAACATTTTTATATAATATTTATACATAAATTCAAGATAATAATAAAAACAATATAATTTAAGGAAAACAAGATTTATTTGCAAAAATATACATGAAAGTACATTTATAATTAGTCTTTGTATATAACTTTTTTGCAAATGTTGACTTTCATTTATATTCCTGATCGCTTTCTCTGATAAAAAAAAAACAACAATAATCTCCCATTACTGCTGGATCCCATTTGTCTTGGTAGCGTTGCTCTATTGTTAATATGTTCCGGTGGAACCTTCTTCCTTGTTCGTCACTAATCATACCCAAATTTTTTGGGAAAAAATTTAAATTGAAGGACAAGAATGATATTTCTAGAAACAGGCGACAGCCCATTTTTCAGTAGCTTTCAAGTAGTTCTTCTACAAGTTATTCGTAGTTTTCTATTTGTTTGTTTCCTAAATACTCCAAACCAATTGTTTTGAAAGAACTCCACACAGCTCATTCAATATTATTTAATTTTTGATCAAACTGTTGATCCCTTAGTATTTTTCTAAATTGTGTTACAACATATATTCTTTCCTTAAGCTTAGCATTACTTGGTTTAGGAAAAATTTGTTTAAGGTATTTAAACGCATCTCTTTGTTTATCTAATGCTTTAATTGTGTTTTTAATCAAGTCTAGTTTAATGTGTAATAGGACATTTCTGGGATCAACAAGAGGTATATTCTTTACGTTAGTTTGACCTGGAATATATTGATCTCTCGGAAATCGTTCTATTATTTGGTAATGGCTCTATGTTGCTCTACTGACCCAAAGACAAAGAAAACAGCAATACTTCGTAAATCCACCATGAAGCCCTAGTAATAATCCAATGACTTTTAAGTCACCACATATATGCCACTTATATGTAACATAGCTTGTTGCATCTAGAATAAGTGGCATACTTTAGTAAGTTTCCTTCATGTCGACTGCATGTGTAAGAGGAATAAAGGGTCCTTTGTTGCCATTATGGACCAGAACTGTTGTTGCACTTAGTTTAGAAGAATTTATAAATAAGCGCCATTCGTCCGGGTTATGTGCAAATCCTAATTTTTCCATAACACTATTTGGTTTTACACAAATACATATTTTATCCTGAAGAGTAAAAAACGTGGATAGCTCCTGGTAACGGTTCCTAAATATTGTAACTTTGGTTCCAGTGGCTAGTAAATTCCATTGTTGTAATGTAGACCCTAATACTTCAGCACGTTATATGGCCAAGTGGAGGTCCCAAACTAGATCATTTAACTCAGGTTGTTCGATTAAATGTGGTGCTTTTCCTTCACTTTTGGGAAAATAAGAATCGTCCTTTTCTGATACATTATATTGTTCTGCCTTATCACCATACATTTCTAAATCTAAATTCCATTTTGACTCGGACGCTGGAACTGATAAACCTTCTCCGTGAAGAACTGATTTTATTGCTGAGGGAATATCCAGATATTCAATTTTATGTTCGCTCTTGAAAAACCAGATACTTTTGTCATATAGTTGTACGTTTGCTGAATGTGATTTCAGCACTACAACGGCATAATGTGGATATATCCACTGCTATTGCATCTCACACGGAGGAAACCGTGAAAGCCGCATAAACATATATACACCATCCGGCGGGAGGTCGGCGAAGCCGCGTTCAGTATTTGCATGCTTCCTTCCGATCTGTCCTTTGCACAGCCAGGTGCATGTCGGTACCCTGATGAGTCTAGTAGAGACGAAACATGTATCTGTGCCATATCACTTGGTCATGCCCAAGGTGTGCGCCAAGATGGTGCCGAAAATTCTGAGTGACGACCAAAAAGAAACGCGTTTGCGCCTTTTCCAAAAAGTTTTAAACTTTTTACACACAGACGAAAACTTTTTGGACAATGTGGTACAGGCGATGAAACTTGGGTTCCAGTATGACCCGGAAACCAAGAGACAATCTGAGGAATGGCACACTTCCACTTCCCCACGTCCAAAGATGGCTCGCATGAGCAAATCGAAGATCGAGACAATGCTGATCGTGTTTTTTTGACCGTCGCGGGGTGATTCATAAGTAGTTTGTTCCCCCTAGGGAAACTGTTAATTCGAACTTTTACGCGTAAGTGCTAACCCACCTGCGAGACCGAGTGAATCGCGTGCGATCAGCCATCTCCGACAACTGGACGCTGCATCATGATGATGCACCGTGCCATGATGCGCTCATCGTAAGGCAACTGTTGGCCCGATTTGGTTTCGCCACATTGCCGCACCGCGCCTACAGTCCCGATCTGGCTCCACCTGACTTTTTCTATTCCCACGGATGAAAAGACATCGGTTTGACTCGATTTAGGACGTTCAAACGGCAACGACGAGAGCTCTATAGTTGCGCAACGGTGCTATTTCAAATAATATTAAGAAGTTATATGTATATCCTCAATATTTTTTTTTTAAATCAGTCCTACAATTTTTGGTATAGACCCTATATTATATAAACACTAAGATTAAAATTAATCTTACAACAAATTGATAGTAACAATTTGTTTTAACAGACTTACTTAAGCACTGGGAATTTTATTAATATATTTTATAGAATTATTTATTAGTTTTTATATATGTATGTGTATGATTTTTCAGCCTCGAAATGATTTAATTTGAAGCGAGATGGTGGCAAAAGGAAAAACTATCTTTCTCAGATTCCCAAATTCCAAGTAATCCTAGCTTAAAATTATTATGGTTGTCTCAACTAATATTTAATGTCTAATTAATTGTCTTGTCCAGGGTGTAAATTTTATTAAATAAAAAATTTGGAATATCATACAACCCCTGATTATGAAACTGAAAATATGCGAGTCATTCCAATATATATATATATATATATATATATATATATATATATATATATATATATATATATATATATATATATATATATATGTATATATATTTACATTTTCGTCAAAATCTCATTTGGCATTTTCAAAATGTCGAGTTTTGTTTAGCTGGCTCGCTTGCTGATTGGACGAGCGGCGTCGCAGGCTCATCCACTCTGCCGAGTGCGATATATTTGCTTCTTGTATACTAGTCTCTCGTGTATTGGTTGATCTTTGTTGTTTAGTTTCTTGTTTTTTTATTAACGTTTTCCATGTTGTTAGAATATGTATAGTATCGTCTCGTTTATTCAACTGTCCCACTTTTTCGATTTCTGTGGCCTCTCTTATGACACGTACCTTGTACTTCTGTACTAGTGCTATTTCTTTTGCATTTTCAAAGTCGATGGTATGTCCGATGATTTGGTGATGTTGAAATAGAGCTGAGGTTGTTTGTTTGTTTTTGAGGCTATATTTGTGAGCTTGAATTCTTGCTGATATGCGCCTGTTTGTTTGTCCTATATATGTTTGCTGACAATCTGCATTTTTTACAGCATTCCATGTACATATCAGCAAGAAATTAGGATATGTTTAATGGAGAGGGTGGTATGGCATCTTATAAAGCGAGAATATATTCTGCTTTTAATAGATATTCTTGTATTATCTTTATATGCCCAATCCAAGTAATTTGATGTATGTTGTGGGAAAAAATGGTTTTAATTTATATAGTTAATAATTGCCTCCCTACATGAGCTAATCATAAAACGTCTGAGATTATCAGTATTGTATACGGTAATTTGAGGTCACCTAATTTACGTAATTGGACAAATAAAGGATTTATCAAAGCGGAATACGTTGTGTGTTAAGATGTCAAATGTTTACTTTCTAATATCAGATTACTGAAAGTGGCGCTTAACTGGCAGATCAAGTAACGTGTGTAATTTTATAATGACACTTAGTTGGTACTTGATAATAATTACGTAATAACATATACTGACATAATAAAAAAGCTAAAATAACATAAAAGCTGTAGTTTACATTTCCAGGCCCTTTTTTATTAATTGTTACTATCAGACTGAGTCTTTATGGGTAGCTTTATTTTAATTAGAAGCCCAACGTTTCTCTCTGCTCATTTTTTTACAGTGGCTTAGTAAATATTCGTTTAATTAATTAGCCACATTGTCCTACCAATTAAATAGAAACCTTGTTATACGCTCGAAAATTGTATATTCCATATTAATACTTTATTTATTACCAACAACTTAATTTTTTTTCTTGGGTTTGGAATAAAGAATAAAACACTTTTGTCCTACAAAACAATATTGATAAAAAATTTAAATTTAGTGTTTACGTGCTGTTACACATACGTGCGCATTTCTATATATACTTACTATATAAATATACGAATATATACTTGCAACAGCTTATAAGCACGAAGTTCATTGCGAAAAACAACTGTTAGGTAAAATTTTGAAAGTTAATTTTTTATCAGTGGTAAGGTTTTAAGAATATCTAAAGATACATAGCCTTATCAATTATTTAGTTTTTCATTAATTTTGACGATGTTGAATATGGCGTAAATTACATTTTTTTAAGTTTTGGAAATTTTTTACTCAACCATTTTTACTAATTTTCTTAAAAAAAATTATTTAAACTCATATTGTGCGCCTTCCAATTCCTGCAATATGCATTTTTGTGTAGCTGATATATAAAAAAATAATTTATTCTTTTTTAAATATACTAAAAATTGTCAAAATTTATTATTTAATCGTTTATCAATAATCAATAACCTTTTTTGTGTCTATATTCAAAATTATTTCAATGAGACATGTGAATTTTGCAAATTAAAAAACTACAAATGCAAGATTGACAGCGAAAAAATTAAAAAAAAAATCATAGAATACGATGCCTCGAGTTTACCACCAACAAAGCAAATAAAAAGGACCATCTACATCTACAGTATTTGGTACAATACCCTATCGATAAAACTCCTGAATTTTAATTGGTGGCAAATTTAAATATTTATTATTGGGTCGATGATAATCAAAGTCCATTTTTCGAAGAATTATCTTCTAATTTCTAAGGTTTCTTATTAATACTTTTTGTACTTACTAATTATTCTGCAATGTATTCGCGAGAAGGTGAAGATGAGGATATATCTAGTAACGATGACTCTACAAATGAATCCGATAACGATTGGGTTATTTTAGTTTATATGCATATACTTTTTTATTGTTTGCTAAAAAATAACACGACTCAAATTTAGAAACTCTTATAGCAACTTTTTAAATTTTTGATTTGAACAAATAATTCAATATTAAGAATAAAAAATTAGGAAAAAGATTATTCGGGTTTATAGGAAAACATCTGATTGATGAACAATTAATTTAAGGACATATATTGTTAATAATAATTTTTAAAACTTTGTTTCAACAATTGAGTAAGTAAAAATACCTCATATCATGCCATCGTCCAGGTAAGACAATAAAAAATAATATGTTGTTACGAATGACTGGGAAAAACTTATTGATACGCCCTCGTACACAAATATTCCGATGTGATGAGTTATCTTTATTATAATATGCCGAAAGGAATATTATATCAATGATTCATATTTCTAGCTAGATCACAACTTTTGTGTTCTAGATTTATATAGGAATTTCCATAAATTTATAAACAGAGGTAGTATAAGCGTAGTATAGTTAGTTATATAGTTGTATTCGAATAGTGAACTAGTAATAAGACTGTGTCTTAGCCGTGGTAATAAATAGTTGATATAAGTATTGGAAGTATTAGTGAAAGGTGTGTTTTATTCTGTGAACCCAGCGAACGATTTTTAAGAGACAAAATCGTAACAATTGGTGTCAGAATTAAGGATTTTCACCGGATTTGCAGAAAATTATATCGGAAATTAGAAGAGATAAGGAAAAATGGATTTCACTGTTGGATTTGTTATTAAGTAAGAAAATAAGAATAATTTTCTATAAACTTCTAGAACGTTCTGTTTTTAAACTCAAACAGATATCACAAAAACAGACTTCACTATCGAATTCGTTATTCATAAACAAATTTAGAACCGAATTTTCGACAAAATTCTTGAACTTTTTATTTGAAAACTAAAAGAGAGAGCAAAAAACGGACTTCACCATCGAATTTATCATTAAGAAAGAAGCTTGGAACCGAATTTTCGACAAAGTTTTAGAAAATTCTATTGGGGAACTAAAGAAGATAGCGAAAACCGGACTTCACCATTCAATTTGTTATTAAAAAATACGTCTAGAACTGATTATTCGATGACATTCTAGAATATTCTATGGTAAATACTAGACTGCATACAGCCGAAATGGAGCAAATAAATAAAGTATTGGCTGATTTTATGGAAAGGAACAAAGTCGCCAAATAATAGGAGAACGTCGTCAAAAAGAAAAACAAGAAGAAAAAGATCTCCGCCAAAAAGAAAAACAAGAAGAAGGAGAAAGTCCTCAAAAAGGAGAAGAACGTCGTGATAAAAATGAAGATAAACTTTTCAAATTGATTCAAGAAGCTCTTATACAACGACAACAAAAAGTAGATCAAATTGTACAAGCAAATGTTTGAGGAAGAGATAGGGGAAGTGCGAAAAGAGGAGATGTACGCCAACAAATACGACAAGTCACAAGAAATGAAAGAAATCGTAGACGGGATAGAGTATAAGGGATGCCAAGAAGTAGAATTTAAAATAAAGGACTTTTAGAGAGAAATCAATAAAGTAAAGAACCATGGCCCTTCTGATAAACTAATAACCACCGTACAGAACATTAAACCTCCAAATTACGGTGGTCAAACATCTTGGATATTGAACAAGAGACAATTTGAAGCTGCAATATGTACAAATAACTTTAATTATGAAGAGATGGCTACTGCATTAGTAATTGCACTTTTTGGACCAGCACTGAAATTATTGCAAACAATGCTATATCCCAACAAAAATACTATGAAATCTTTAGTGCTATGCTAGAGAAAAAATTTGTAGATCAACATGGGCGCCAGTTATACTCAAATCAAGACATCAGAAGAATAGAGAAAGTTTACAAAAATATGAAACAGATGTCCAACGCCTTGTCCATCTGGTTTCCCCAGGAGTTACGGAAAAATTCCGAGAAGAGCTTACAATCCAGTACTTTATTGACGAAATCAGGAATCAGGAAATACAACTTATGTCGCGTAAAAGCAAGTTCAATTATTGTAGTGAAGCTTTGGACAGAACTTTGGAAATAGAAGCAGCTTATAATGTATTAAAACCAAAAGTAAAAGCCATTAATATAGAGGAAGATAAAAACTAGGAAGAAATTAACACAAAAGATGATACCTCACGTTATAGAAGAAACCAGAAAGAACTGAACACAAGAGGTGATATAACATAAACCAGATCAAATGCTACAGATGTGGACGAATTGGACACATGAAAAGAGACTGTCGAATGGAATCAAGAGACCAGGTAAAGTGCTACAGATGTGGACGAACTGGACACATGAGATGGGACTGTCAGGTGCAATTAAGGTCTAGTTCACAATCCAGAGACCGCATAGAAGAGAACCAGGAAAATTACAACAGTCCAATTCTGAAATCAAACGTAGAATAAGAGATAATTCACGTTATAGCAGGAATCGATTGCTGCAGATGTAGACAAATTGGACTCATAAAAACAGACTATTGGGTGTAATTAAAAGACCAGATAAAGTGCTACAGAAGTGGACGAACTGGACACATAAGAAGGGATCGTCGGATGAAACTAAGAAGGCACATAAAGTGCTACAGATATGGATAAGCTGGACACATGAGATGGGACTGTCAGGTGCGTTCAAGGTCTAGTTCACCATCTAGAGACCGCACAGAAGAGAACCAGGAAAAATTGCAACAATACAATTTTAACATCAAATATAGACCAGGAAAACTATATAGCAACGCAGATAGAATGCCAATAAGACCATTTAAGGAAGAATACAAGCACTGCAGAAAAATAGAAGAAAGAGTTTCCTATTCTGAGAGTCACTTTTGGCGTTGACTCATATGAGAAAAGATCAACTTCAACTTAAAGAAACAGTCAATGTTACTTTTATTATCATAACTCTTGATACTAGTGCTGGAGTATCTCTGATAAAGTCAAGCCTTGTTGATAAATTTAGAATTCCACCATGGTCCAGAAAAGTAATATTGAGAACTGTAACTGGGGAAGCAGCTGATGTGATTGGGGAAATGCAAGTTGAGTTTCAACTTGGAAGTCTAAAATTAAACCATTTGGTATTCGTTGTGGACATAGAAGATGAATTTATACTGGGAATGGACCTGATTTGTCAATATGGATTCTCCTTTGATAACAAGCTTAATATTCTAAAGCATGTCACAAAAGAATTTATTCTGTCCTGGAGCCGTGATAGCGAACCAGTCGGAGATATTGCCGAACAAACAACCAGAATAAGGGAAAGCACGGAGAAAATCATTTACGGAAGATTGGAAAAGTGTTCTGTAAGCCTTAATGGATTTGTTAGATACTCCAACAAACCCAGTAAATACTTTGTAGCGAAGGCAGTAGTCAATTCATATGACATCAAGGCAGACTTCCAGCAAGGCGATAAAGTTTGATTGTGGAATCCACAGAGGAAAGAGGGAAAAAGGCCTAAGTTGATGCCATCATGGGAAAGACCATATACTGTTTTGAAAAGAATCAATGTATTTTATAGAATTCAACGAAGTTACAAGACGAAAATGAAAGTAGTACATCTACACAGGTTGAAGCCATACCACGGAACTATCGAAGCTGAACGACTGAGAAAAACTTATTTATACGGCCTCGCATACAAATATTCCAATGCAATGTACCAAAAGGAATACTATATCGATAATTCATATTTCTAGATAGACCTCAACTTTTATGTTCTAGATTTATATAGTATTTTCCATAGGTATATAAACAGAGATAGGATGAGCGTAGTATAGTTAGTTGTATAGTTGTATTCGAATAGCGAAAATTAAGAAGTAGTAATAAGATTATGTTTTAGCTGTAGTAATAAGTAGTTAATATAAGTATTAGAAGTATTAGTGAAAGATGTTGTGTTTCATTCTGTGAACCCAGTAAACGATTTTAAAGAGTCAAAATCGCATCAATAAAATATTGCATGGAAAATTCCCTACGAATGTTAATTTGCAAATTTCTTGTCGGACTAGCGGTATCATGTGTTATCTCTGTCCTACTGTTAGTAATGAATTTAGCATTAAAGTAGAATAGACATTTTCCGAGCGTAGGACTGGGAAAACTTTCCATTTAATTTGCAGAACAGTGTAGCCATTTATTTATACGAACTACTGTCAAAAAATCAGTGATTAATAAATTTTTTTTGATTCCTTTACTTGGACATGTTTGGGATGGGAAGACCCCAATCGACATGTTTAACGCTTGCCCACTCTATTAGTTACCACTATCGAGATTTTTCACAGAGAGAATAGTTAAGCGTCTCGTTAAAACGATACTACTCACGAAGATTCAGCATGCTCAGTAATCATTAATGAAAAAAAGGCCCGAGACTGTAGACTACTACGTGCTGGTCGATTTTTAACACTGTTTTAGAATTTTTTAACGAACAAAAATTGTTATACTCTGTGCTATATATTCAAGGGAGCAAACAAATAATTCATTTTTAAAATAGTTCTACTATGTTTGTAGACAATTAATTTCAAATCAGTATTCCGTATTTCGTCGAAATTATTTCAATATACGTTTTAAATTGATATATTAAAACAACCATTTTGAAAATCTCAAATAAATATAGTTCCAACCCCAATGACGTTACTTTTACAAAATAAAACATTTTATTATAACCGGCTTATGCATGTTTACTGAAAATGGATAATACATTTAATTATAAACAGGGCGGGACAAATGTTCTGGAACGATTTAATTAAGGGCGGACGAAAAGTGGTAGCGTATCCGGGTTTTCTTCAACCTTCACAACTATAATTCTTCCATGGGACTCTGATGCCGACAACAGTTAAATGCCGATGCCACTTATAAATTTTTTAAATAAAACATCCCATAGGTTATCAGTTATTTTGAATCTCCAACCAACAGAATATTTTTTGTGTAGCATACCCTAAGGGTAAATTCAACTCTTTCGGACATGTTGACAACTAAAGCTATAAGAATATAATTATTTTTAATAGAAAAATCATAAAAAAACAATAGTTTAGATTCAGGACTGTTTAATAAATATATATATTATTCGATTTATTTTTCTTCAGCCGCATGATAGTGTCCAAGTCTTTCTGAAAAATAGAAAAGTACCTCTCACAAATTTGAGGACGGATATCATGCACTGCATTAGAAATTCTGTTCGCAAGGTCTTCTAAACGGCCCGGCTTTACCCTATGGAATACGTTCTTTAAAAGGCCCCGAAGACACAGATTTCAGGAGATTTGATCTGGTGATCTAGGGGGTCATCCAATGGGCCCTCTTCTACCTAGCCTCATCCAGGAAAAAATTTCATAAGATATTTTCTGACCATATGTACTATAATGCTCTAGAGCTCTATCTTGTTGAAACCAAATGTTGTTTCTTAATATCTAGTCGTTGTTTTGGTAATAAAATAATTTAATTAAATCTGGTTTAATTTTCTTTCGTAGTTAATTTAAGTACGAATTAGCCGTCCAATTTTTTGAAGAAAAAAAAATCCCTTTAATGTGATTTCCTATAATGCCAGTCCAAATAATGAATATTTCTTATGGTGTTTCATGACCCAAGTAACGTTACTTTATAAGGATGCAGTTTATTTTCTTTAAGAATTCTTTTAATGGATCTACCGGTATTATATTCACGGGCAATTTTTGTTGTGGAAGTCGGTGGCTCTTGTTGCAGGGCAAGCATAATATCCAAATATTTATTGTCATTGGTAGGTTTTTACATTGCTCTTAGGTTCAAAATTATAGAATGTCCAATTGACAGTTGATTTGAAAATGAGCTCTTGTTCAGAAAACTTATTTAGGTAAATACCTACTAACCACTGAAATTGAAACTTTTAATTGGTAGGTAGGATAAATACCCTTTTGGGTAGTTCATAAAATTTTCGAGTCAGACCAAAAAATACTCCGTTCATTGAATATTTAAAATTACATATAACAAATAGAATGTTCCCTTTAATAAAATATATAAGTAACTTTATTATTGGACAGTTTTGTTGACATTACTGGCATATGGACACAATCATACTGAAGAATTGAAGCTTTCAAGTAAAAAAAAAAATCTGGATTCACTATCACTTGTCTTTCGCTATTGATTAAGCTGTTCCGAAAAATTATAAAAATCATTTAAAATTAACAATTTTTATTTTGTTCTAGGTAAAACACAAGTAGAACAATGTAGGTAAGTATAACTAAAATACCAATAAAGATTTTCTGATCGGTCTGAACTAAATAATGCTAAAAAAAAAGCGTTACTTCACTGATTAATTTATGAAAGTAATGTACGCTTGTACAAGATACATACGTTTTCCCAAAGCAAAAGGTGAACTGGAAATAATACGTATCTCAGTGAAAACGGAAAACCTAAAGTTCAGTTGTAGTAACTTTACATTTAGGAAAGAATAGTTTAAAAGGGGATTATTTTAAAAATTGAGCTTTTCCTTATATATGAATTTAAAAATAATAATGGAAAGTTACCTATATGATTCTATCTATATTAGCTAATGCGAGCTTTTTATAAAGTGAACTTAATACCCTGGTTAGAATGCGTGTTGCCATTTTAATCTCTAGATGAAACGATAGTTCGGTTAATGTAAATATTTCTACAAATAAAATACCAGATAAAAAAGAGCAACAACGAAAAAGGTACAAGAATATACAAGAACTACATATAGATAAAATAGAAAAAATAACAAATTTCAAGTTAGGGAGGGATAATTAGGATCTTTCAAAACAAGTAAAAATCGTCGTTTATCGTAAATTAAAGTTATTTTATTTTATGGAAAAAGAAAATAAGAGTCAAACTAGTGACTGGAGTATGAAAAAGTAACAATTTGAAATTTTTCAGTTATTTAAAAATGCTAATTTATGTTTACTATTAAAAATTTTTATTTTATGTATAAAATGTACATAAATTATTGGACCCAGTGTATTTTTTATAGCAATATTGACAGCGTATACAATAAAACTTTATTGTAATATGAAAACATCAGTTCCATAAATTTTCTGTAAAAATATAATTGTTATATTAATAGGTACATCTCGAAGAGCTTCTTATTTAGAATTATTCGTCAAATATCAAGATGAATATATTTACAAAAATCTAGAAAAATAATTTTGTATTACTTAAATAAATTATTTTGGATCAGAAGCAAATAAGTTTAAATTACACATTTTAAAATTCTGTGAGTGATAATTTGACTCTCAGAAAATTCCTAGTGTGTTCTAAATTATCATAAAATTATAGCAATACACAATTTTTTTACAGCAAATGTTCCAAATTGAACCTTCTTAGAATTAATCCATTCTCAGTACCTCAAGTACTTACAAAAAAATGAAAAACCGCATTATTTTGATATTTTAATCTTCAAACTACTTCTATATGTGATTTGTTCCCCTGTGTTATTTATACAGTTGGAGAGTAAATTTTCTCCACTTTCCATTTCTGTAATGAAAAATGGGGAATTCTATTCAAAAAAATTAACTTGACATGCAAAAAATTAACTTGACCTAGAAATGACCTAAAGGTCTCACCCATGGAGCTGTAATCAACCAAGAGCAAAATTTACAAAATTCCCGTTCCGTAATGATTGGGCAAAATTTTATATGCATATGCTGATGCGGAACTATACTTATTAACAAAACATCTAAATATATCCCGAAGTGATAGGAAATTATTAAAAATAAATCATTTTTCACAGTTGATGTATTTGGAAAAGCTTACTTTTCACCTAAAAACTATTTGGAAAGGAGCTGTCTGCTCTCCATATTAGTTTCGATCACCTCATGGTTTCGTCAGTTAAGCCGTAACGAACATAAATAGGTGAATAGATCCATTGATAGTAATTTTTGAAAGCATAGCTTTTGCTAATGATTTGACTGAAAAGAAAATGTTGCGTAACATATTTGATTACATTTTTGGACACCTATTTATGGGTGCTTGTTGAGGTATGTGACAAAAAATTTTACCAGTGTTCAACAAACGGGGAGATATCTAAATTATTTTGGTTTAAAATATTTCTATGCTTGCCAACAATTGACGAGAGTTTCCCAAAAAAATCTAGAATCATAGAGCGAAGAGCTAAAGAAACGCATATTCATTGGCAGGCTACTCATTGAATTTTTATTGCTTATTTTTACTAGTACAAATAATTGTTGGCGTGATTATTTCATCTAGTAATTGTTTGCCTATTAAAATTATCTGCAAAAAACCGCATGTTATGCAATGTTTGAGGTTACATTTTAACGCAAGGTGACGTTCCTTTACAAAACTCAATATAACATTTTAAAGTACCGCTCTTCCGTTTCAAAATCGTATTTTAATGGCCCCGATATCTTTTTTTTTTGCCAAGATATCTACTGTTGAAAATATCAAATTGAGTGTTTTCGTCAATACATCTCGCTAGGTCCAGATGGGAGCCTAGGTTTGTGAGAAAACTCTCTTCGCTCGCCCCTCGGCTTTATATGGAACGTGGCTCTCGCTGCGCACGGCTTATGTATGTAAGTTTAGGAGCCTTGGTTGTTGAGCATATTCATTTCGTTAGCCTGTCTGCTGAATACTTTTCAATTTTCATGTAACATCCAAAACACTAAATTTGATATTTTCAACAGGAAATATCTCGACATGGAAAAAAGATATCGAGACCATTGAGAAACGGCTTTGAAGGGAAAGGGTAGTACTTTAAGTTTTGTGACTGAACTTCACCTAGCGTTAAAATGTAACCTCAAATATGGCCTAAAATGCGTTTTTATTGCAGTTTTAAGTTAAACTATCTCAAAAACCTGCATGCTAAAGCAATTCGGGTTCCGGATTTGGATATAGCACACCAAAAGCCTTCGGAAAAGTATAGTCCGATTTGTGGTTAAAAATTTTGTCGACCTGTATTTTTAATCATCGCATCTGCTGTTTTATTAAAAGATTTCGGTATTATTGTTACATAATAAGTACTAAAGACCACCATGACCTTAGGAGGCAAACTTTGGTCACATGCCAGCTGACAAGCAGTGGCGTAGTGCTTCTTTATAAATTTATATTTATTTTATTCAGAGTTAAATATTTAAAGCGTGGTATTAAAACATTTTATTTATAGTATAATTTGATTTATGTTTTATAGCTATAGTTTTAGTTTGAGCTATATAATTCGATGCAATATCAAGTTTAGATGGACATTTTGATTTTTCACACTTGGTTCTTAGTTAATAAGACTTTTTTTAATAAAATTCATCTATTTATCATGTTGCTTATTTCATCAGTAAAATAAGTTGGGACCCTTTAGAATAATTTGTTGACTATTTCTTCTCCTTATCAATAAAACTGCGAACATTAGTGTGATTTATTTTTATAGTTAGATAGATCCAGATCATTCCCAATTTAGTAATTTCTAGCTTTTTCCTCACTCGGAGTATTATTTACCACAAATTTGGAGAAAACAAATAAGTATCTATTATGAAACATATTTATAATTATGCAGAAAACAAATAAGTCTAGGTAGTAGGAAAAAATAATTACCTTCATTTCACAAAGCTTAGGTTTTATCATAATTTATTTTTTTAATGAATAATATGTTATGAAGAGATATAGTATGTAGACCACACATCTTTATGTTGTATAATTCTAAAAGTACGTCCTATGTAAAAACCATTATATTCAGATTGAGGAACTCTATTACATATTATATTATATATCATATTAGATTATATTATATATTTCTCCTTTTCTAATTATCATCTTTAACCTAGATTTCTAGATACTATTCATGGTATTAGTTGATGTTTTCAATAGTTGTTATTTTTACATTAATGAGGGACAAAATAAGAGAAATCTAGATTAATAGAATATATCATTTTATTGTTAGTGTCTAAATACAGTATAGGAAAAAGTCTTTTATGTGTATTTTTAAAATAATTATTATATGTTTCTTATTCTGGATATATGGTTCAAAAATAATTGGTATCTCCACAAAAATTGTAAAAATAGATGGTAAATATTTTTAGTCATTAAGGTGTGATAAATTGAGAAAAAAACTCTTAAATTTCCATTACCTTTAAGATGATTTTATAATTTTAAATTTCCAAAAGCACCTTTGTAATATTTGGTCACCTAATTACTGCTTTGCATTTTAGAAATAGATTAGATATTGCCTATAAATATCACGAACCTACTTAATTTCCTGTAATATCTAAATAAAAATGAACTTTTTAGAAACAAACTTGTTTTAAAATGGATTAAAAGCAAGAAAATAAATACTTTTGTTAAATGCCTAATGTAAATTATTTTGACCTTAGATTAGCGGAGATTTAAAACGTGGTCACGCGATGCCTTCAGGTGAAACCGAAAACAGGTATCCTTGCGATAAGTAGTAATGCAAATATATCGTCAGTTTGAGTAGATTTTGATAATGACGGTATTCATATTATCTAGCCTAAATCAGTAGAGTTTCAAGCTAAGAGCTCACGGAGAACTTACAACCTAATAATTTAAGACCGTCGCATGATAAGATTTTAAATTTGCTACCCATACAACTAATGTAGATGTGATTAAATGGGAATTAACTTGCATGTATATTTTTGCTAACTACGACTTTGTCGATATGTCTTTTAGAAGAACTAATTAGGCTGATTAACAATGATATAACTTGTCTTACACGTGTAACAAAAATGTTATTGTTTCCAATATTGCATATGAGCTAGTGTTAAAAAAGTTTGATTTTAATAATATTTATTTCATTTTTTAGTGCAGTTTAAGAAAGCGTGATTTAAATTGTTTTCAATTTTAGATTTTTATTTAATCACCTCTCTCAGTTCTGGGAACTTTTCACTTCTAATGTGGATCCAGAAAAAATCGCCCGGCATCATGGTTTCAACCAGGAATTTACCTTCAGCGACCCCGAAAATCTTGAGATTTCGATTTTAGTTTCAATAATATTATAAATTTAAAATCTCGTTTGTCTGAGTTTCTAAATTTAAACCAAATATCCGTATTTAGAGATCTTTGATACCTCTTGTTTTCGTTTTGAGCTGACTCGGATCACAAATAAGACTAGTCCGCCATCGCAAATTATGCACATATGCAAAAATTCAATACAAATGTGAGTTAATTTTAAATTAAAAAATTTGATCCTAACATATTAGCGAACATCTTGACAAAATTTTTATTGGAGATTTATACATTGGTATTGTCATCTTTTGCATACACCTCCCACACCTATCAAAAACAAATTGTGAACTGTTTAAAGACTTTATGGTTTATTAGTTATATTTTTATCATAAAATGTCTGTGATTAGTATTATTATTATTTCTAAATAATTTGAGAGATTGTTTATTGTCATTACTAGATACACAATATGTTTACGTCAATGTGTTTATTGTTTTTTCACCGGGAAAGCTTTTTCCAATTAAATCAACATATCTGCTTCTCTCACTTCAATTAAAATAAAAAATATTTAAAAACTAGCTGCAGCTCATATTAAATATTAGCTATATCATCATTATTATATTTTAATCATCTGCAAGATCTTTTGCAACCATAACCTCAGGTAAGGTGTCCAAAGGCAGTAAGTATTTAAAATATTTAAATTGAATTGCTAAATATGGAACAAAAAAATAAGCACATACTCCCAAAATTTGAAATTTGAGGGTATATCTTAAATAAAAACAACTTAAATGGTTCTTCCTTATATTGCTAGGTTTTTATTTTTTCTGTATAATTTCCTGTCTAAAATAGTAATTTTTACGCTTACCGCCTCCATCATTTAAGTGTTTTTTTTTTGGGAACATATTTACAAATGAAAGAAAGCGTTGGTAGTATATCTTGTTTATTAGAAATTGGTTCACAATTATGGTATTATAATTGATGGTCATTGTTTAATAGTCCTTGTCGTTGTTATGTTTAGTTCGTAAGGCTTCTCTCCTTTGTACCTAAAATATAGAAAGATATTAATCTTGTACAGAATGGCTCGGGATGGAATATTTAGTTAGAAATTCTAAATTTATATTGTATTTTGCGGTTATTGTTATCTTCATCTAGAGATCTCGAGTGAGCAGATAATCATTTGGCTGCAGGATCGACAGATTTCTGAGTGGAAGTTCTCTGGATCCTGTTCGATTTTCTGTCTTCTAGGCACTTTAATTTTCCCGTTGTTATCAGTTATCGTATAACTATTAGAGCTTCTATTAAGCTACAAACGAAAAACTTACTTTGTGTCAAATAAAAATAAACTTTAAGGTTAGAATCTACTCGGCTTTTCTTGCGAGACGGTATTACTTCAACAAAGCCTTTTTACTGGTATAAATTTTTGAGCATACCACAATTTTCTTAGTTAATTGCTAAGAAAATTTATTTTAATAATTTTAAAATTTCATATTTTTATTTTTCATTGTTTTGAGGGCTTGTCAGTTGTCATTAACTTCGATATACAGATTCTTTTCTCGCCTTGGGCGTTTTTCTGGGGACAAGAAAAAAAATCATAAAGTGATAAGGACACTTTCCATGCAGAGTTGCACCTGGAAAGGTCATTTAGCAGTTTTGCTAGATTTTAATATAAAAGATTCGGGTCCTTGATCAAATTTATAGTTAAAAGTTATTTTGTGTACTTTAAAAACTGTGTGCTGATTTGGTTTGGTCAGTTCGGGGAACAAATTTTTCTATTTTTTCTTTCCCATCACAAAAAGGCCACCTAACATCACTGGTAAGTCTTTGTTTTAATTTTTGTTTTAATTCTTAAGTATTAATAATTGTGGGTATGTTTAAAAAAAAAAAGAATAAGATTAGACGTAGCCTACCTCACTCGTAACCTAAAAAATTGAGTTCTTTCTAAGTATATCTTTTGTTTTAGACCTTTTTTTCATTTCTTCTTTCGTTTTTCCTTTCGTTTCCTTCTTACTGATTTCTCTATGGCACCTGCCTTGGCTGCTGTACACACCAGACCACTCGAGCCTTCTTGCAGATATCTCCACGGCACCTGCCTTACATACTGCACATACCACCACACCGAGTGATCCAGAGCCTCAACATCAGGACATCAAGAAGCCGCCGTTAATCAGGTTTTTTATGTCTGTGCCGTTTCACGGAATTATAGACTTTTAACTTGCTTAAATGTTGCCTTCATTGCAACCTATAAATTTAAAGATATCACAGTGTTTTATTTGTTTTGTATATATAATTATCAAATAGTCAGCGTACCTACCTCTTTAAAAACCATTGTATTTCCTCATATGGTACAACCTATTGAATCGTGCAACTGTATGCAGTTGATATCTTTCACATATGTGAAAGGGCACATTTGTTAAACAGGCCTATTTACGCGGGTAGAGTGCACTTAATATTATCATTTTTGTATATTTAGTACTATAGCCAAAACACACTGATTAAACTATAATTACTCGTTTTGTTAGATTAATTATTTAGTTTTGAATTGTCAGAAACCAACTGACTGTCTCAGGTTTATTCCTTCGAACAGAGAAGCCCTGGGCCACTCTCGATGGTTATATTTACACCGTAACACGTAATATATAGAAGTTTGTTTCTAAATTTTTTGGTGTTTTCTTGGAGTTGAATTAGATTTCCTGTTTTATTTTTAGATCGGTCTCTACCTTAATCTTTAGGGCATCAAAACAGATGGCGCATTTTACCTCGACCACTCTCCGTTCCTTTGGGAGCTAGCCGGACGAGCCCTAAAAGGTAGAGACTACTCAAGAGCCACCTGACAAGTATAGATAAACATCTCTCTTTCTAACTTTTACATTTCTTTCCTCTTTTACAAGTTAGGCAAAAATTCACTTTTAGTTTTTTTTTCAATAACAATTTAGCGCAGCGTTAACATATTTTTTTATATTACAAATTTGGCGCTGGTGAGTTATAGACAAATTTTTTATTTTTTTATTACAAACTTGACACCTCTTCTTCCACGATTTTTCTATTTTTAAGAATATGTTGACAACTCTGGTAGTTTTATTATAGGTATTCGAATAAAACTTTAAATATACAAGTTGCTGGATACCCTCTATATCGCAAGAATATGCTAGTAGAAAAAAAAATTATGAAAATGGTATTTTTTTTAATAAGTTCTTTTTTCTAAATGTTCCACCCTGTATATAATAATATTAAAATACAGCTTTTCAATTTCAAAAATATATATGTTGTCTATGTTTGCTCCAACCATCTTTGACATATTTAGCTGAAAACTTTTTAAAACCAAAGTTTACTAGTTTTTAGTCACATGAGATATAGTTAAACAATTGAGAGAACTTCGAATAAACTGTCAAACGAAATTAATAGATCCACATTTGAAATTTTTATATCGTTGTGTTTATAAAAATTCGTTTCAGTGTAGTTAAAAGATGTGAAATAATACAACTGCCTTATAAAAAAAATAATAATAATGTAACCGCTGCACGAGGGGAACACGATCGAAAACATGGATTGCCGGTTCCATCAAGGGAACATTTTATTATGTCGAAAAATATTTTAGAGAGTGAAAAGCTCTTCAGAGAGAAAAGGATAGTTATTGCAAACAAATTTTCAAGGTAAATTTTTAAATAATTTTAAATGTTATTTATAATAAAGTATACTTATGTTTAAATAGGAAAAAATCCATGCGAATTCACAATAAACCCTAGCAAATGTTGAGAAAAATGAAGAAAGCCAATTTTAGAAACATCTCATAAATACAAATATCATCCTTACAAAATAATGCCGATCCAAAAACTAACAGAACAACAGAAAAATAACAGGGTACAATAAAGCAGCCAAATGTTAGGAAAGCACATGGTAATAACTTATTTGAAAAAATTATGTGGAACGAATAAGCCAACTTTTCAACAGCCGAAATATAGAACGGCAGAAAGGCTTATGTATAGGCAACTGAAATCCACATGTCCTAACAGAAATTTGGTATGGATTTTTTTATTAAAAATTTTAAAAGTTAAATATAATTTTCCTACCTAGGATATTTCCTTAATAACAACCTATGTAACTAAATCTATTTAAACTAGTATTGGTTAGATTTTTCTTAGGTAAAGTATTTATATAAGCTTCTGCCTGTTGTATTGCTTGAGGCAACCTAAAATTAAAGTTAAACAAGATTTTTTCATTCAAAATTAGTTTGTAAACATCTGCAGTGTTATGCCTTAATAAGATCGTTGTAAATATTTCCAAGATTATTTGTGTCAGTTCTGAAATTCCTGGTATTTGACGTTTTCTTTAAATAGGTCATTTCTTTTATGAATATTTTTTTGTAATTTATTTCTTAGGCTACTCTTTCGACATTAAAATAAGAGTAAATGTAAATTTTCTGCGACAATTTTCCTAGTCCTATATTGTTATTTGTCTTATGACTAAATTCTATATTTATGATTTTGGGTTCTATTTTTTAAATATGGTTTTGTTTGACCAATATATACCTGATTACAATCTAGGCAATTAATTTTATAAATGATGTTTATTTGTTCTCTCTTGGGAATATCTGGATTTAAATTAGTGTAAAGGCCTTTTGAATTTTTAAATAATTTTTTAGCAATCACAATATTATGTGGTTTTAAAATTTCCTTGATTGGGTATGTAATTTCCAGGGTATATGGTAGGGCAACATACTTTTTGGTCGTTGATGAATTGCTGCTTCTCGGTTTAGTTACGAAGAAGAAAATAATAAATCCAAAAATTTTCTAGATTTAACCATCAGCTATGATCAAAATGGCAATATAAAAGTAAATTGGTTTTCAAAACAAGTTTGGTCTTGAAGACTCCTCGAACACTTCTAAAAAATACAAATCAAATGTTGTAACAGTCTTAGCAGATAGAGTAATAAAGTTTCCCCATCCACAATTCAGACACCAGAATCTGAAAGAGTAAAAACCACATTAGTAAATAACAACCACCACAGAAAAATTTTCGAACTAGTAATAAAAAATAGAATACATAAACACTATAATAATAAACCACAAAGCAGCAATTCATCAATGATCAAAAAGTATGGCGACCTACCATATATGTATATCTGAAATTACACATCCAATCAAAAAAAAATTAAAATCACATGATATTCTGGTTGCCGAAAAGCATCTAATAGTTCAAAAGGCCTATATACTAAATAAAAACCAGATATTCCCAAGAAAGAACAAGAAACGTCACTTACAAAATTAATTGCCTAGGTTGTAATCAGATATATATTGGTCAAACAAAACAGTATTTAAAAAATAGAACCCAAAATCATAAATATAGTTTTTAAATTCATAACACAAATAACAATACGGCACTAGTAAAACATGCAATTGAAAATTTGCCTAACCCTGATTTTAATAATATCGAAATAATAGGCAAAGAAAGAAATTACAAAAAAGTCCACAAAAGAAATGAACCATATAAAAAAACACTCAGTATCATCAATTTCAGAACTGATACGAATGATTTCGGAAAAATTAATGACCACCTTATTAAGGCATAAAAATGCACATGTTTACCAACACATTTTTAATTTAAAAAACCTTGTTAAACGTTAATGTTAGGCTGCCCAGAGCAATACAATAGAGCTTATATAAAGACCTAACATAAAAAAAAATATAACAGGTATTAGTTTAAATAGTTAGTTTCAGTCAAATAAACTGCGCCTAAGTAAATATCCTTTAAGCTAAGAAATCCATATCCAGCTTTTAAAATTTTCCATAAAAAATATCATGTCTTAATTTTTTTTAGTTAAAAAAATTACTCTAAAGATGGTTTAATTAAAATAATCCGAAGCGTTAGAAAAAAGACAAAAATGCTTTAATTTCATTTAAATTTCTCTAAAGATACAGCAACCCATTAGAAAAATAATTTTTTAACCAACACAGTCAATATATATATATATATATATATATATATATATATATATATATATATATATATAATTTTTCTAATACAACCAGAGAAAAATGTAAACGTAATATGCTCTTAAAACTTAAAGTCATGTATAATTTCAATTCTGCCTCTTTAAAGCTATAATAGAAAAAAGTCTAATTTACAAGACCCTGAAGATCAACTAAAAAAAGATTTTCAATTTTATTTGTTCTATTACGGCGTTATCAGGTATATTTTTATATCCAATTTATATTCAAAATGTTAAATTTAAAGTAAATTGACCTTAACTGCCTAAATGATTAATTACCGCTCACTTCAAAAACAAAATTAGTCTAAACAGGTCCTGTGCCTTCCAAAAAAAAAATCCAGTTTGCCTTGAATTTGATAAATTTGACAGGTGTTTATTAAAAACTCATTAAAGTATTAAAGTGTGATATGTTCGTTAGTATCAAAGACAAAGTCGTGCATAATAAGTGAATAGTTCATATAGTTTTTGAGGGACTAAAAAAATACATACTTTTGTTTAATTAATTCCAGACAGTTACAAAAAAATATAAGCTGGAAAGATACCTATTCTGCTCCAGTAATTTTAGTTTTCATTTGCCATCTGCAATCTTAGGCATGTGAATCTAGCACAATTTAAGTTTTGACATTGCGAATTTCAACCATTTCTAATGCTAAAATATTGATAGCATTGTCATTCATATCAAAATCCAATGAAAGTAGCGTGTAACCATTAGAAATTTAACTATGACCAACGAATATGTAATTTAAATTTTGATAACTCAGGATGTCCCGATTGTATCACGTTGGAGTTTTTAAACAACGATGATACAGGTGGTAATTTTATTATGTTTATGGCTTCTCTTTTTAGAGCAGCAAAATGTGCCACTTGCTTTTAGGTCTTCAGTAAGAAAAAGTGATGATGACTGTGAAAATAGGAAATAATTATGCTCTAAAATAATATACTAAGATACAAAACACATAAAAATTTATAAATAATATTAATATTATCTTACAAAAACTATTGAAAAACCATAAATAATATTACCGGTAATCTCATCCGCGGCAAGACGCAATCTGGTAAAAATTTTGTGCGGTGTTTAACCTCACTTTTTTATGTGAGAATGTGTTTGTATTTTGAAGAAAGGAAGTATAAAGTAGGCAGACTAAAGATAGGTTATATTTATTTTAATCTGTCTAGAAATCTTGGGATGCCAATGCATGAAGCCCTGTGCCCTTGGTTGATAACATGTGATAAACTAAATAAAATGTAAAGTATCCTTTGTGACGCGTTTTCGTAGGAGGGAGCAGGTCGTGCTCTTCGGATCTATTTAGATTACGGCAGCGGAACATCGGTCAGTGGATATTTCTCGTGCAGACAGTCATCGGTCAGCGCAGGGGTATCGGTTTGACGGAATCTACTTATATTCGAGATATCCCTGTTCTCTGAACTGATCAACGGTTTGACTGCCTGAAGGTCAAAACATCCACTCGGTGGTCGGTTCTCGGGCGCCACCCTCGGGATTCATGCGGTCGAGGGTCCACTTATGCACCGGGCTGCTTGTTACAGTGGAGAAACGGCAAGCTAGGGGTCAATTGCGTGTATTAGTGCTGGCTGCCGGCTGCCAATTGTTATATGTAATGTTAAAAAAAGGACTAGATGCCAAATTTGTGAGGCGTAGGGGACTAGATAATGAAACAAACGGTTATAAAACATCCTGTATCCTGTATTCCATACTTATATAAAGATATGGCCTAAAACTAACTTACAATCTAAGATGTACAACAAACTAACAATTAAACGGTCTGGAGGGCAAGAGTATGTTTTGAGAGCTATTTACGGTGGCTCATACTGGTGGGTTACGCTAAAGACGGTAACCTGGCGGTATCATTCACGACGCTATTCACGTACCTCGTACTACACGGTTACAACGCTATTCACGGCGGCTCGTATGCAAATTATCGCGTTTCGTATCTAAAATCAGTGTTCACGGTTCACGGCGCTTCGTATTAAAATTCGACCGACAGCGGTGTACGCGGTATGTAACAATAACCCGGCATCGATCGGTGATAGGCGGCGTCTCTGCATGGCGACGGTGATCTCTACACGCGGCGGCGAGAGGCACCTGGCGATAAAACACATTCCTGGACAATACGGAAACAATAACAAACTTACGGCATCAATGCGTGTGTGTATAGGTGACGGTAAGAAGGAAAGAAAGGAACTGACGCTGCCCGTACTTATAAGGGTCCTCAACAGCGTCAGCAGGATGGAACGACATTGCCCGTTCTTATAAGGGTCCTCGACAATGTCGACCAATAGCGGTAGGAAATTAGGAAAGGATCCGATACCGCCCGTTCTTATAAGGATCCTCGGCAGTGACGGTAAGATGACACGACATTGGCCGTTCTTACAAGGGTCCTCGGCAATGTTGGCCATTAGCGTGGTAGGACGTAAGGAAGGAAGTGTATGGTGAAACACCATATACACACAAGGCTAGCCTCATCTACATTGCTAGACCAGGAAGGCGCGGTTCAGCAGTCCAGTCCGTTTGGACTGTTGACCCGGGTAGAGAACGTGCAGTTCTCAGCGAAATAATGGTCTGCTCGACTTTAAGTAGACGGCCCGAGCTCCCACTACGCTGACGTGTGACGGCGTGCGGTGATCGCACATACAATACTGCTGTATGCGGCGCGCGATTACTATGATCGGACGCTCTGAAAATCTCGGAAAATTATATTTCCCGGCATAGCGCGGTAAATCTAAATATATGTCGGTAATCTTGAAACTTTAAGCATTCTTTTCTCGCAAGAATCAGATTTTTCGGATGTAAAATAAATAAATTAAATCCCGGCGAACATACTCATGCCCAAAAATTAGTAACTTCGTTACACCTTTAATTGTACACAGATAGACTTTGTTTCCTGCTAAGACAATTCTACACCGATGAGACCATTGGAGGGTTGAAACGCGTATGGAGAGAAAACCAGAGTTGTATTTGCAGAAAATAAACTGTTTAAATATTTTTTTTCTGCTTGAAAGGATAATACATATAGGCAATTATTTAAAAACGTCAGAAAAAAGATTTATTTATCTCTTACTGAAAACCTAATTTTTAGGTTTCGCACCACTCCGATGAACGTATGGTATCATTCGAATGGCGATATTTTTCCGTCTGACATCGAAAAGTTGGCAGGCTTAATATCCTGCCGATATGTCTAGGGATTTATATTTTATATGCGAGTAGACAATTGTTTCCTGCGAATGTTGCTCTCGTTGCCATGCAGCTCCATTGACCAGACCATTAGGTGATCGAAACGCATATGGAGAGTGAGGCGTAGTTATATTTGCAGGAAATAAACTTTTGCATGTATTCTTTAATTATTTTTTGTTGAAAAAAAGAAAACATATAGGCAACTATTTAAACACAGCATGTAATTAATTTATTTCTTACTGAAATCTTAATTTATAAATTTAAATGTTTTGTTAAAATTGAAAGAAAAGCACAGTAGTCGTAATTTCTAATTAGTTTTAATTAATAATTCCGTCACTTCCCAGCCTATTAAAATAATTGTGATTTTGGATCTGTAAGTTTCTACGACTTCATTTTGAAACGGACTTCAAGCTAAAAAATAATATACTCGTATTTCTACATCTTGCTATATATGTATTGTAAATTCATTATGTTAAATACCATTTTCACTTTATAGTTATTACGCACGTTTGCTCACTTTGTAGTAGCAAATTTACATGAAGTGATTATCCTCTTATTCACCCTGTGATTATTAGTAACAATGTATGCCGCATAACTAATATAGCAAGAATGACAGAAGTAAAATATTAAATTAGTACCGTTCATCATATATTTATAAAAATGTATTCTATCTTAAACAATTAATCCATTATTCTATATTCACACTAAAAAAAATTCTACAACAGAATTTTTGTCATGAAAACCTCGATCATATCTCCATATTAAAATTATGTCTTACATCGACAAATTATTACTCAACTATTAGAGAACAAAGTTTAAAAATGAATTTGATTAAATAAATAATTGTTTTTTTAATTACTAGTAGTCGTGTAGAATCCACAGAATTAGTGCATTTTGCACAAGATATTTTCTATTTTAATTCACATTCAGTCTCGTAAAGCAAAATAAACTTTAAAAAGTTCAAATTCAATTTAAAGCAAGCATATTACAAATTTCCTCTCAATTAGGCTGTATCTAATCAATTAAATTGAATAAAACTTAATGATTTATATATCTATAGTCTTAACTCTCTTACGTAACTGTAACAGTTAGTTATGTAGGATAAGATTACAACTAAAAACGGTCATGTGGCAAAGACGCAATGCGGTTAACAAGCATTTCACATTATCTACATCTGTTTTTTTATTATCTTCCCTTTAATTTGACAAACATATTAACAATAAACCGACTGCTATATAAGTCCCTGCCCTAAAATAAAACAAATAAGGTCGACAAGCAATGTTCTCAGTTCTAACATCAAACCCACGATATTGCCGCAATACATAACAACCATTAACGGTCGTAAAAGTAACTTAAAATGCAAAAAAAGTAATAAAATAGGTATTTTACAGCTAGGGTTCGTTTATATCCCAATAGAACTATAAAAAAACATTTCATCCAAAATTCCTATAGAATACCCGACCTCCATACTTATAAAATGGGACAAAAGAATTTAAACACGTTTCTTGTCTCATAAATTTTCGTTTTTGTCGGGGTACACCGCTCTGCGGTCAATAAATCCCCAACTGCTCGAGAAAACCCTTTGCAGGACTTAAATCGACCATGAAAACAGAGCATGTCACTCGACCAAGGCTAATCCTAATCGTTAAAGAAGGTCACAAAGAAATTCTGGCTTATTGGCTTAATTTTTTCTAATTCGTTTATTTTTAATGGCTAATACACAGGATGTCTTAATGAGAACTCCAATAGTGACATGTATTTGATTTTTGGTTCCTACATTCAGATACAACGAAAAACTCTTGTAATTGGCTTAACAACTTATCGGCGATGATAAAAAGTTTATAGAGATACCATTCAAGTCAACAAATATTTGTTATATAGTTACTGATCACGAAAAAACAAGAAATTGACGAGAATATCGAATATTGCTCTAATTGCAAATGCATTTTTTGAATCGGTTCTTGTTGAGTAAAAGTTGAGTTTGTCCTATATTTCTCTTTTAAATTTTGTATTTAATTTCTATGGTATATTACAACACTTATATTAGTGAAACTAACTAAAGAAGCATTATACTCTAAATGCAGAAGTACTCTGTTCTGACACGGAAAGAAACAGAGTGTATCTCAGATTGCAAAGAAGTACCTGTAGTACACCGCCACCTGTACGCGAGTTTCGAACTCATTGGTTCGCATCAGTACAGGGTATTCAAGACTCCTGGTACTTCTTTGCAATCTGAGTCATTTGCCTTTTACCTTATAAAAACAGAGTACGTCTATTCTTATAGAATATGGTTTTTTCAGTTGGTTGGGAAATAAAAAATACAATATGGACAAAAGTATGGAAATATTTTTATCTTGCACATTTTTTCACCATACCTCGTATTCAACAATAATTTATTTTATATATTTGAAAAGTATTGAATATTATCACATGTTTACATTTTGGGTTATACACATTCCTCTCTTATCTGCCTTATTTGTTTATGTCTTGGACATTTGTACGGAAGCATTCGTTTTTCTGGGCATTTTTAAAATAAAATCATTGGATTAGTATTGTTGTGCCACTATTGTCACCAACACAGTATCAAGAATGGACAATAATAACTATTTGTCTAAAAAGTTGCGACTTAGAGTTGTTGAGTTGAAAAGACAAGGTGTAAGCAATGCACTATAGCAAAAAATTAAGTTTAAAGTGAGGGTGTTGTTTCGAAAATTCTAAAGAAGTTTCGGTTACTGGAGAATGTTAATAATCTACTTAGGTAGTCCTAGAAAATATACACCCTCTGTTGAAAAGTGCATTAAAAGAATTTCGATAACTGATTCGCATGAGTCGTCTGTCCAAAGTAGTGCAAAAATTCGCGAACATTTCAACACACACATAACGGCTCGAACTGTGAGAAGAGGTTTTTGTGAAGTTGGATTGTTTGGAAGAGTTGCTGTCAAAAACCTTTACTCTCAAAAAAAAAACGAAAGGCTAAACTTCAGTTTGCTGAGAGGCATTTTAATTGGACATTTCAAAACTGCTTTGAAGTGACGAAAGTAAATTTGAAGTATTTGATTCAGACGGCAGATCGTTTGTTTGAAGGTCTGAAGGAAAAAAAATTATATTAAGTATTACAAACCTACTGTGAAGCATGGCGGTGACAGTATTATAATCTGGGAATACTTTTCTAGGTCTGGGACGAGCTCGATAGTGAAAATAGGTGAGAAAATGGATTGATTTATGTACGGCGACACATTACAGAATACTATGTTGCCCTATTCCGTTAAAATGCGTAGGATGTTGAGAAGAAAATGAGAAATGAGCAAAGAGATAAAGAAAATGGTGTATGAAAGAGCAATACGGCCAGCATTGATGTATGGAGTGGAAATTTGGGGATTAAATATGAAGGACCTTAAAGTAAGGAGGCAACTAGATGGGACGAAGCGGCCATTCTTACTGAACTAACCTGAACTAACCATGCGTAGAGTACAGTAGTGACGGCGATGTTGAGAGCAATAGTCGGAGTCCCACTATCCTGAATGGAGGCATACGTGAAAGTAGAGATGAAAGAGGAACTAAGCGATAGGGTAAAAAGATTGGTGGATGTAAGGGACCTACTAAATGTCGCAGAACTTAGACATTTAAATAGAATCGCAAGGCTGAAGTGGAACTCAGAGAGAGAACTAAATGTTGATGAGAGCAATAGGGAAAGAAAGTCCATGCGTAGTTGGATGGTTTAGGGGGTTAAGGGATATTTAATTGAGATTGATTAAGTGTTAATGATTGTTTAAAAGTTATCGATACAGAATTGAGGGCAATGAAGGTGGGGACTAAGCTGGTAGGAACACTTAATAAGAAAAAGGAACGTTGGTCACAGATATTACAGAGAGATTATTAGTGCGACTTGCTAATAAAGGAAAATACAGTTTTATTGGTTGGAAAGAAATAACAGAGGACGTTATAAGAGAGTCTACTAGATGGGCTTGCACGGAACGAAACGAGGATATTGTAAGACATATAGGAGATAGAGGGACTATGAGCACGAGGGACATTACGATGGAAAAGAGATAGAGTTTAAGTGTGAAATGACAGGGTGACTGGGACAATAACACTAAGGCTAGAAACTTCTGCGCTTGGTGTCTGACAGTGGGGTTTGACAGACTTACTCTAGAATTTAAGGTCACACAATTGGCCACTATGGGGCCATGGTGTCGTACTTGAGAAAATTTAAGCTAGAGGGGGAATAAATATCGAGATCTTGGTGTGGCCACAAGAACGAAGACAGGGCCACACATTGTATGAGGTGCATGTATGAAAGTAGAGTGTGTGTTGGGGAGAAGTAGGATGCAATTGGGAGAGAGCCTCAATTTAAGAGGTAACGACAGGAAATTAATACAAAGGGGAATTCATTTCTTAAATTTGTTACCATAACAGCTACTGGAGTAATATGGCTAGAATGGGTAGGTACCTAGAATCTTTGAAGCTATGCAAGATATTATGCTTTCTGACAGTTTAACGAAAAGTACAAAATAAAAAGAAGCATTGTCAGTAAATAACAATTACTTGCATATATATATATATATATATATATATATATATATATATATATATATATATATATATATATATATATATATATACTCTTGAAAATGTTTTTATGGCTGCAAAATATTTCATTTTAGGGGTCGGTTCATAGTACTTCGTTGACCATAAATCTGGCAGAATATATATTCAAAATGGCGATTCAACATGGCGGCCAATAACCCCCAAAATGGATATTATAACTATAAAGCAGTATACAACCTACTTGAAAATTCAGTTACGGGAATTTATGACATCGCTGATTACGAATCTTTCATCAGAATATCGGAATTTCAAACGGCGTATCCAATATGGCGGCGAATAGCCCCCGAAATGCATATTATGGCTGTAAAGAAGCGTGCAATAGACTTGAAAGTTCGGTTACGGAGGCTTATGACATCGCTGATTACGAATTTTGCTTGAGAATATCGAAATCTAAAATTGTGCATCGAATATGACTGCCAGTTACCAACGAAATGCATATTATGCTATAAATAAGGGTACAACCTACTTGAAAGTCAGGTAATGGGAGTTTATGACATCGCTGATGACGAATGTCGCATCCGAATATCGAAATTTTAAATATCATATCAATATGGCGGCCATTGCTCACCGAAATATTTATAATTGCTATAAAGAGATGTAAAATCGAGATCAAAGTTTTTTCATATATGGTAATAGATGGTTTTTAATTAGATCATTTTTGAACTTTTCATTTAAGAAGAAGAGAAATAACTATTCAAAAAATGATTGAAGTTAATATTCTGGAAAGAAGTTTCCAACTCTCCACAACAAGCCTTCTTAATAGCGATAATATGCATTTCAGGGTTAGTGGCCACCATATTCGATACGCCATTTTAAATTTCGGTATTCTGATACAAGATTCGTAATAAGCGATATCTTAAACCCCCGTAATCGAATTTTCAAGTAGGTTGTACCCTCCTTTATAGCCATAATATGTATTTCGGTGATTATTGGCCGCCATATTGGCTACGCCATTATTAATTTCGATATTTTGATGCGAGATTCGTAACCAGCGCTCTCACAATAAACCCCCGTAACCAAACTTTCAAGTGGATTGTATTCTTCTATATCGCCATAATAAGCATTTCGCCATATTGGAAATTCAATTTTGAATTTCAACATTTTTCGATTTTTTGATACCAGATTCGTAAACTGCGATGTCATAAATCCTCATGCCGAACTTGCAAGTACGTTGAACCCTTCTTTATAGTCATAATAGGCATTTCGGTGGTTATTGGCCGCCATATTGGATACTCCAATTTAAATTTTGATATTCTGATGCAAGATTCGTAATGAACGATATCATAAACTCCCGTAGCCAAACTTTCAACTAGATTGTACTGGTCTTTATACTGCATAATTTTTATTGAGCACGACTTTTTCTCATGTTTGTTTTCTTGTAAATAACATATTGTATTTAGGTTATTCGAGGTAGGGGAAAATTTTAATGTAAATAAGTGTACAGAGTGTTTTACAGATTGTTTCAAATTATTGAAATTTGGTTTCTTTAAATATACGTGATAATTTTGTAAGGTGGAAACAATGTTCCTTTTAGGTTTTTATAAAAGAAGGTATATTTTAGTTAAAAGCGAATATAAACTTTGAGAAAATAGGGATAAGTTCTCAATAAGGCAATAGGGTTATGTTAGATAAAATATTATGTTTTTAAAATTGTAAAGATTTAATTCAATAAATAGAGTTCGGTGGTCTTTTTTCCCCTCTGCCCCTGAACGTGAAGCATATTTGGGATGGGTTCCCTTGATGGTGGTTTTATTAGATAGCAGAGTTTTACGTGCGTTCGTAAAGATGAAAAACTAGGAACCGCCTACGCAGCTTCTCTGTTTAAATATTTTCTATTCTTCCAAACTTCTAAGCAGTAATTATGTAGTGAAATTTTTCAGAATAAAGTTAGCCCTGAGAATAGGCTTCTATCAAAACTACATTCTTTATATTCAGGATGATAGTTTTACTCATGAATAAAATGAAAAATCAAGCTCATGTTAAAATTTATATTTTGGTTATATTTTACCTCTTGCTTGTCAGCGTGGAACTATCCGTTGTAGGCCTTTTCCAGATTTGGATAAAATCCGAAAACGTAAAATTTTTAGATTTTCTTAAATTAGTTTTATATTCGCTATTTGCACCCTCAAAAATGATTCATTGCCAATTTTGAATGGATTCAAAAAATGTAAAATTCTTAGTCAGCTCTATTAGATTCGCCAAAATAATTTTAAATTCATAATTTATACCCTCTAATTTTGGATAAAAACGTGTAAAATTTTTAAGCTTGCTAAGTTGGGTGTTAGCGAAGGACTTTTGAGGTAGGTTCGGTTCAACATTTGTCATCAGGTTTAGATCCTGCAGTGAATGGTTATCACTATACTTCTTTCCAGATTACGTCTGAAGTACCCCAAAAAAAGTCATCTACAGTCCTTTTTTTTTGGTATGTATATTAGTAAAAAACAATGCTTTAAAAACAGCAAATTTCTTTTATACGCTGACGACCTTAAGATTTACCGGACCATATCACATACCATACAACAAAACCTTAAAAATTTGTTTTAATATTGCCTAAATAATGACATTTTTAAAACTTATTTAAAGTAACACTAAAATTTTATCAAAAAAGAAAAATGTAAACGCTAACATTTACACCATAAATAATTTGGTCCTGGAATGGGATAGAACACCGGAAAATTCCGCAATGCCTTACAAAAAAAGGAATACATCTTTATTTACAAAATTATTTAGATTGCTATCATTTAAAATCGGGAAAAAAAGAAAAGAAAATTATAGAATATTGAGATTTTCCTGTTACTTCGATGATGAGGCGAGGCTAGCTATATGTCTCATACAAATTGGGCTACAGCAATGCTAAATCATTTAGTGGTGTGTAGGTACTAGTTAAACATTAGTGTTCATAAGGGATTAGCGAAGTCAGCGACATAATAAAGTGAATATTTTAAATAATTTTTTTTTGACAGTAGTTCAATTTATTTTATAAAACAAATAATATAAAGTTATTTATTATTTGTTAATTTTATTTGACAAAATAAAATATAGATCAAGTTATTGTTATATTTGTTGGACTCTGTCCCACAAGTCGTACTTTGCAGTGACCATCATAACATTTTACTGGTCCACCTAAAATTAATCAAACAAAAAAATCTTTACTTTATTAGTTCATCAAGTTCTTGGTGGAAGCTTTTTTTTTGAAATTAAATAAAATTGCTTCCTTTGATAATTTACTCGTGGATTTTCAGGAAAAAAGTACTATTGTATATAAAAAATATGTTTTAATAAAAAAATCCTTCGATTAGGCATTAGATTAACAATTAAACTAAAGGTTTTTTGTTTTATTCATTTTAGGCTGAGATACATATTTTGGCATTAACTTTTTAATTAAATAAAAATAAATAAACTTCCTTGCTTAAAAATAAACAATTTCACGGTCTATGTATTTGGAAAACCTCTTTTATTCTCCTTTGGACCACCTAATGATGGTCGAAACTAGTATGGAGAGTGGAATTCGCAGAGAATATACTGTCTGTCCTTTTTTTTAATGGTCGTAAGGGGAATAAAACAGCTTTTTCAAATAAACTTCCTCCTGAGAATCTCTTGAATTTTAACATAATTTCACCAGTCTCAAATGTCAATCATTGGAATATAAAAAAAAAATTACACTGAAGTCAAACGGAAAACATTCAAGCCACCAGACATATTACGATACTATATTATTTTGTTTTTATCAATTTTAAATCCAGACTAGGGCCAAAAGTTTCAATACAATTCAGATGTACTTTAAAATGTATAAGATAAATTAATTCTTTGATAAATTGGAGCCATCGTGATAAACTCATAGAGCAAATATGTACTAATATATAGTAAATTATGCAATAAATAGCAAATGCTATTCTGAAAATTATTCTTTACTAATACAAAAAGAATAATTAAAGCATTACCATAGTATGATCTATCAAACTCTAAGAATGCCTAAGAAAAATTGATAAATATTCATAAAAATAAACGACAAACTGCCGAAAAACTCATTATAAAGCTTAATATTTGACTAATTTAGTGAAATTTAAATATTTAAGAGAAAATATTGAGACATAACAACATATCGCCAGATTCAAATTGTCAATAAACTCGCTCATTAAGAATTAGTTTTAAGATCAAACTTTAATAAATCTAAACTGTATAAAAGATTGCTTTAATAAACTACAATTGATAGATCTTATCCTGAATTCTTAAGTGGTGTTAAGGAATTCCTACATGGAAAAATGCAGATAAAATTCACGTCTTTAGGTTTATTCCAGTAAAAATAACCCAATAAACAGGTAAAAGATAAGGTAACTAAAGAACTAAACTCAATTGTCGAAAGAATTTTATCTATTTTTCACACCCAAATGCTAAAGGATGCTCCAAATAAATTAAGATGAAAAACTCAAAACTGTTTGAGTTGTTTCAAAAATAAAAGTAAGTCAAGGCGAGTAGACTCGTTCTTATATTAAAGATCCATACGTGTGCACAACGCTCTTTCCTTCAAGAATGTCCAAAATTTTAAAAATAGATGACTGCTCAAAAATTACTTTATGTGAATACCTAAATCATAACATTCGGTTGAAATAAATTTCTTAAATAAACCAATTCATTAATCATACATTTTCGGCTCAAAATTAAATAAGTAACTTATTTTTTAATCTAAAGAAATACATTTCCCACCGGCCATTCACGACGTAGAAGAAGTAAAGGATAAGTTTCCTGCCAAATGCGAGGTTACAAAAATAACACAAGAGAAAAAGATTTCTCTCTCTCTCTCTCTCTCTCTCTCTCTCTCTCTCTCTCTCTCTCTCTAATATGATCGATCTCCTGAAAGTTTATGGATCATGCAATCTAGGTGTCACCCTGAATCGATGACGGTAAGACAAGTTACGAAACAGAAGTTTATAATAGCTAACAAAAAGACAACAACCTTAAGAAGCACTGAGAAATAAAACATTAACACGGGTGAAAATTAAACTAGAATTTGGGGAAAATTAATTAAGGTTACATGATTATTACACAATATATTCGAATAATAAGATCAAAATAGCTCAAAATAGGATAATCTAAACCTTCAAAATCAACTTCTGTGATATTTGACAGATAGAAAATCTGTCCAAAAAGAAAACAATACCATAAACAAAGTAAATCTACGGAACTGATCAAAAAAATTTCAAGAAAGGATGGAAGGAAGAAGTACACTTGAACAATAGGCAACAAGTTTAACAATAATAGAAATAAATACAACCACCTGCCCTATAGCGAATGCCAAGCAAAACAACATAAATAGGGGTCAAACAGTGATAATCAAATTTAGCATAAAACCGTTACTTTCTAATGTAAAAACGTAGCCAAAATTCAGGAAAATAAAATAACTAAGCTGGGAAAAAATTGACAAGAAAGTGTAACTAAAGGGATTTTTAGTAAAACAAAAATGCAGCTAACCAACAAACGGTATGCTTTAATTCAAAGAATTTATGAGGGATGCTTACAGAAAAAGAAATTGTTTTGAACCATAACGTGGGTATTTGCTAAAAGAAAAAAAGGAAAAATTAATTAACTGTTCAATTCTTTTTAGTCTGCTTATTTTTTATGATTCTTACTGGTTCAATAGTTTAGTCGTTATTCCAAATTTATTAGTTTTGATAAACAAAGCAGCACAACACTAGAAAATTATTACCTATAGTTGTTTTTGACCAATACCTTCAATACCAATAAAAAGATTTTGATATTGCATTTGCGGATTAGGTTATCTATCATATTGATTAGAATCTTATATTTAAAATATTTCCGAAGCTTAGAATTTTAGAGAATAAAGTAACTAATAAAATGTAAAACAATTTATTTGACAGGTGTGCCAATTTGTTAATTAGTTAGTTAATGTTTTCAGCAAAGTTACCAAAAATTTGCTAATTTTGTCAACTTTCTAAAAAACAAGTACATATCATATGAGATAATCATTTCAATACAAACTTCAATGTCTGCAAAAGTTTCATACGGCGCAGACTCTATATATACTTAATAAGTTCATTTCAGTCCACATTTAGTTGATTTTGGTCTGTATTCAGTTAAATCATAATCCAGGTGGTGTTCAGCAATAGAAAAATTAAACACTAAGAGTAGAGAGAACTTTATGCAATATTTTCTTTGTGCGAATTTTTCACAGAGTAGTAAAATGTGACTTTATGAGCGATTTGCAATCATAGATTAATGATTGTCAAGAAATTTTTTATTTTTTTTATTTGAGCAAGTTTAGAAATAGATGGTTCTTGGGTTTAGACCGAGTCAAATTGGAATTATTCTTCGATGTTTCGCCTACGATTGCACCAGGCATCTTCAGGGATTTTTACTCCATGAGATCAGAACACGGAATGACTATCTAGGAGCAACGGTGGGTATTTATACCCGGCTGGTGGTCAGCGAACAGACACTGATGATAGCGCCTTAATTTCTTTTACATTAAAAATATGACTGAGCAATGCTGGTGTTCAGCTACTGCAGATTGTATAATTTGTACCATGGGATCTCCGCTATCATCTTCATGGAAGCTTTCGAAGAAAGGGCCTTGTCTTCTGTTCCTCTGAAACCTAAATTTTGGTGCACATATGTAGATGATAAGTTCGTAGTTCGGCTTCATGGTGTAGATAACCTCCATAATTCCCTGAATCATCTAAATCAACAACACCCTAGCATAAAATTCATTATGGAAATTGAATCAAATGGTGCCCTTCTCTTTCTTGATGTACTAGAGAATGGCAAATTAGGACATTCTGTATACAGAAAATCAACACATACAAATCGATATCTCAATGTAACGTCACACCTTCGTCCTTCTCAAAAACAAGCCGTCATAAACTGTTTGGTACGAATATATGACGAACAATCACTGAAATCAGAAACAGAAAAACTAACGAATGCTTTGAGAGACAACGGATATTGTCTGAAGATATAGGACATTATATTGATAAATGTAAAAACCCAACTCCTCAAGAGAATGTCATAAATGTACCTCCTATGGACAGTGTTGTCTTACCTTACATTGACGGAACAACCGATAAGATCGCCAGATTGCTCCAAAAATCAAACTTTCGGACAATTTTTAACACATGTAAGAAAGTTGGACAATGTTTGAAGTCTCCAGAGGACGCAATACCATTTCAAACAGAAGGGGTTTACAAGATACCTTGCTCTAGTGATAAAGTGTATGTGGATGGAACAGAACGGTCTATATCCACTAGGCTTAAGGAACATGAAAGATGTATAAAAAGTTGTAAAACTTTACAATCTGCGGTAGCTGAACACCAGGATTGCTCAGGTCACACTTTTAATTTAAATAAAAACTAAGGTGCTAGCATCAGTGTCTGGTTTCCTTAAAAGTAAAATTAGAGAATCAATGGAAATTAGTAAATATCCAAATAATATTAATAGAGATGCAGGTCACAGTCTACTTCATACGTGGAAATCGATTGTAACGCTGGATCACAGTTCGCTAAGCACCAGTCGGGTATAAATACCGGACTGTTGCTCCTCAATAGTCACTCACTGTTTTCTAATCTCGTGAAGTAAAGATCCCTGAAGCTGCCTCGTGCAATCGTAGGCGAAACGTCGGATAATAATTCCAATTTGATACGGTCTTAACTCAAGAACTATGATTTTCAACTTGGCCGAAGCCGTGAAAGCTTTCGTTCTTTGTAAGTTTAGAAATATTCGAAAAAAAACTAATTGAAGTTGATTATTTGAAATTAGACAAAAGTGAAATTTATTAAAACTTGATATAGGTTATCAAGTTGTACTCTACTAAATTCTATGGTTTTTGTTGCTGTGTATTAATAGATGTATTAAATAAAATATGTAAAGCTTAGAGCTCACATAAAACTTGGAGAACGACCCTGGAGAGGAGTATCGGTGAAGTCGTCAAAAAACTAGCAAGTTTTAGATAGTCTGAAAATAAAATGGAAAGCTCCTCCAACAAATCTTGTGATTTAAAATAGAAGTTTAAAGCTACTACTGGGAATTACTAGAGAAAAAAAAGAAATTTAAATAAAATAATTTAATGCATAAAAACGAATTAACCAAATTGCACAATATCTATTTCTGTCATAGCAAAATTCAAAGACAATATTTCAAAAAGGTCATGGATAAAATAAAACCATATAATATTTTTATTGCTGCTCTTTACGGTCTATAAAAACTGAATTTCGCATCACGGTCGTTAGCAAACCCTTTTACGAAACCTAAATGAGCCATAACAATAGTACACGCCACTTGATCAAAGCAAAATCTCCTCAGTTTGAAAGAAACTCACTCATGAAAAAAGAGACCTATAAAAAATGAGTTTTCTAGGTTAAAGCAATCATAAAAATAATAAAAGGGTCGATTAAACTTGACAAATTAATTGGATAGGCTTGTTTATTTGTTTCATAATATAAATGATACTTAAGAATGAGCGCAAATAGATCAAATGACTCTCATTAAATCCAACGAACTAGCAACAAATGTTAAGTATTATTTGATTTAATTTAATATTAAATTAGAAACATGTATACACAGTTACCGGCAAAAAGGTCAAACAATATCGAAAAAATGTTTATTACAAATTTAAGAAAAATTAACATACAGTAGTCGCGTATCGAACAGCCTGAGCAGCAGCAAAATTCAAAATTTCTCCTAGTATTTTTAATTAAAAAAAAATCAAAATGACGGCTTCAATATGATGCTTGAAAATTAGGATAGACATTCAGAAAATAAAAGATTACTTCAGGTTGAATTTAAATCATACATTACAATAAATATGGAACATTTAATATGAATTCTTCTAGCGCTAAGCCCGAACCCAAAATTGTATTATTTGCATCTCATATTTGGGAAGCTAAAATGAATTGAAGAAAATTTTGGTAGAGAGTTTCCTATGTTTCTTTTCTCAGCTAAAAAAGCTAGAAAGTGCCTATAACTATGAATAAAACTTTGGCTTTCGAAAAAGATGCAATAAAAGTGTCGTTTTGAAACATAACATGCTTTTTTACTAAGTCAAATACCAATAAAAAAAAGCGGAGTCAAATGCATCAAGAGTCTCTAGAACAAAGTTTTTTGATTTATTAAGCTTCGCAAATACGAGTTAAGAATAATATAATTTTATGCCGGATTCGACCTAGGCGAATTAAAGTAAAACGAGTTTAAAAATTAACTGATTGTATCTAATTTTAGAAACATAAAATTTTCGAGGATGATGGTGGAATCTTACCATACCGAATTGTTCAATATATATATATATATATATATATATATATATATATATATATATATATATATATATATATATATGTGTGGAAAATCTAAAACAAAACCTCTAAATTATGGGAATGTAACAGAAAGAGACAGTCAACTTGTTTAGCCATGTTGAAGAAGCGAAATAAAGCATACTGTTATATCGTAGCTTGGTTTCTGGTTTCCAGCAAAGATGGTTGGGAGGGTCGTCACAACACAGTGGGTTGAAAGCACGGATTTAATATTATAAATAAAAATCGGATCCAACATAGCAGACTGAATCGTTAAAATCATGAAAATAAATTCGAAAAACGTCTAATGTGGTTCAATAGCTGTTAAATATGCTTAAAGCAAAATAAAAAGAATGATTGTATTTCCATGGATAAAATATTGCGCTTGAGTCCAAGGTGCATTTTAAAAATAATACCATAATAAATACCTGGATATCGGTAATCGTTAAAAAGGCAAAAGTACTTTTTCCTCTATGCTTAGGACTTCTCAACAAATACCAATGCAAAGAATTTGTAAGTAATATAATATTTATTGATTCACACAAATTAATAAATAATACGACTGTAATAGATATAATAAGAAGAACTTTTTAATTATTGCGTTCTTTGTTAACAGCTCTTTTCTCATTCTCCAATACATACGAATTGTTATCCGAATGCTTCCGATGTCAAAAAACATTATAAGGATTCATCGACGCCAAAAGTTTTGGAACACATCCTCCATATTTTTCTCGAGAAGATTTTCGGGCAAAGTAAGTGTGGATTCCTGTTGGCATATTGTACCCAGAATATCTTTTGAAGAATAATCTTGCTGTTTGAAGTTTGTATTCTCAAGTCTTCTCTATTGCCGTTTAATGTCCGCTTCCAATAGTTTGCAAAATGACGGGAAACCGGAGGATCAGTTTTCGCTTTACTCTTGTTATAATGGCCGACTCATCACTGTTCTCGAAGAAACGTCGAACTATGTTCCCATCGTTAGTACTTCCTAACCCTTTCTTTGGAATGTCAACTAGATGTCCTAATTTCTTTCCTTAAATGTCTGTTGGATGGTAGCTTTTGTCTGTGCTTCCACCTCTTTGTCTTTCTGCTCACGGGCTTGCCACTGTTGTGTGTCATTTTGATACGACAAATACAAGCAGCATTCGAAGAATCGAATACATGCGTGTAGAGTTAACAGTTGTAGCTTGAAATACTCTGTAATTACTAGGACACAGCATCAATGTTGTTGAACTGGGATGTTTTTTGGCAGAGGTAACAACGTTGGACCGATTTTGCTCCAGCCAAAGCATTCACCTAGCCGTCTATTATCGTCATAGATAAGTTGTACTATACTGAAGCTCGGGTGGCAAAGAGAACTCTTTTATATGGTGCAAGTTGTCTGGTTCGAGTTCATAATTTTCTATTTTCTTTAAAGACTTTTGTTCGGTTCCCTTAATAAATTCAAATTTCAGAGGACCGCAATTCATAGTAGAGGAGGTTTGGAATTGTACAACACAATATGTTCTTGTTGAGTTTGCATGTTAATACCTGCTAATTGAAGTGGAGTAAGAGAGGTGAGGAATAAGTTTGTATCAGGAATATTCGGATCAGTGAATTTCATTTTGTACTGGCTCTGACCTGACGTTCCATCGAGCCCCATTTGCAAATGAAACTCATATCTGCAAATCTAATTTATCGATTTTTTCAAGAACGTTTAATTGAAGCAATATAATTCGATCCACTGTATGATCCAGTAAGCCTTGGAATTTAACCTCGGCTTTGATTTAGTAAAAGTTAGATAATCGTACTGGCTCTGACCTGACGTTCCATCGAAGCCCCATTTGCAAATGAAACTCATATCTACAAATCAAATTTATCGATTTGTTCAAGAGCGTCTAATTGAAGCAATATAATTCGATCCACTCTGTGATCCAGTAAGCCTTGGACTTTAACCTCTGCTTTTGATTTAGTAAAAGTTAAATACTCGTCATGTGGATAACATGCTTTTTTTGTATTTTACACCAGATTACGGCGAAAATATATTACTGCCTTTCTGTTTAGCCCAATTTTATAATCTTTGATATTTGTTTCTCGACAATCCAATGTCAAAGAGAAGAGCGGCGCACAAATGTAACTAGGCGCGACGCAACCACAACATTGTTGCCTTTGACCTGAGACGAAACTTTAGAAAGAAAAGACTGGCCGTTCGTATTACCGAGGTTTAATAGAAACGTTACTATAACCAACATTCTATTTTAAATTTCTTAACAAGAAACGATTTTGGCCCGTTTTCTTAAATTCTGACTCACTAATCCCATCTAACTTCTTTCAGGTTAGTTCGGGAACGCAGATCGTAGGGAACGCCTACGCGCAATATTAACCCCGCTAACTTCCGTGCGACACGAAGACGTGCAGTACCTTGAAACGAATGAGAGGATGTATTTACTTTTCGTCTAAACTTATAACGTAATCGACGGAATTTGGAATATTTAATGACTATTTGATACATTGATTGTTTTAAATACATCCAATAGTCGAAATACAAAAAAAATAGTTTTCGTTGGCCGTTGAACGTAAAGAAAATTGATATTTCTGTTACAAAATAAACATTTATTCTAATGAAAATACTAATGAAATGCAACGGTAATTTCTAAGTAAATAAGCTAATAGACCACTTTAAAATTAAAAATCATTCTCAAAATAAACTTTTATTCTGGTAAAAAATAAAAGTAATACGTTCAGTAATTGTTAATAAATGAACAAATAATTAAATTCAATTTAAATCAACAAAAACACCTAAAAGTCTACAAGAGGTGTTCAAACAGGCCTCCACTTTAAGCGAGACAATAACCCAGTCTATTGTTAAATACGGTTCTATCTCACAAAACACCATACATGTTTCCTGGTCTTTCGGAAAAATTTCTTGAATTATTCGCAATTTGTAACAGCGATATTTGTTCCGCTTTAAAATATTCCGAACTGTTCGAGCATTCATATCAAATTCTTCGGCAATTACGGTACTATTGCAAGAAAAATTAATTTATGCTAAACTACAAACGCCAGTCTCCCGATTGGCTCGTTCTTTAGTAATTTGAGGAACTGGTTGCTCATTATTATCAATGCATTTTTTACAAATTTTTAGGCCGGTTGTATCAAATTTTTAATAATTTCCGAAATTATAAATTTTCAACAGGATGATTTTCGCACGTAAATGCAAATCTACCGATTATCTCATCCATACCTTTACCAGAATATTACCACTAATAATCTGCTCTTTTTGTTCCGTGGAATACAAAAAAATTTGGAGCGAAACACGAAAATACCAATACCCGGTATTTACGCTTGGACGGCCTGAATGCAAGCAAATAACTTGGAATCCTATTGTTGTGCTAGGGCGTGGCGTAGGCTGCCGCCCGTTCTCACCGTGCCAGCATTGTATTACCCCTCACCCTAGGGCCAAACTGGTAATTTATTAAATTTAAGCGTATATGTCGATGCTTACGATGCTTATATTCTGTCTTATTCTGATTTGATGAATAATATAGTATTTTCTTTATCTTACTTAAGAAACGTCCAGGTTCCGGCTTGGATTTTCCATACCTTTATATATATATATATATATATATATATATATATATATATATATATATATATATATATATATATATTTGTGTATTTTTCTTGTTTTTCATGAACCATTTAATATATGTATAAATATTCTTTTTTGTATTCTTCGGGTGAAGTTCATATGAGGATGGTAAAAAAACAGCATGTATTGACGTTGTTCAAGGTATTTTCAAAAAAAATTTTCTTATTATGTTATTTTCTTTAATTTAATAATAATGAGATTGTCCTTAGTCAAACAACCTAAAACCTAAAATTTAGATATTTAGGTACGCACCTTCATCTTGCTATTTCTATTTTGATACTGAAAGATAAACTGTACCGATTGTGATGTTAGAAAAATAATTCTTTTAAATTATTTTTTAAATCAATACTTATTGTTTTTTTTTTAAGTGATAAAACAAAAATGTTTTAGTAGGATATTCCCATCTATAAATTTTTAAGATGGTATATCAATTTTTAATAAGATTTGTGTAAATGTGGCATAGGTTACTGATGTCGGTTCTTTCGTTAACTGCATTGTTTTTTCTTTTTTTATTTCCATCATTACCTTTCCACCCAATTTGTTGTAATTATGGTCACGTTCAAGTATTGTTGTATAGTTGTAGTTGAAGGAATGGCCTGTTTCTCGTACATATTTATTTAATGCAGTCGTAGTATTCTTCGTAAATTTGTGACCATTTGATCTATTTCTAAGTAACTGTGTGGTCATTCTTATATATATTTTTTGGACAATTGGCGCAAGGAATTGAGTCTACAACATTAGAAAAATTCATTTTAGGGATTTTACTTTTTAGTTTTGTAAATATAAAGTTTAGCTTATTTTGTGCTTTGTGGCAGACAACGATATGTCGGTTCAGAATATATTTAATTTCTTCTGAAAGTCCATTTGTATAAGATAAGGCGATAAAGATTAGTGGGAGGATTTTTAGAATTATAAAATTTGTGAATTCGATCATTTATTATTTTATCAATGTCCCTGTGTTTAAAGTTGTTTCTTTATAAGGTCTCTTTCACTTTTCTTAAAATAGGGGGTCTAAATTCAGGGGACTTGAAAGTGATGGCTCTGTCCACTAGACCAATAATAACACTATTTTTCTGAGGCATTGAATGATTTGAGTGGAAATTCAAGTATCTCCCTGACCAAGTGGGTTTAGTATACCGCTCAGTTAAGATTTCATTTTTTTTTCGGATAAGAGTCATATCTAAAAAGTTTGTCTTACCGTCTTTCTCTATTTCTAATGCGAATTGCAACATGTTGTGGAAGCTGTTAAACGCATAGAGAATTTTATTCGTTCTGTTAGAGGAAACAGCCATTTAACAGTCATCCACATATGTTTCAAGGAGTATTATATTGAATTTAAGATATTTGATATGCTTTCTTCTAAATATTTCATAACTAACTGAACAATGGTGGAGGAGATGAGTGAGCCCATAGCACAGTCATTTATTTGTTTGTAAAATGTATTATTATATTGAAAGTAATTTGTGTGTTTATAGTAAGGTCCACAGCAAATTTTTTTGAAAATGCCTTCAACAAAAGGCGAAACGTCAAAACATATTTTTTAACATCCACGTATGAATCTAACCCCAAGAATATCAAAAAGAATATATATATACATATATATATATATATATATATATATATATATATATATATATATATATATATATATATATATATAATGAGATTGCGCAATTTAAATAAATTGCTCCACTACACAATTTATCCTATTCCACCACCATCGAGATATTGGCCTACCTGTACCACCATACCAAGAAGAAAGTCAAAACACCCTCCCCGCCACAGTGATACGGCAGAGGTACATGTTTCGTCTCTACTAAACTCATCAAGGTACCGACATGCACATGTTTGTGCGGAAGGCAGTATGCAACACTGAACGCGGCTTCGGGGGTTAAACCACCTTGATACTCGAAAAAAATGGGTATACTAAAATTTTTATATAAAAATTGAACCGACTTCGAAAAGTGCGCTAAAAAGGGAAAAATAACTAGAAATTTTTATATGAAATTGAAATTTTTGAAGTCGGCGCCAAACTAATACCTGACAAAATGTGGTTTGCATAAACAGATTAAAAATACTTTATTTGTAATTGCTTTCTTACCATAATTTGTATATATTAGTAGTTATTTATTTTATTTAGAAATAATTTGGCGCCGACTTCAAAAATTTCAATTTCATATAAAAATTTCTAGTTATTTTTCCCTTTTTACCGCACTTTTAGAAGTCGGTTCAATTTTTTTATAAAAATTTTATTTTTCAATTTTTAGTTTTGAATTCTTTATGATATTCATAAATTATTTGAACTACATGCTAATCGAGATTAATGTACCTTACAATGACTCCAAGGTGGCAAAAAAGTACCCATTTTATCCAGAATTGTAAGTCACCCTAAAATGAATCACTAAGAATTCTTTGATTCTTAGAGTTCTTCAAATACCAATGAAATTGTGTCAAACAAATATTTAGTCTGTCATAGTAAATCCAATATCTTATATTTCAAATTAATTTTAGATTGGTAATATAAGCCCCAAAACCTTCCAATATCAATATTTAAAGAATATGAGTGTAAATTTCTTAGCCCGATATATTTTATATTGCATATTAAGTTTGTACACGTCCCAAGAACCCTGCAATATCAATTTTAGATAAAACCGGAAAATGTAAAATTTTTAATCCTTCATATTGTATCTAATCAATCTAATAGTTGTAAAAAATTAACGTCAGATTCATAATACACCACCCTCCAACGCCCTAATACCAAATCTAAAAAAATGTGAATAACGTAAAATTTTCAACCCACCATATTGGATCCGCCATAATGAATTTCAAAAAAACGATTTTAACGTCTTAATCTAATCTAAATCTAAACCCTTCAAAGCCTCCTAGTACCAATTTTATATGAAATTCAGAAATTAAAAATTTCTAAACGGTCATATTGCATCTGACGTATTAGATTTTCTTAAAATAATTTTATATTCACTATTTACATCCTCAAAAATGATTCAGTTTCACATTTGAACAAAATCGAAACATGTAAAATTTTTTGTCAGCTATATTGCATTCGCCATATTGAATCCTAAAAAAATAGGACTAAATTCATAATTTACACCCTCCGTTTTTGAGAAAGTCGAGATATGTGAAATTTTTAGAACACCATAATGAATTCGCCAGATTGAGTTTTTCAAAAAATATTTTAATTTCGTAATTAACACTAACAAAAATCCCTCCATACTGACTTCAGACAAATTCCAGAGATGTCGGATTTTTAATCCGCCATATTTAATTTTCTTTAAATAATATCAGATTCGTAATGTGCTATCCCAAAAACTCCCTCATATCAATTTTGAAAAACATCGACCACAATTAATTTTATCCATTAGATTCGTCATGTGCTACCCCAAAAACTCTCCCATACCAATTTTGGTGAAAATCAGACAAAATTGATTTTTTGGCAGCCATATTGGATCCGCCATATTGAATTTTTTAAAAATAATTTCAGATTCGTTATGTGAGATGCCGAAAACTTCGTCATACCAATTTTCGAGAAAATCGGACAAAATTGATTTTTTCGTCCGCCATATTGGATCCGCCATATTGAATTTTTTTTAAATAATTTTAGATTCGTCATGTGCGACCCCAAAAACTCCCCTGTACCAATTTTGGAGAAAATCGAACAAAATCGATTTTTTTGTCCGCCATATTGGATCCGCCATATTGATTTTTTTTTAAATGTTTTGAATTCGTAATTTGCGACCTCGAAAACTCCCCCATACCAATTTTGGAGAAAATAGGACAAAATTAAATTTTTTGTCCTCTATATTGGATCCGCCATTTTGAATTTTTTAAAAATAATTTCAGATTCGTTGGGTACAATCCCGAAAATTCCTCCATACCAATTTTGGAGAAAATCGGACAAAATTAATTTTTTTGGCCACCATATTGTCAGCGCCATCTTGGATTTTACTTCACCAATATCGTCCAAAAAAATATGGTACCACCCAGCAACTTCCTTTACATAACGTAAAAAATTTCATTCAAATCGGTCAAGCCGTTCCGGAATAATCGGTGTACATACATAAAAAAATATATATATACAGGGTGTCCAAGATAAGGATCCTAAGCATGGGGATCTCGGAAACAGTTGGAGATACGAGGTCGGTTAAATTAGAGAAAAGTTGCGCAATTTAGTGCTAAATTAAACGCAGTTAAAAAAATTTAAAAATTTCAAACACTTCCGGAGATTTCCGGAAAAAATCAAAATTTGGCAAAATCGTTTTTAATTTTTGCAGGCTTTATTTAAAGAGATATCAGAAAATAAAAGGTAGATTCTCATTGCCACTTTTTATTTTTTATAATATGGTCTAAACAAAATTTAAATCCGACGTTTCGTTTCTGAGATACCATCATGAACTTTCATTTTTTATATGGAACAAAAAAAAGTATCCCTTGTATTTGATAGCATTTTTTATTACAAATTCAACGATGTATCACCCTTGCATATCGAATACGTAGTTCAAGTACTTTCCATAAGAGCTCCATGAGAGCGAGAGAGAAAGGTATATCAGTTTTATAAAAGCCAATGAACTACACACTTGATATGCAAGTGTGATACACCGTTGAATTTGTAATAAAAAATGCTATCAAATACATGGGATACTTTTTTTTGTTCCATATAAAAAATGAAAGTTCATGATGGTATCTCAGAAACGAAACGTCGGATTTAAATTTTGTTTAGACCAAATTATAAAAAATAAAAAGTGGCAAGAAGAATCTACCTTTTATTTTTTGATATCTCTTTAAATAAAGCCTACAAAAATTAAAAACGATTTTGCCAAAATTCGGTTTTTTCCGGAAATCTCCGGAAGTATTTTGAATTTTTAAAATTTTTAAATTGCGTTTAATTTAGCACTAAATTGCGCAACTTTTCTCTAATTTAACCGACCTCGTATCTCCAACTGTTTCCGAGATCCCCATGGTTAGGATCCTTATCTTGGACACCCTGTATATGCGACGAATTGAGAACCTCCTTCTTTTAGAAGTCGGTTAAAAATGACTATTTTTGTGAATAATAAAAAAAAATTGGAAAATATTGCAGATATAAGCCGTCAAGTAGAATTTATTTTGAAAATCCTTGCCAATGGTGTTATTTTTTTCTATAACGCATTGTTTAAAAAATGAATAAAAATTTATTTCACAAATTTTAGAAGAGTATCTTCACAGTGCAATTCCTGGACCATATATGAGGTTTTCCCTTGATGTCACGATATTCTCCTGCTAATTTTGAGAAGCTCTTTTGAATTTCTTGGCATCTTCAGTTTCTTTTTGGATTCTCATGTTGGCTATAGATACTCGCTGAAAATAATTATAGAGTTTAATAATGTTTAAGAAACGTGCATCATAAGGCTCTTATTTTCGCTTTATGAATTTCGTCAAAATAATTCTTATTATAGAGAACCGTTAGCACCTGCCGCGTTCACTTCTAATTGCTATTTCTTCGGTAATAATTTGAATAATGAAGTGGTTAAATGCTGAAAATATCTCCAAAAGTATAAACAATTTATTTAGCCCAAAAAAATCAATTTTTTGAAAATCTCAAGGTGGTGTAACTTCTTAAAGTGATGTGTCATAATCAGCTTCTGGTTTTATATAGATTTCTTATTCTGTATTTTGATGTCTATCAACATCAGAATAGTGGTAATACTGACGACAAATATAATTTACTTCTCTAACTATTAATGTTTCTTTCTATATCTTGATATGAGATTCTAGTTGAAACCGAATTCTACCATTTCTCCTCATTTCGGAGATTTTGTGTTCCAAATTCGGAATGAGACTAGACAAGACGAAGACATTATCTTGACAAATCTCATCTTATATAGTCTTAGTAGTATCTTGGTTGTTAGATATATAATTACTAGCACCCAGAGAGTTTTTTAATCAACAAATATAGCTTCACAAATTATAAATTTTTAATCTTGTATCTTTTCCTTTCATTTTAATTAAAAAATTTTTCGTAAGTGGCTGTGGGTGTATTATGATATTCGCAATTTTGTATCCAATCTTGACTGCTTGCTCTGAAGAGAGGCTTCGACACTAGAAACTAGTTCTTCTACTGGTACGCACCTTGTAGTGATGGTGAAGTTCTTTCCTTTGGAGAAGGTAGTTTTCTCTGCTTCGGTAAATTGTATACTTGACAAATTGACAACTGTGTTCATTGTGTGCTTGCTGGATTATTGTTGCTTAAAGGTCCTTCGAATTTTCTTTTTTGCTTCATAGTCACTTGTTAACGGATTTCTTCTACTTGAGCGTGGGTGATTTTATCTAGCGTTGCAAATTTGTCCTGTTCCATTGGAGATGATTATCTTGGATTTAATTCATAGAGATTAAGGGCATTTATATCCAGATCACGACGAATTGCCTTGATCCTTTCTCTAAAAAGGGCCGTTCTGGCATGCTTGTAAATATTATTAGCACTTCTAGAGGTTCGTGGTATCTTATCTGCAACGATTTTGGTATTACATTTTCACCATGACATCTTAGATGAAAAGTTAGGCATATTATTTTGATCTTACTGCTGCGGAGATCGTCAAAGGTTTTGGCATCTTTTTTGATATCCTCTTCGATAGTGTCGCAATTAGCAATGCCCCTGGTGGTAGGGACATGTAGCTAGCGATCTATTTTCGACCACCGTAGTAAATATATGGATGTTTCGTCCCGAGACCGGTGGTGGACTTATCAGTGGGATCCACCGGTATCTTTCCGAGACATCCTTGTACTTTCCACAAACTTGGACCTCTATTTAAGTCCAGTTTTGCCGGAAAGCGGTGGTGAGATGTTAAGTTCCACAACATACCCCCCTAAGGCATTTGCTTTCCGGCTTAAACTGTCGGACAGTCCAAGCCGTTAGAAAGAACAGGCCTGAAAAGGAAGTGGAACGGACATCCTGGGTGGTCTTCCAATGGCCGGGTCAGGCATAATCAAAGTCAACGGCGGTTAAGACCCTCATCTGCCACCGTCCCTGCTCGGGCGCTATGTCGCAATTATCAATGCCCCTGGTGGTAGGGACATATAGCTAGCGATCTATTTTCGACCACCATAGTAAATGTATGGACGTTTCGTCCCGATACCGGTGGTGGACTCATCAGTGGGATCCACCGGTATCTTTCCCAGACATCCTTGTACTTTCCACAAACTTGGACCTCTATTTAAGTCCAGTTTTGCCGGAAAGCGGTGGTGAGATGTTAAGTTCCACAACAATAGTCATTCGATATTTTAATCTTGGAATAAAGTCCCTGAAGATCGCTCGTGCAATCGTAGGCGAAATGTCCGATAAGAATTCCAATTTGACACGGTCTAAACCCAAAAACCATGATTTTCAACTTGACCAAAGCCGTGAAAGCTTTTGTTCTTTAAATCCTTCACCTATTAACTAGTATGAAAAAAACTCCTAAAGTAGAAAAACGGAGCAATACTCTTTAGAAAAACAATGTACAATTGAAGCATTATAGAGGTCGTTTATATTATCGGCGATCAGGACTACGTCATCCGCATAATGAATGTTATTAATCCAAGAAAGTATTCAGCTAAGGACAGCTTTTAAAACACAATGATTCGAATGTTGCGATTTTTAACTGACTTCTAAAAAAAGGAGGTTCTCAATTCGTCGACTATGTAAATTTTTTTATGTATTAGTCCGGAAAGGCGGCACCGATTTAAATCAAATTCTTTACGTTATGTTCAGGAAGTTGCCGCGGTGGTCCCTTATTTTTGTAGATGCAATTGATGCAGTAAAACCCAAGATGGCGCTTACAACATGGCGGCCAAAAAAATTGATTTTGGTCCGATTTTCTCCAAAATTGGTACGGAGGAATTTTCGGGGTTGTACCCAACAAATCTGAAATTATTTTTAAAAAATTCAAAATGGTGCATCCAATATGGAAGACAAAAAATTTTTATTTTTTTCCGATTTTCTTCGAAATTGGTATGGGAAAGTTTTAGAGGTCGCACATAATGAATTCACAATATTTTTAAAAAATTCAATATGGCGGATCCAATATGGCGGTAAAAAAATCAATTTTGTCCGATTTTCTCCAAAATTGGCACAGAGGAGTTTTCGAGGAATAAGAGGAATCTAATTTTTTTTTTAATTCAATTTGGCGTATCCAATATGGCGGACGAAAAAATCAATTTTGTCCGATTTTCTTCAAAATTGGTAAGAGGGAGCTTTCGGGGTCTCACATATCATCTGAAGTTATTTTTAAAAAATTCAATATAGCAGATCCAATATAGCGGACAAAATAATTTTATTTTGTCCAATTTTCTCCAAAATTGGTACGGGGGAGTTATCGGAGTGGCACATGACGAATCTAAAATTATTTTTAAAAAATTCAATATGGCGTATTCAATATGGTGAATAAAAAATTAATTTTTTCCGATTTTTTCAAAATTGATATGGGAGTTTTTGGGATAGCACATTCCAAAAAATTAAATATGGCTGATCTAAGATGGCGGATTAAAGATTCTACATATATCGATTTTGTCTAAAGTCAGTATTGGAGGATTTTTGTTATTGTTAATTACCAAATTAAAATATTTTTTGAAAAACTCATTCTGGAGGATTCAATATGGTGTCCTAAAAATTTTACATTTTTCGACTTTCTCCAAAACTGATATAATGGATTCTTGAGGGTGTAAATTATGGATTTAATAGTATTTTTCAGGATTCAATATGGCTGACTAAAAATTTTACATTTTTCGATTATGTTCAAATGTGGAACTGAATCGTTTTTGAGGATGTTAATAGCGAATATAAAATTATTTTAAGAAAATTTAATATGTCAGATGCAATATGACCGTTTAGAAATTTTAAATTTCTAGATTTCATCTAAAATTGGTACTAGGGGTCTTTGAAGGGTTTAGATTTAGATTAGATTAAGAAGTAAACATTATTTTTTTGAAATTCAGTATGGCGGATCCAATATGGTGGGTTGAAATTTTACCTTATTCGCATTTTTTCAGATATGGTATTAGGAGATTGGGAGGCGGTGTATTACAAATATGAATTTAATTTTTTAGAACCATTAGGTTGATAAGATACAATATGAGGTACTAAAAATTTTACATTTTTTTGTTTTACCTTAAAATTAATATTGCGGGGTTCTTGGGGCGTATACAAAAAACTCAATATGCAATATAAAATATATCGGGCTAAGAAATTTACGTCTCAAATTCTTTAAATATCCATATTGGAAGGTTTGGGGGCATACATTACCAATCTAAAATTAATTTGAAATGTAAGTTAGTGGATTTACTATGACAGACTAAATATTTGTTTGACACAATTTCATTGGTATTTAGAACCGTAATAATCAAAGAATTTTTAGTGTTTCATTTCAGGGTGATTTACAATTCTGGATAAAATGGATACTTTTTTGCCACCTTGGAGTCATTGCGAGATACACTAATCTCAATTAGCACTTAGTTCAAATCATTTATGAATATCATAATGAATTCAAAACTAAAAATCGAAAAATAAAATTTTCTTAAAAAAATTGAACTGACTTCTAAAGTGCGCTGAAAAGTAAAAAATAACTAGAAATTTTTATATGGAATTGAAATTTTTAAAGTCGGCGCCAAATTATTTCTAAATGAAATAATAACGACCAATATATACAAATTATGGTAAGACAGCAATTACAAATAAAGTATTTTTAATATGTTTAAGCGAATCACATTTTGTCAGGTATTAGTTTGGCGCCGACTCCAAATTTCAATTTCATATAAAAATTTCTAGTTATTTTTCACTTTTTAGCGCACTTTTAGAAGTGGGTTCAATTTTTTTATAAAAATTTTATTAAATAAAGAATGCAATGAAAACTAAGTTTGTTGCTTATGAGTATAATATATTAAAAACAAAAATAACAATGCTGGTTTAAAATAACTGAAATATTTGTTATCTGCCTATTTTATACAATCGTTATACAAACTTAATGAAAAACTATGACCTCGAAAATTGCTACTTTATTTAACTTACCATTAAAACAATCAATATATGCAGCACGTTCTGGACTACGCGACATTTACTCACCTAAATACGAGTTTTACGGGCCATTTTCCCGGTGAAAATTCGCTATCGACGTCTAATGGGCTCAAGTTCGTGTTGCGAATCCAAACGGCGGTATTATACCCGAAGAAGGCGTTAAATAATGACGAGCTTCGGTAAAATTTTATGATTACTAAATTACGACAACGGCTGTCTGGCATATAAGTACAAAGCTTCTCGAACGGAATTTATAGGACAAATATATCAGTATAACTTTGTAACTAATTTTATTTTATTTTAACCAACGAGCTTTCTTACCCGAGTTAAATGGGTGGTTGACCAAATACAATTTTTAAAAAACAGAAAGGTTTCCTACGGATATTTATTAATACTCAGAGTTGAAGTTTGACAATATTTTGTACAATATTAACAGACAACTAAGTAACAAATGACATTATTCTTAGCGTTTAACCTATATTTATAATATTTCGTAGCGTCTGTTACCTAAGCATAATAGGAATGTTGACTATTTTTTGGAAAGTGTCCAAAACAGTCGATAACTACGTAATATTGCCCAAAATATTTAATATTATTTTTTTAATACGACTAATACTTTAAAAATCAAATATTTGAAATTCCGTTTCTAATTTCGCTCCAAAACCTCTGTGATGTGACTGCGTCTCCTGTGCGAAGTTAGCGACGTTATTCGGAAACGTTTCTACCAACGACAAATTTTTAGAAGGGAACTTGTTAATTGCGCCTACTCTTTGAACAACAAATTAGACAAAAAAAATTGGAAGATTAAGTGCTTAATTTCGTGATATTCTAAAATATTTCACCATAATGTTGTACTTAGTGGAAAAATCAAAAGCCGTGAAGCATAAGTTATAGACAACCAGTTTTAACCAAGGGCCCGTATAAGTTAACATATAAAATGTGCCAGCAACGAACAGTGGATTAATAAAGAAATATGCAATTTTCAGAAGGGAAGATTCGATTCTAAAACTTGAAAATATTTTTCGAAAACGACTATTCTATTGAAGAAAATAACATACCCTATAAAACACAAAGTAGAAACTCCCAGCGACGGACAGTGGGTCAATATAGAAATATGCAATTTTTATAAGGAATGTTTCGAGTCTACAACTCACTTCTGGCATAATTTTATAGATTTTCTTATAGAAATCGTAGTTTCCTAATCTGATTGTCTTTTCGTCTGTGCAAATTTTAGGCTGTTAGGTTTATTAGTTAAAAGACTGCATATATCTTCGCATCTCATACCAAAATTGAATGGTGTTTCATTTTTTTTATAGCGTTAATGATATTAAATACGAAGTAATCAATATTACGTTGATCTCCATAGCAGTTTTTGTCTTTTGCCATAATTTAAGTTCTGTTCATTTATTAATAACACAGGTTTACAAAAAAAAATGTGGATGCCTATTTAACCAGACTATTTTATTCTTATGTAATTAGACGTGCTGAACCGAAATCTGGGGTTCGCTAACATCTATTACGTCAGGTTCAAGAACATCTCAAGATCAAGTATAATTAGACGTGCTGAACCCAAATCTGAGGTTCGCTAACCTCTATTACGTCAGGTTCAAGGACATCTCAAGGTCAATGCGAGTAAAATTCACTAAATAAATGTGAAGAAGTAAATACATACGTTTTTAAGGTTGCTGAATCCGAATTCGTAGTTTGTTTAATCCCTCAAGGTCAACCAGAGGTCATTTCAGAGTTACTTCAAGGTAAAATTGAGAAAAATCAGCTAAATAAATCTGAAAAAAATAGTTTTTGGGGTTGCTGATTCCAAATTTGTGGTTTGTTTAATCCCTTAAGGCCAGCCAGAGGTCATTTCAAGGTCGAATTAAGAAAATCTACTAAATAGATCTGTAAAAGAATATAGGTAGACTTTTGAGGGCGCTGAGTCTAAATTCGTGGTTTGTTTAATACCTTAAGGTTAACCAGAGGTCATTTCAAGGCCATTTTAAGATCAAATTGAGAAATTCCACTATATAAATCTGTAAAAGAAGAAAACCTACTCGCAGGTAGATTAATATCCTTTACATAGCAGACAGGCAAGCCGATCAAATTTTTGAACCGAAACTCAAGCTCCCAAGACTTCGTACCCCACGCACAGCCAGATCGATGTCCGTTACACAGCAGATATGCAAGCGGAGTTAGTTATTATGAAATAATAATCCAAAACCCAAGCTCCCAAACTCACATAACCCACGCACAGCAAGATTGAGATCTATTACACAGCACACAGGGGAGCGGATCGAGTTTTCAAGACGAAACCTAAGCTGACAAAATCACACACTCTACGTGCAGCGAGATTGATTGCCACTATACAGCAGACAGGTGACAGGACCAAGTTTTTATAAATAAAATAAAATAAAATAAATAAATAAGCTCTCATAACCTCATATCCCACGCGCAGCAAGATCAATCTCCATTACGCAGCAGACAGAGGTGAAAAGCAAGGATTTATGAGTGTATGAGATAAAACCCAAGTCCTCCGAAAACCATATACTCCAGGCACAACATGTATTGTAACATTTAAATTTACCAGTTTGCATCAATGCTACATGTTTTTAGTAATATGATGTAATTTGTATATTTTTACCTAATTAAATTTAATTATTTATCCTGTAATTTAAAATTTGTAAACATGGAATTTGTTTTTTTTTTGGTTCACAACTCTTTTGGTCTTATAACTTATTACTCTTTCTTCTTAACAGAGTTTGTAAAATGCTGTAGTTTATATATCACATTATTTGGTTTGAATTTAAAAGGTAATAAAATATTTTATTTTTAATAAATTCTCATTTATTTACATTCCATTTCAGTATTAAAAATATAAGGTTATAAGCAGTAATATATTTCAGTTAGCATTTGTTGTGGATGTATACCAGATTCATTTGATACGAGCACGACATATAGAGTCCGATCATTTAAGGTTGAGTATACAGTATGGTATTTGTCACATTTCCTTTGAAGTTTGTTTTAATCAAGATTAGTAACTCTGGACTGTTTGATCATAATTTTCTTTTTGATAATTTTCCATATCTTGCCAATATTTAATGTATTTCCTGGTAATCATGGTAAGTTCGGAACTAGGTTAGAGTGCTCCAGGTTGAGAATAAGGTTGGCAAAAGTTAAGAACAAATCCCTAAAATTTGTCATGGAGGCTGCGATAGAGATTTTCATTTTCGTTTCTTTTACGATTGAACCGTCAAAGACAGTAGACAAATCCTGCCATTAGATTTGAAAGGACAGACTGCCATGTGCTTTTTTATTTCAGTCCATTAATGAATGAGGTAAGATTTTGCCCCCTTATCTTTACAAGCATGTGGTAAAAATAACAACATTTGTTTCATGGCTTTTTCTTCTTTGGCTTCGTTCCATTTTCTTTTTCTGGTCTTTCCATTTTCTGATTTTCTCGGCTGTACAAGTTTCTGACTGTTCTGGCTCTATTTTTCCTGGTCGTATTGCACCAACATTTTGACTTTGACGATTGGACTCATTTTACATTTGAGTTCCGACTAAATAAAGCTCCATCCATCGGCGATCAACAAGGATCCAGATAACGCTAGATCCAATAAATAAAAATGGAAGGTATCGTGTAAATAAGCAACAAGGTAGGAGGAAACTTTCTTTTAGAAAATAGGACCTAGACATCAATTTTTTTATGCATATAGAATATAATATAAACATATTTACCTATAGCATAACATAAAATGTAAAAAACATCTTGGTAACTTTCTTTATAAAAAGTTACTTTCTATACTCTTGGTAATTGAAGGTTCTAGAACGTTTTGCGGCTAAATTTCTATATAACCTTTAAAAATGATACAACACCTATAGTTGTCAAGAAAGGTACATAAAGAAAATTGTAGGTACCACTCTTTTTTATGTATATATTTTTTTGGAATAAAATGGTAATTGTTATTTTATTTTAAATAAATCGTTTTATTATGGAGCTATACACCAGCAGTCAGTAAATTAACATCATTCCTAATACCTATGTGTTTTCCTGTTTTATCAATGGGTAAGTAACACAGATAATGAAAACTGGTGGCGCCTATTGGGTAATAAAAGCAAAACACAACTATTTCTAAAAGAGATACGGACCTAACCTCCGACATATTGAGCTACCGTACGTATGCGTTGCCGTACCCTGTGAAAAGGGAGACGCTATAGTATGAGAGTTTGAGGTTTGTGTTTTACACTTATAAAAACTCGCTTCGCTTGACTAGCTGTTATGTAACAGATATCGATCTAGCTGCGCGAGGAGTATGTGGTTTTAGAAGCTTGAGTTTCGTCTTGAAAACTCGCTCCGTTCACGTGCCTGTGTGTGGTACGTGGTTTTGGGTGCTTGAGTTTCGGCTCAAAAACGCGATCCGCTTGTCTGTTAGCTGTGTAATGATTTCGATCTAGCTCCACGTGTGTTCTCTTTTTTATAGATTTATTCAGTGGATTTTTTAAATTTTACCTCGAAATGACTTTGAAATGACCTCTGGTTAACCTTGAGGTGTTAAACAAACCACAAATTCAGATTCAGCACCTCCAACAGTTTATGTATATTCTTTTACAAATCTATTTAGTAGATTTCTCTCAATGTGATCTTAAAATGACCTCTAGCTGAACTTGGGATATTAAACAAACCACGAATTCGGATTCAGCGACCTCAAAAACGTACGTATCTACTTCTTCAGATTTATTTAGTGAATTTTGGTTCATTTCACCTTGAAATGACCTTAAACCTGAAGTGATAGAGATTATCGGACCTCAGATTTGGATTCATAATAAAATAGGCATCCACTTTTTTTTTTTAAACCCGTGTAATTAAATATACGACTAGCTGATTATCCAAGTATTGCTCTTAGCATGAAACTATTGGAAATATCGTGATTTTTTTAGACAAAACTAGTTATTACATTTTCCCAGAGGTCAATAAAAATATTTAGTGTATATGGATTCCTTTTAAACGGTAAAATTGAATCAATATGTAATTTTAATAGCTGATAATTGATATTTGACTATGTCTGTGTCTGACTGTTTTCCTTAGGAGTGTTTTTATGAGAAAATCCTTATATTATAAGGACAGGCGTACTCTGACTTAATGCAATTAGCAAAGAAAGCTCTACTTTACATTGCAAGGAATTGCCAGGAAAAGTAGAAATTTTTCTCGTGGTAGAGCACCACCATCTGCAGACTGATTTCAAACGTATTGGTTCTCGTCAGTGCATGGTAAGCAAGCACACCTAAATATAAGAAATTCAATTTATTTAAGCAAACCTATATCGAACTAAATAAAAAGTCAAATACAAGCAGCACTATCTCCTAGCATTCAGCGCAATCCAAATAAAATAATCCCAATGAACTTACCAACCGTGAATTCAATTTACTTTACAGTTAGCATATAAAAATACAAGCATATATAAAGAAACTTTAGTTCTCAACCAATTGAAAAAGCCTTATTTTATAATACGGTATTTAGTTTACTATGAAATTTAGGTAGTAGTTCAAATAACTACGAAAAGAATAGTGGTGCTTATACAAGTTAAAAACTTTCCCTGATAAATAACTAGGTGTTTTCACACCTCTATACACCATTTTCTCATAAAGTCCCACAAAATGGAGATAAAAAATTTGTGACTGTAAAACGAAACCAATAAAGCTTGCCAATATCATAACATCAGAAATCTGGTCCGTCTGATTCGATTATGCTGCATCGAATAACAATGTAAAATTTTATAATCACAGTCTCTGAGAGGTGACTTCAAAAAAGCATAGCATATAGCATATTATATGGCAAGTTTAAATATAGACGGATAACTATAAAAACGAGTAATCACATGATTTTTTCTGATAAAAAAACGAAATATCAGTATTTTTATTTTTGATCCTAGAGAGCTTTGCTATAGCTGATTAATTATATCTAATTTATAATTAAATATTAACTTTTAAGTATTACTTATGTAATTTAACAAAATCGATAGTGAAGTAAAGTGAAAATTTGTAGATTACACCATTAGAGCAACTTATAATAACGCAATATTGCCTTCCTTACGTTACCCAAAACCTTATTTGCTTGAACAAAAAAAAAGTCCCTTAAAACGTAATATGTTTTGTGTTACATTACCTTTATTTGGAACAGAGCAGCTGTACCTGAAGTGGACCTTTTTTTAATTCAGTCTTTTGTGCTTTACCTTTTCATTCCATCTTTTGTTATTTGACTTTTTCTGCCACCGTTATTATCCTGTTAGTGCTACAGATAACTACAAGGAAAATCTATTGTAAAGGACAATTTTCCAGCAGACCTTGTGTGAGAGTTTAAAATGGTTCCTTTATTATTTTTCATTTGAACGATATTTTTATGAAAGAAGTAATGTTTCCGATATCTACATCTGCGAAACTATTTAATTCACGTATAATATAAATAAAATTTTTCCCGAAATGGCTATGGGCCTTAAATAATAAAATACATATCGGGCATCTCATTTATAGAAAATCTAAACCTTTTTGTTTAAAATAATTGGTTTGCTATAAACCTACTAAAATACTTTGGTGTAAAACATTTTTTCTATTCTCTCCAATAAAAAAATTACTTTACTATAGTGGCACACAAAATGTCTAATTTTAAGAATATATTTAGGTTTCTCGAAAACTTACAATTTGACATGTGCGATATGTTTCTCAAAAAAAACAAACAGACAGAATAGAATCAAAAGCAATCTTGAAAAACCATGTTACCAAAACTTTCATCTAATTACATAGGTCTTCAAATAAAAACGAATGCCAATTTAACCAGATCATTTTGTTCTTATGTAATCAGATGCCCTGAATCCAAATCTGAGGTCCGCTAACCTCTATAACGTCAGGTTCACAGTGAATTCAAGGTCAAATGGAGTAAAATTCACTAAATAAATCTGAACAAGTAGATACGTACATACGTTTTTGAGGTCGCTGAATCCGAACTCGAGGTTTTTTTCTTCCCCGAAGATCAGACAGAGGTCATTTCAAGTTCGTTTCAAGGTCAAATTGAGCAAAATCTACTTAATATGTCTGTAAAAGAAGATATATAGACTTTTGGGGGTTCAGAATCTGAATTTGTGGTTTGTTTAACACAAGGCCATTTCAAAGTCAAATTAAAAAAAACTAAATAAAGCTGTAAAAAAAGGGAACCATGCGCAGCTAGATCGATATCCGTTACATAGCAGACAAGCAAACGGATCAAGTTTTTGAGCCCAAACTTAATCTCCCAAAATCACGTACCCCACCCAGGCATGTAAACGGAGCAAATTTTCAAGACAGAACCTAATCTTCTAAAACCACATAACCCTCGCACAGCTAGATCGATATTCGTTACATAACAGCTAGACAAGCGAAGCGAGGTTTTGTAAGTATATAATACAAACCCCAAACTCTCATACATGCTGTGCCTGGGATATATGGTTTTTGGAAAGCTTGGGTTTTATTTCATACATTCATAAATCCTTGCTTTTCACCTCTGTCTGCTGCTGGGATGTGTGATTATGAGAGCTTATGTTTTGGCATATTTATAGAAACTTGGTCCAGGCGTCTGTCTGCTGAGTAGTGGCCATCAATCTAGCTGCATGTAGAGTGTGTGGTTTTGGCAGCCTGGGTTTCGGTTCAAAAACTTGATCCGCTTGCCTGTCTGCTATGTAACGGATTTTGATCTAGCTACGAGTGGGTTTCCTTCTTTAATAGATTTATTTATTGAATTTCTTCAATTTGACCTTGAGCTTACCTTGAAATGACATCTGGTTAACCTTGAGGTATTAAATAAACCAAGAATTTAGACTCAGCGCCCTCAAAAGTCTACCTGTCTTCTTTTACAGATCTATTTGGTAGATTTTTCTCATTTTGACCTTGAAATGACGTTGAAATGACCTCTGGCAGACCTTGGGGGCTTAAATGAACCACGAATTTGTGTTCAGCTACCCCGAAAATCTACATATCTTCTCTTTCAGATATGTTTAGTGGATTTTTCTCAATTTAATAATGAAATGACCCTCAAATGACATCTGGCTGACCTTGGGGGATTAAACAATTTCCGAATTCGGATTCAGCGACCCCTAAAATCCAGATCTTTTTTTCAGATTTATTTAGTGGATTTTTCTCAATTTGACCTTATAATTACTATTAATTGACCCCTAGTCGACCTTGGGGATTTAAGCAAACCACGAATTCAAATTCAGAGACCTCAAAAAAGTACGTATCTACTTCTTTAGATTTATTTAGTGAATTTTACTCTATTTGACCTTGAAATGACCTTGAGCTTGACGTGATAAAAATTAGCGGACCTCAGATTTGGATTCAGGGCATCTAATTACGTAAAAATGAAGTAGTCTAGTCAAATAGGCATCCACTATTTTTTTGTAAACCTGTATTAATGTCATATACTCGAAACTTAAACCGAATATGAAAAAATTAAAAGCAACAACATACTTTATTTTTTGAAACTTCTAAAACATATCTAGGGAAAGATGGTAAAGTACCTACAGGTATATATTAAATTGCTACTTTTCAAATTTATATCACAGAAGTAACTCACCCCGATTATTTCAGAAAACAAAGTCAGCCTAGTTGCGAAACGTTGTGTTTGATGTACATGTTATAATGCAAGAGTAATTATATAAAATCCATTTGTTTTTGTTAGCAGATTACTTATAAATTGTTATTGTAAGTTGTCAGAATGCTAGTTTGAGTGATGGGATGGTAAATGTGTTATAGAAGTATTAGCTTTATATTTAAGTTAATAAACATTTTTTACAAAAATGATTTCTGAAATTTTTAAAGCTAATAATTGGCAATGTCTGCAAGACGAAAATGTTTGATTCCAATTCCTTGACAAGAAAAGAACCTCAACGGGGTTCTTACTCCAAAAAGGTTGTAGAAAAAACACCTGGTGAAACTCCTAATGACCATCCTAGAAAATAACTACCGAAGTTTTCGCTGATTGTGTGAATGCAACATTAATTACTACTTTTTTGCTTAAGAGTACAATTTTAATGTACTCTGTAATTTTCAAAAGAGAACAGTTTGGTTTTAAATACATAAGTTTTTCTTTCCTATTAAATGAATATAACACGAGGCAAACAATGCAAAAACACACATGTTGATATCGATCCTTATAGACTCTAATCTGCAAATTCACTAACATCGTTTAACTTGAAAACCATTCTATATTGACAGATCTAAACTGAAAAGAACATAAATAAATTAAGCAAGTTATAAACATAAAAATACAAGCATAATAAAATCGTTTTCTTTTATTACTAAACTGGCAAAAATGAAGAATTTGACCTATTTTTGAGATACAAATATCTCTTTTATTTATTTCAAATCTCTAAGTTCTTAATCTTGATATCCCTATATATGCATTTATTTTTTGAAATATGTGATATAAATTATAACACTATCATAAGTAAAACAATACTGATCGACGAGAACATTTTAAAAAACAGAGCAATTAGATTGGGTCTGTCTCAAATTTTTTTCTTCTTCTTATTGCGCCCTCTCCTTCCGAAGGTTGGCGATCCAAATGGCAATTGTGGCTCTGGAAGCTGCAGCACGAAATATGTCTGTAGATGAGCGATCAAACCATCTCCTCAGGTCTTTCAACCATGAATTCTGGCGTCTTCCTACTGATCGTTTACCCTGAACTTTACCCTCTATAATGAGTCGAAGTAGCTCATATCTTTGACCTCTCAGCACATGACCCAAGTATTGAATTTTTCTCTCTTTAATGGTGTTTAGCAGTTCTTTCTGTTTATTCATGCGCTGGAGTACTTCGTTGTTAGTGATCCTTTGCATCCATGAAATTCGCAACATCCGCCTATATATGTACATTTCAAAAGCCTCTATTCTTTTTTCTGTTTGTGGGTCCATTGTCCAACTTTCGCATCCGTAGAGTAAGGTAGAGAAAACGTAGCATCTGACCATACGAGTTCTGAGCTCTAGACTAAGGTCTGATCTTGTAAAAAATGTTTTCATGCTCATTAGTGTTTTTCTCGCTTGTTCGATCCTCGATAAAATTTCCTTCTGCGGGTTACACTGGCTGTTGATATTAACTCCTAGATATTTCATTGATGTTACCTGTTCTATTGTTTGTCCCTTGACATGCAGACGTACATTTATTGGCGCCTTTGAAAATACCACTATTTTGGTTTTAGAGACGTTCAGATGTAAGCCGAACATTTCGCTATGATGTACCACGGAATCTATTATGCTTTGTAGCTCTTGTACGCTGTTTGCTATTAGGACGGTATCATCAGCGTACCGAATGTTGTTGATCGTAGTTCCGTTAAACTTGATTCCACCTTGGGCATCGTCTAGTGCTTCTTTAAATATGGACTCGGAATACAGATTAAACAGGAGCGGAGATAGCACGCAGCCCTGTCGGACTCCCCGTCTAATCCACATATCTCCGGATGTTGTTTGTTCTACTTCGACTGTTGCCGTTTGGTGCCAATAGAGTTCTGAGATAATGCGTAGGTCTTGTTCGTCGACGCCGGTTGTTCTCAGAATTTCAATCATGTTTTGATGGTTAACGCAGTCAAATGCCTTTCGATAGTCTATAAAACATGCATATACATCCACGTTCATGTCTCTGCAGCGTTGTGTCATTACATTTAGGGAGAAAAGAGCTTCTCGTGTTCCCATTCCGTTTCGAAATCCGAATTGAGTGTTATCCATCTGATCTTCGCACTTCCTGTAAATTCGTGTATGGATGATTCTGAGAAAAGTTTTAAGGACATGAGACATCAGACTTATTATCCGGTAATCATCGCATTGTGAGGAATTAGGTTTTTTTGGCAGTGTTATAAATGTTGACTTTAGCCAGTCTAATGGTATTTTGCCGGAGTTGTATATGTTATTGAATAATGATGTTAACAAGTCTAGGCTTTTGCTTTCGTTGTCTGCAATTAATTTAAGTATTTCGACGTTGATTTTGTCTGGACCGGTAGCTTTACCATTTTTCTGTGCTTTTATTGCATGGCGAACTTCTTCTTTAGTTATTTCTGGGCCTTTTTCATTTATTTGACTGACTGCGGGTGGTGAAACACTGGGTCTATCATCATCGAAAAGTGTTTGAATGTATTCTTTCCATCTCTCTAATTTATCTACTGTCCCCAGAATTACCTCGTTATTATTCCCTCTTAAAATTGTTTCTTGCCGCTTTCTGTGTCTGCCTGTCATTTCTTTTATCTTCTTGTGGACGTTAAAGGTGTCATATCTTTTCTGAAGTTGTTCGATTTCCTGACATTTTGTTGACATCCAATCTTCTTTAGCTTCCCTGCACTTTTTCCTAATGATCTTATTGAGTTGCTTGTATTCTGTTGGGTTTGTTTTGTGTTTTCTTCTTTCATTCATGAGGTCTATGATTTCTTGCGTTATCCATTCTTGCTTTCTGTTGTTTTTTGTAAATCCAATGTCTTCTTCTGGAATATTTGTTATTTTAGTTTTTAACGCATTCCATGTTCCTTCAACGTCCCCTCTCCGTACCGATTTCTCCATTGTTTCCATTTCTTTCTCGATCTTGAGACTAATTTCTTTCCTTTTTATGGGGTTTTTCAATTGTGCGATATCTATTTTTCTTGCTACTTTTTCCCTTTTAACTTTCAGGAATCGTTTGAGTTTAAAGTCCATTACAACTGGATTGTGGTCGCTATAAATGTCTGCTCCAGGGTAGGTTTTTACGGATTTCATATACTTCTTAAAGTTTAGGTGGAGTAGAATGAAATCAATTTGATTCCTGACAATTCTTCCTTCTCTGTCTGCAGGTGACTTCCAAGTATACAACCTTCTGGGATGCTGTTTAAAGAAGGTGTTGGCCACCAACAGGCTGTTCTCCACGCAGAATTGTACCAGTCTATCTCCTCAGCGCCACGGCCAATTTTGGCATTAAAGTCCCCCATGATCATCGTCATCTCTCCACTCTTTGTCAGTCGCATTATTTCATCGATGTTGTTATAAAATTCTTCGATTTCTTGATCTGACTTGTCGCTTGTCGGAGCATAAACCTGAACCACATTCAGGTCTCTATGAGTTGTTCGCAGTTTCAGTAGTGCCATTCTATCATTCAGAGGAACGAAGTCCACAACCGACTGTGCCATTCTTTCCGAAAAAAAAATTTTTTTAGTGATCTGTTAATATTTTCAACCATAATCGAATTCAACCAAATTTCTCTCGGAACATTTTCAAGCGCGGTTAATTTTCATAGAAATAACTCTAAAATATTAAGAAATGCTTTCCCGTAAACATCATCAGCGAGTTTTATTTTAACTTAAAAGCGTTAGTAATTATTTATTTCCTATCAATTATTATTGACCCTGATATTCTACAATTTACTATTTAGAAAAAAAATATTTTGGTAAATTAAGCAACCAATTTCAATTTAAAACCTAACACCGCAAAAAGAGTTGCTGTTTGCTAGAAACGTTTTTCTTTAAGACAAACTACGAAAACTTTTCTTAATTTGGCGAGTCAGATGGAAAAATAAAAAGCTTAAGTCTCATTCTCGGTCTTGGTGTTAAAAATAAAAACAAGATAAATTTTTCAAGATATAATTGTACATTTTTGTACTACAATATATTTTTATACAAGTTAAAAAAAATTTCTTGTCACTTGTTGCTTGTATGAAAAGAGTTATATAGATTTCGAACACATTATTTTCCTTGAAAAATTCATATTATCGGATAAAACGAATGAAGAGATAAAATGTGTTGGGTCCACCATTTCGCAGTCCCACCGACAAGAAATGACTGGATGAGCCTTAATGAGGACCAACCCGCTCTGTATATATATATATATATATATATATATATATATATATATATATATATATATATATATATATAAATATATATATATATACTCACTTTCAAAATTTCTAAAAAATATTTTATCTAATTCCAAAGATGAGATTGAATTAACTTTAAACTGTACCTAATTTTTATATAAAAACAAAATATATAAACAAACTGAAGGCTGTGCAATGTGTAATAGTATCTCAAGTGACATTGCGCAACTCGTACTAGAGGACTTAGAAGAAGAAATCATCCCTAAGTTGAATTTTACTATGCCGTTTTTCTTTCGGTATATCGATGACTATATAGCCACCGCCCCTAATGATAAGATAAATCAAACACAATCCTTATTTGATAGTTACCAAAAAAATTTAAATTCACTATTGAAATTGAACAAAATAACAAAATAAATTTTTTAGATATAACTAAAAAATTTAAAAAATTATACAAAAACACAATGAAATACCAAAGAAACCTGGTCGTCTAGATATATCAATTATGATTCCAATCATCTGCTTTCCCAAAAAAAAAACTGTCGCTATAGGGTTATCAGATCGCGCAGTGCAGTTATCGGATTCTTAATTTAGATAGAAATCACTATAAAAAGCCAAAGACGCACTAATAAAAATCAATTCTCCTCAAGCTTTAGTCCATTCTGTTTTTAAAACGCGAATACACAAATTTTATAACAAAATTCAATATGAAGATGAAAAAACAATGTAGCCCAAAAACAAACTTACCTAACACGTCCATAAACGGGTTACCCGAACAATTAAAGAGTACGCTCTCAAAACACAATATTCTAGTCGCACACAGGGGATAGAATTATTTGAATTCGCTGTTCACAAAACTAAAGACAAAGACTCAAAAAGATGAAAAAATCTGCGGTCACATAAGTATGACAAGAAAAACCAAACAGCCCTTACTAAACATGAAGCCTAACATAATCTATATTTTAATAACGAAAAAACAAAAATCCTAAGGATTGAGCCTCACAAAAAAAAACGTGAAATTTACGAGGCGATCGAAATACAAAATAAATATTCTATAAATGACAAAAAAGACATAAACCTACTTAATGAAATTTATTTTAACGTATTAAAAATTAATTAAAAACAATGACATCAACGAAGGGAAAAAAATTATCCACCAGCAAAAAAATCAAATACCAATTTTATCGTGATGTGTGTTCAGATATTAGCAAGGTTTTCAATTAGTATACCTCTGGCAAATGGCAAATATATATATATATATATATATATATATATATATATATATATATATAGTTGTAATTATTTTAATTGTAATTTGTTTACTGACTAGAATGTAATTTTTGACGTTAAAATGAAAACGTGTTGTGTGTCCTTTTAATTGGAATGTATTTTGTATGGTAAGTCGGACGTAAACTTTTTAACGGAAGACCGTTTTAAATATTGCTCTTTTGCCATTGTAGATTTCTTGAAAAAGACACAAACCTGTGTCGAAACGTTCGATTATATGATTTAGACAAAAAAATTCTCTTTTCTTAAAAAGAACCATATTCTCAAGAAGAAAACAGACTATATATATATATATATATATATATATATATATATATATATATATATATATATATATATATATATATACAGGCGCTTTGAATTCAGGAAAATAGAGCCGATTTTGCCTGTTATACTATAGTTTATTCAAGAACTAGAGAGAGTAATAAATCATTTATTACCCTTTTTTCTTCGCAAACTACCTGTGTTGTTTAGTCCGGTGGCAAAATCTGTTGGACACATATATTTTTCATAGGAATGGGTTAGAAATTTTATATTCATAATTACCGGTCTATAATAATGGACTATTTGGGTTAGATAACAATAGATATTTCGAAGTATGAAGTGTTAAAAAGGATTTTATCCTTGTCAAAGGCGTCGGAAGGAGGAAGTTTATTTTATCACAAGTATTTATGGCATAGAATATTATTTCGGTAATAAACTTAAAATAAAAAGTTTTTATAATATTATTTTAGTTCTTATGATTTCTTAATAATTCACATGCATTACAAAATATAGACTATTTTGACATATTTAACATAAATCACAACTGTATTTTTATTATTTTTAATTTTGGCATCGAAACCGTTTTAGGAACATTCAGACTAAAACGTAGCCTTATTCTCTCAAAAAATTCTAAGTTATAATTTAAATACTTACAAAATACCCATTGTCAAAAATATATAAAATAATAAATTCGTATATATAATAATAAATTCGTATATATAATATTAAAATTTTTTTGGGGCCATCGGTCATTTTATTATCAATTAAAAACATTTTTAGGACATTTGACATTTCAGTTTATTTATTTCTTAACCGTCTGCAGAATTACAATTAAACACTAAAAAGAGATGCAAATTTAATTAATTTTTATATGTTACGGTTAAAATTACATCTCAGTTAATTTACTTTATTATATGGAAATCCGATAGACCTAAAAAATAAAATAAACATGTTAATTCTACACTCAAAAAAAACACACAAATACAATAATAAAATAATTAAAAAATTACGGCTAATTGGAATTAAATATATATAAAATTTAAGAGTGGGACACACTAAAATAAAAATATATAAAAAAATAAACAATATTAAACAATAAAATACAAGACAAAAATTGAAATAATAAAATGTGTTTACACTGGTTAGCATTGCGTATCTAATTCGTAATCAAAGTCAGTGAAGCAATCTTTTCTCAAATTAATTATAATTGATTCCTCTCTCTCCGATCATAAGATCGAGTTTCCACATTTTGTTTTTTCGCTTATTATATGGATTTTTCCCAATTTTCCGCACTGACGTTATTCAACAGAATATTTCAAAAGTTCAGTTAAATTATTAGTTTTGTAGGTTGTGTTATTTCTAGCAACTCCATTTATTCAAAAAATCTTTCAAAAGTTCAGTTAAATAACTAATTTTGTTAGTTGTGTTATTTCTTGCATTTCCATCTTTTACTTGAGAGAGATATTTCCTTCTGCAACGGACAGTTTCCGGACGATCTATAAGAACAGATTTCCAATCTGGTCTTTCCCAGCAAAAATTATGTTCTCTGAGCAATTTCCAGAGCTCAGTTCTTTTAATTTCAGGTAAATTCCGATCTTCATTGATGTTAGTTAGAATTTTGTCGACGGTTGGGATCTGCTTCTCAAAATAAAATGTATGTACAACTCCTTTTATTGCAGTTTTCATCTCTGTGGCTTGGGAGTACTAACAATTCCAGTCCTTCAGTATTTGGTATATAGTAGATTTTCCAACTTCTGTCATGTTGGAACACATCTCAATAGATTTTTTAACAATATTATCTAGATATTGATATCTTAAGGCATCATAAACGTTCATCGTAGTAAGTTTTTCGTTGAGGAAAAAATGCCCTGGTTTAATGATTTTGGAATAAATATAGAGATGGAAACCATATCTTTTGGGTATTTTACTGATATCAAATAGTATATAAAAACAAGCGCAAACAAGATAAATCACTAAGGACACACTATAAGGTGTACTTTGCTCACTGACAGAAATTAAATTGAGCTATCAAAAATTTTATTGTTGCAGTAAATTTAGAAAAACTTGTAATATTTAAATATTATGAAATATAATTAGATTTACGGCAGTCCTGTTACCTGCTGCACTGGAGCAGGTACGTTGGAGGTTTCGGTAACAATTTTATTACTCTCTGGTTCTTGAATAAAGTATAGGAATGTGTATGCTTGTGATCGCCCCCCCCCCCTCCCAATAGCCTTGAGTTCAGGAAAATAGACCCGATTTTGCCTCTTATTTATATTAGGAATGTGTATGCTGCTGGCATCCCCCCCTGTCGGCTAATTGTTTTTTCTTGTGATCGCGCCCCCCTCTCCAAGAGCATCAAATTCAGAAAGATAGAGCCGATCCTGCCTTTTCGAAATGGGAATGTTGCTGGTGTCTCCCTCCCCCATCGACAACTTGCTTTGGCTTGCCATACTGTACCTTTGTAATATCACCGCCCTCCCCCCCCCAAAGAGAAAGGCTGCCTGTATATATATATATATATATATATATATATATATATATATATATATATATATATATATATATATGTTGCAACGTTGTAACATAGGTTTTCACTGATGGTACATTAATGTTTTTCCGGTTTTCAATACATTTGTCAGTAGAATGAACTTTACGACGTTTCGCCAACATCTCAGCTGACATTTTCAAGTCAAGCTTGCTCGACGCCTGCTCGGCTTAGAGCAAATATATATATATATATATATATATATATATATATATATATATATATATATATATATATATATATATATATATAGGGTGTTTGGTACATATATGCCTTAGTACATAAATGCACGGTTGTCGAGTTACAGCACATTTTATAATTTTTCGGTTTTCTGACAATTGGTGACTGAAAATTTAATTTTTATGATACTGGTATAATTTCTCGGTTTGAAATATTTTTTTCTTATTCTTTGGTTGATACATTATAACAACAACAAGAGGACTAAAATTAATATAACACACAAAAAACTGTTCACTCAGAAATTTTATTCACCTACGAAAATTCAAGTGTCATTCTTAGATTTGAGTGATGTTTTTTTCTAACAGTGAGAAAAATAAATCCATTCAATTTATTTTAAAAATAATCTTGTTAAATTATCTTTACAGTGGTTTATCGAAACCAGTAGTTTTTTAAACAAATTACGTCAAAATCCGCTGATAATTTTACATTTTATCCATTTTGATGAAAAGTAATCCCTTTAACCATTTAAACCATTTACCGGCACTGTTTTCGTTTTTCGTTTAAAAAGTGGTTTAAAAAAGAATTTTAAAAGTCTTTGCCCTATTAGCTTTACCAAATACACAAACTTTTATGCCCAATTTAAAAGCTTTCCCGTTTTTAATTTCTTGTAGACCTAAATGATTCAATTAATCTCGGCAAAACGTAAAAACCCAGCTTCTGCTTCGAGAAGGATTCAAACTAAAATTGTTTTTGTAACATATTATAAGGGATAATTTGATGTAAAATTGTTATAATTAAGTCAATAAAAATATACAGCATATTTCAAGCAAGTTCAATTTTTCATATAATAATATTTATTATTAAATGAAATATAATATATACAAATCAGGAAATGAGAGTATATTGTAAACAGTCAAAAAATAGATGACCCGAGTCACCTAGACATCCATATGATTCACATAAATCCGATTATTTGACGTTAATTCTTTTGAATTATTCTGGGCGAAATCCATGACGCTTGTCAATGACATGACAACGACAGAATGTGTGGCAGAGATTGCTAACAACGGCCGATATATCCTATACTTTTGCACAATCATCAACTATGCGAAATTACCTTAATTCGAGGCTTGGTAACGCACGAAACGATATGATCTCATCGACACTTTTCGAAAACAATTCGGAACAGCGTTAAATGATCATTACTGAAGGGCACGGAAGATGTCAAGACCGTCAACTGTCAATAACAGAGTTCGCCGCTATCAGTTTCTTGTCTTTCTCCGTGTTGTAAAGTTTGAGTGAGGTTTGAATCTAGACTTGTAATCTTTGAAGCAAGAATTAGTGTAACTCTGGAAATCGCATTAATAATCCTGTAAAGTACTAAGTACTTTATAATTTTTTATGGTAGAAAAATAAATGTTTTTTTTTTGTATCTTAAACCTTATGTTTATATTTTTCTTCAATATTTTCCTGGGTATAGGTTCTCTTGTTTTAAGATTAAAAGACGGCATTTCTTCTGACGTTTCGCACTACATAGTGAGCTTTTTCAAAGGTATTTTATATTTATGTGTCTCATTCATCTAAAAAATTACAATTTTTTTTATAAAAATATATTTCAGTAATTGTTTAATATTTTTAAGTTAATCTTTAAAATTAATAAAAATAAATTGATTTTATAATAGTTTTAAAATTAAAACAAACGAAACAAAGGTTAAAACAGTGAAAACTATAAATAGTACATACCCTGAAAGTAACTTTGTACGTGTGTCAATGATAAATTCAATTATTACAACTTGGTATGCATTTCATATGGGTAGATTATTTCTTATAACAGCAAAAAATTGGAAAAAACATTATTTTTATAACGTTCTTTGATTTACATGAGTTTATACGAAATCGTGCCAAGCATCTTTTCACTATGTCTTATATTTATTATAGTGTCACTTCAATTATGTCATATCAAAAAATCAAACAAGCTTTAAATAGAATTTTCGACAAAGTTCTAGAACTTTCTATTTGAAAACCAAACGCGATAGCTATAAACGGACTTCACCATTGAATTTGCCATTAAGAAAGAATTTTCAACGAAGTTCTAGAAAATTCTATTTGGAAACTAAAAGAGGTGGCGAAACACGGACAACAACAGTTAAATTCTAAAGTCAAACGAATAATACTTGTGATACTTTACGTTATAGCAGAAACCAGATCGACTGCTACAGATGTGGACGATATGGACACATGAGAAGGGACTATCGGGTGCAATTAAGAGACCAGATTAAGTGCTACAGATACAGGTAAACTGGACAAATAAGAAGGGACTGTCGGATGGAATTAAGAAGGCACATAAAGTACTTCAGATGTGGACGAACTGGAACCCATTATGTAAACTCTTTCTTAATGATAACAAAATAAACGTACGAAATCTGAGTTTAAACGATGGGGCATGTAAATGATGTAGAGTCATCATTAATGCACCCATTTTATGCCCAATTATTATATACAAGACACTGGACCCAATCATTTTCTCTCGTATCTTAGCTATAGAAAACACCGCATATCAAGTACTCACAATCACTGGAATCGTAGTTATTTTCCTTTATTATTTTTGACTTATTTTCATTACCTTTATGTTTTCATGAATTTAATTTGCTTTTGGGGTCTGTTTTTTTTTATATTTTACCATCTTCTTTTCTTTTCTTGTTGTCATTTCTTTTTTCGTTTTTGTTTGCACGTTAATAGTATCTTTAACTTTTCCTTTTTGGGTTTTAGCTTTCCTTTGATCTTTTTTCTGTTTTAATGGCTCAGCCAATAACTCTTCAGTCAGGTCTAGGAAGAGAATTGTTGGGTTAATTAGCAAATTAGGCCTAGTAGTCAAAACTTCTGGATTTTACAAATTAAATGTAAGATAGTCTGCACCGCTGATGCTATCAGGCTGATTTCTTAATCCCTTTGTGGTCATGTTGATAAAACTTAGACTTCTATTTTCAGTTTGCTCTAGACTTCTATTTTCAGTTTGCTCTGAGTCATCAGTTTCGAAGACGTCATTTACACTTTGCCTTGTTTACACATAATAATGTCGTCACAAAAACAGCTGAGAGATTTCATTTGTAGCTTTCGTGGCATTAAGGCACTGCCCTGTACTTGGTGGACTTTGAGTGTGTCATTAAAAGCAATTAAATTCTGTTGGTCGTCCGAAATTAATCTTGCCATGTCCTGAATTTCGCTTTTAGTGGTGGTAAAAAGTGTTACATCAGGGCAGCGACTTTGAATGACACTGCAGAACTCAGTTAGGTTAGTAACATGACCTACACATGCTACGATATCATTTGCAGTTCTTTTGCACAAGGCACCTATGCCTTCTGGCGCTTCTTTTCCATGGCCTGCTTCGAGGTAATTGCAAGCCAAAGGTAGAGATCTTTCATTTTATATATTAGTTTGAAGTTTTACCACGTTAACCCGTGTCGTTAGATCTTCAACTAGTTTGGTCATTGCGGTATTAGGTGTTAGCTGTAACAGTTGTTCTTTTGTTTTTTCAATCACTAACCTGTTTTTTATATTTGCTCAAATTTTGTTTCAGCTTTGCAATTAAAATATTTTTTTGTTTTAATTCCTGATTTCTTTTAAAACGCTGCAATAACGGTTGAGGAAGATTTATCTCAAGATTCTCTTCTTTCTGAAGTAGTTCATGATTACGGGACTCAGGACTCACAGGTTCATCGTACAAACGAGATGAAGTATTTTCTCTAACAAATTGACTTTTCATATTGGCCATAGACTTTTCTTTTTGTAAGATTTGTCTGAGTATTGCCACCAATTTGCGAGCTTGTCTTTTTTCAGAAGCTTACATTTCAGATACTATTTTTTTTTAACAGTTTCTCTCAATTTTTTATATTTTGCTTTATTTTCTCTTTTTCAGTCGTTAATTTCTGAGAATCATTCTTTATTTTTTCTAATCTCAAATTTTTCAACTATCCTTTTATTTCTAATATTTTTTCCTTGGTCTGTTTTTTCTTTGATTTTGGCATTTTTTTGTACAATAAAATATGAGTTAATCATCTTTTATTTAATGAAAATAAATCAGCTAATACTTTAAACTATCGTAGCTTTGTATGTAGGTACATTACAATTCGTTTTGCCCAATTTTATTTTTCAATATTTATCTCTCTAAAACAAAAGTATCATGGAAGTATCTATATTTATTTACCGCGTCAGATACTGCTACCAACATATAAATATAAAATTCATATTTATAATTGTACTTGGGTGATCAAAGATTTTTGTTTAAAGAATTCGAGGTCAGGTCATATACTTAAGAATAGTAGTGTATAATTAAAATAGTATTAGGCACGGGTCTAAAAGCGATTACATTTATGTATTTATCTTTTATTCCGACATTTCTAAACAATTACATGAATAGTCTCACTTAGACCAGTGTCAATATTAATTAATTTTAAATAAACTCATTACGAGCACTGGTCAAAGGCTTTATTATTTTAACTTTATAGTGTACACGTAAAAACTTGTAAATTGTCTTGCACACAAACAATATTTCAATATAAACTTCTCAGGATTCTGGATAGTTCTCAGTACCCTGGGTCTCAATTTGACAGGATCCTGACGCCATATTCCTGAGAATTTTTAAATTATAATAAAAAAATCATCGATTGAATACATTCAATAAAAATTAAGCTGAACTAAACCTTCATGTAAGCAACTTACATATCAAAACGCTAAAATTACCCATATTATTTATTTATTTCGTAAGTAATTATCTTAGCAGGAACTCGACTGATTAGGACGCGATTTCCTCCGTCGACTGTGCCGAGTTGATTAAACAATACGCTAGATGCAAAAAATAGGTGGTATCATTTTAATCGTTCGTAGGTACAATTGACTCAACATCGCTCGACTTATAGGATATTGATTATTCGCATATCTTACATTGAACAGGCTCCTGATACAAAACCCTTGGGACAAATTCTGGAAAAGGATTTTTTAATATATTTTTGGGAAAATAAGATAAAAATATGTCTCTCAGGCAAGAAATAAACTTCCTTATTTTGGTTTAATTTATGGCCTCAATGTCGTAGTAAATAAATCACATTATACTTTTGACTAGACTTTGTTAGAGGGACACTGCAGGTTCCTGAGAATTTGGCATTTTAAATTGTAATTTTGTGAAGAAAATAATATTAAATCCAAATTATTTTTAATGACCAACTAGAAATAGGCTAAAATAACAGTATATTATACAAATAAATTAGTTCGTAACATATTTTTCATGATATTTTATCTGAGCCGCCGAAAATTCCTTAGTTTATAGAACTAGCCACATCATTTGTTGTATTATATCTAAATAGTAATTTATTCAGATTCAGATAATGATACATCAGCAACTCCAAAGATAGCAACATAATGAAAGTTTAACAATTTAAAAAATATTAAACTGGGTGAGAGAAACAATATAAATGGATCACATGAAATAGTCACACATATTATATTTAAATGCCGAAGTCTTAATCTCCTGAAGACACCTTCAAGGATCCCTTAAGCCTCTACTCAGAAAACATCAACTACTGGACAGACTTCTAAACCTGATTAAGGCAACTAACCTAATTACACAGATCAGATATAACAAGCAACACAATATGCCTTCAGATTGCAGTGTAAGGGCTTTTTGCTATATCATTTAATTAATCAATGAATCAATATATCTTCTAACTAGAAAACTTTATTTTTCTTTTGTTAGAAGGCTTTATATTATTTTTAATAAATTATCGTAGCAAGTCTTGTTTATTACTATCTTAGAAACAAATTTAATCAGCTAATAAATTCTGTCTTAGTACAAATGTTTCATTCAAAGTTGTTTCGTGCATACAAGTCTTTGAAGCGATGAAGTATTCTTATATCCTGTAAACTTACTAAATAGTTTAGGTTACGTAAGAGTTCAGTTAGCAAAGTACTTCGATCGAACTTTTAACAGAGCAATTTTAAAGTTTGTAATTGTACTATTCGTAAATTTATTTCAAACTTGAATAGTGTAAATAATAGTTTAAATTTTTATTTATACCGTTCAAGTTTGAAATAAATTTTGTAATAGAGAATATACAGCAAACGAAAATATAAAGTTTAACCAAAACATTAATTTTTAAATTCATAAAAATAACAAACTTAAAATTTTCATCGACTTCAGTCGATTTTTTCAAGAATGTAAAATCTCACTGTGCCTATTTTTTTCTAAAATTTAAGAGCCTGTTTAGATATGTTTAAAACTCGTATAATACATAATTTTTCCGTTATTAAAAATATCGTAAAGCAAAACAAAAAAGTCAAAGCAATAAGAATTGTTCAATGCCTTCTAATTTTATAAACATTTAGAGATATGTCTTGTAAAGTATATTGTAACAAACGAAAAAGAGTTTGTGGGGTCATCAAATATTATCCTAAAATATTTTTTAAGTAAAATATTGATCAAACCTGTATCATTTTCTGATTTAACCAATACTGATATTTGCAAGAATGTTTCGTGAATATCCTTATTTGAAAAATATTCGCTATCGTTAAGTCATTAAATATATCTGAACCAAACGTTCTAATAATTCTACATATTAAACTAGGCTTCAGTTAACTTTCAGCAAGGTGAATTTCAGATTGTTGACTTCTGAACATAAGCTACTTAAGCAGCAAGTTTCTCAGTAGTTTCCCTATAGATGATGCAATTGGTCCAAATAGCATGTGGTAACTTACTACGAATAAGCGCTGGCAATCCTCCATACATTGCTTAAGCGCCATCAGTACGTACGCTGCTACACTTTTCCCAATCTAAATTATCTTTTGTTATAAACTTGTCAAGAATTTCAAACAAGTCTTGAGCTTTTGCTCTTTCAGTGATGCTTGTGCAGAAAAGAAGGTCTTCAACAATAATATTATCATCCAGAGAGCGTATGTAAACAAATAAAGAATGCATCATTATTACTGTAGCCTCATCAAATTACAGATAAAATTCTTTGCCTTTCATTTTCTCTATTAATTGGTCATTAAAATCCTCAGCTATGTGATGAATTCTTCGACTAATAGTGTCGTTAGAAAAAAAGTATCTTTGTAATTAGTTTTCCCGCCTATTCTCCTATCATAATATTAACCATGTCGACAACAGCATTAAAATAAGTTCTTCTACAGTGTGAGGTTTTTTGCACTTCGCCACTCTGTATATCACCTCAAAGATGCTAGCAGTGCGTACTGAAGCTTGTTGAGTGAACACGTTTCTTTTTGTTTTTGTAAATTTTGCAATTTCCTATTAAAAAGTCGTGCGATTTTTCAACAATGATATAGTGAATGGTTTCAAAATTTCGCTTTAGCTTACTTGGGAGCATACTCTCGAGTAATAAAATTTTCAAGCAAAGAACACACTGCGGGTTTTCTTCATTATTTACTTCTACTAAAGTAAAGCCAAAATCCAAATAGCTATCATCATATTTGCGCTATTTCCGCCTATTTGCCCCCCTGCCACTTATGGAGGCACCCCGACTTGAATTAGGAATTTGCTTATTAAATAGAAATCTTGCCATTTTGTGACTAAATTTTTTCAAAAATACAAAGCGACAAAATAAAACATAGCTACTGACCTGCTCGCGGACATAAGTTCAAAGAGATAATTGTATCTATTATAATGTATCGGTATCTATCCTGCGTTCGTAAATCACAAAACTCTATACCACTACTTTCAGTACTAAGAACACTTTATTATTACTTTTATTTATCTTAAGAATTAAACTGTTTACGCTTACAATAAATAATAACTTGACAGTGCTGCCTATTGGCCTATAGCGGCTTATATACAATCAATTAGTGTTCGCAAAAATCCCAGTCGACGGTCAGATGCGGGCTTCTGGAACATACTCTACTCTCTCTCGCGCCCATGTAACAATATTGAGTGAATGACTGTCGACGTTATCGACGCAGCAAACGATTTAAGCAGTGTACGTGATTTGAATTGTTTATTTTGTGCCGGCGAATATAAGTAAATTTAGATTCCATAAAAGAGAAAACAAGAGCACCTTGTAGTGCCCTTGTTAACTGTCATCGGCGGCCCAGAACACAGCTGCGCACATTTTGGGAGCCAGGAAAAACTACAACAGTTTAATTCTAAAGTCAGATAAAATGCTACATATATAGGCAAACTGGACACATGAGAAGGGACTGTTGGTGGAGTTAAGAAGGCACATAAAGTGCTTCAGATGTTGACGAACTGGACACATGGGATGGGATTGTCAGGCACAATTAAGGTCTCGTTCACCATCCAGAGCCCGCATAGAAGAGAACCAGGAAAACTACAGTTAGTCAACATTAAGGGTCGGGTGTTGACCAATATCGATAAGACCCCCAAAATTATTTCTATTAGTAGCCTAGAACAGACCGCCGATAGTCTTATAATTGAAGAAAAAATCAATGCTATACCTATTATCATAATTGTTGACACCAGTGCAGCAGTATCTCTGATAAAAGCAAACCTTGTTGATAAATTTATAATCCTACCATTGGCCACAAAAGTAATGTTGAGAACTATAATTGGAGAAATGCAAGTGGGGATTGAACTTGAAGGACTAAAATTAAACCATTTGGTGTTAGTTGCCGATATAGAAGATGAGTTTATTCTTGGAATCGATCTGATTCATCAACATGAACTGGACTGGTGTAAGAAATAAATAAACCAAAACGTCAAAAATCCCAAACAATTTAATAAAAAATGACCGATTACTCCAAAAAAATAAAGCAAACATATTAATTCTACACGGTCAAGAAAAATAAACTGTCGAGGTTTGTGTTTTTGTTTATGGTAACAGAGCTTTTTATAGTGTTAAATCGATACATGTCTATGATACTGTTATATTACTTGAAGTCGACGAATCCTCCGAATATCACAATTATATTTATTTCGCTAGTTGTAAATTTTTGAATTACTTAAGTGATAATATTGAAGGTGCTGGTAATCTTATAACATTTAAGGAGCGACTAAAATAATATTTTTTGAAAAGAACTGCTATAATATGAAGGAAAACGAATAAAATATTATTTGTAATTTTGTAAGTATGAATTGTTCTTTATTTATGGTTCCAATTTTATATTTTGATCTTTTCTTCAATTGTTGTCATGTATGCTATTAAACTGAAGAAATAAATGATTTGATTTGATTTCGACGATGTAATCAGGCATTCCTAACTGTAAGTAAAAAGTTCTCTTTCGACTACTTTTTTATCGTATTGGAAAAGTTTTCGAACATCAGATCGCAATATTAAGACCTAAGTAAATAGGATTTTTTCGTACAAAGGCTAATATATTTAAATATATGTTAGGGATGGTCATAAATTTTAAGTTTTAAATTGAAATTATTTAAAATTTTCAATTTAAAGTCTAAAAATAAATAAATTAATATTAACTTAGACACAAAAAATGTCTATACTGGGGTCGAGTTTTCATGTATTGTGGGCCAAAGTCACAAGTATTATAACTCTTTGGGGGTCGAATCCTTAATAAGCTCGTTACAAATTTTATGCAAAGTGTTAAAAAGGCAAAATAACTAAAAATTGGCATAATAGAGGTTATTATACTAATATTTCAAAAAGGACCCAGTGCAAATTTCGCTAACGACTCATATTTAGAAACTGTTAACAAAAATAATAAGCAACCGTTTATCAACTAAATTAGAGACCTACCAGCCAGTTGAAGAAGCGGATTCAAAACAAGAATACAGTATTTTAGATTATCCTTAAGTCGTAAAACTCCTGCTAGAAGAAAGTCGTGAGTTTCACATCGAAATTTATGTGGCTTTCGTAGACTTTCAAAATGCAGTCAACTCAGTCGAAACATGAGCCTTTTTGGCAACACTCAATAACTCTAGAATTGACTTGAGATACTCAGCACTCATTAAAGATAGTTTTAAAAATCAAACTTCAGTGGATGAAAGTCTCAAAACTGATAAAATCTTTATCGGTCGTAGAGTGTGCCAAACTTATACACTGTTACCAAAATTATTCACGCTATCCCTCCAGAATATCTTTCAGGCTTTAATTACGAGCATAAAAGTGTTGAGACCAACAATTATCGTCTGAATCACCTACTTTTTACACTGATATTAGAGAGCTGATAACAATGCTTGAAGAACTTTGACATGCCTCTAGAAATATTGGATTGAAAATGAACATCGACAAAACCAAAATTATGAGCCTCACAAACGGCCATATTCAAATAAATGGTGACTTAATGGAAAATGCTAACCAGTACTTGCATTTCTGATACTATATAAAACTGGGAAAAGAAAATCGGACAGCGGAGATTACAAGAAGGATATGTTTAATCTGTACCGCCTTCGGCCGGATGAGTTATGTTTCAGAAACTCTGATATACCTTTTTGTTTGAAGAGACAGATTTATGAGATTTGCAATATATAGTTTAGATAAGGTTATTTTAACTGAGAAAAGTATTAATAAACTTAGAGTCACGCAGAGAGCACTGTAATTAACCATGCTGAGGATAGCTTTGAAAAACAAAGTGAAAAACGAAAGCGCCCTAGAAAGAACGAGCAAAACGGGTATTGTGAAGTGCCAATGAGTAGGATACATTACCAAACAGGGTTTGAAGAGATAGTCAATAAAGGTAATGCACTGAAGGCCCAGGAAGACAAAGAAATGTCACTAGATATTTCTTTGTCTCGCAGAAATATATGAAAAGACACTGGTTTCAAACCATGCAGCAGGAGAGGTTATGTTTAGCAGTAAACAGTGACTAGCTAAAGATAATATAAAGGTCATGATAAATCACTTCGTTCGTCCATCCGCCAACTCACAAACTTATAACTTCGTTGATTTTTGGTATTTTGTAGAGGAATTTTATGAGCACATGGTTTTCATTAACTCAAATAGGATTTAAGAAATTTAGGGTACCTCCTTCTATGTAAAATACAGAGATTACAGTATCATTGGATAAGTGTTCAAAAATGCAAATTAATGTTTTATATCATATTTTTCATTTTTGAGGATGTAAATAGAGAATATGAAATTATTTTAAGAAAATCTAATATGTCAGATGCAATATGACGGTCTGGAAATTGGCATTAGTGGGCTTTAAAATATTTAGATTTATTTTTTTGAAATCCAATACGGCAGATCCAATATGGTGGGTTAAAAATTTCACATTATTAGCATTTTTTCAGATTTGGTATTAGGGAATTTCCGAGGTCGTGTATTACGAATATGAAGTTAATACTTTATAACAGCTAGATTGATAAGTTCCAAGATAAGAAATTGAAAATTTTACATTTTCCTATTTTATCTAAAATTGATATTGCGAGGTTCTTGAGGCATATACAAACTCAATATACATTATAAAATATATCGAGCTAAGAAATCTACGTCTCAAGGTCTTTAAATATCGATATTGAAAGGTTTTGAGGCCAATATTACCAATCCAAAATGAATTTGAAATTTAAGATGATGGATGAGAGACTAAACATTTGTTTGACACAATTTCACCGGTATTTGGAGAACTCTAAGAATAAAAGAATTTATAGTGGATTATTTTGGGATAATTTACAACTTTCGATAAAACGGGTGCTTTTTTGTCACCTTGGAGTCATTGAGAGTTACACTAATCTCGATTAGTACTTAGTTAAAATAATTTATGAATATCATAATGAATTTAAAACTAAAAATCAAAAAATTAAATTTTTATAAATAAATTGAACCGACTTCTAAAAGTGCGTTAAAAAGAGAAAAATAACAATGAATTTATATATGAAATTGAAATTTTTGAAGTCGGCGCCAAATTATTTCTAAATGAAATTGCAAATAAACTATTTTTAATCTGTTTATGCGTATCACATTTTGTCAGCTATTAATTTGGCGCCGACTTCAAAAATTTCATATCAAAATTTATAGTCGTTTTTCACTTTTTGGCGCACTTTTAGAAGTCGGTTCAATTTTTTTTATAAATAATTTATTATACATCCTTTCCTTCATCTGCCTGAAAGGAGAATAAAGATAATGAACTACTTCTAATTCGGTTTCGCGTATTTTTTATAATTATTGGTGGATTAGCATACGCTTAACTTTTGTATCAACTCACAGGAAGAAATCTAAGAGAATGATGTCGCAAGACCTTGGTGACCACTGAATGATTCCCCCTCGCCTAATCTACTTTTGTGGAAAGCATTGGTCCAAAAACGTACGAACATGATAACGGTAATGTGGAGGCACTGCATCTTGCTACAACCATATACCATCGCGGTCTTCCCTGTCGAGGACTTCAAGTAGTTAGTATACTTCCTCTTTCAAAAAATTCAGGTAACTAAGATCATTTAATGGTTCATCAAAAAAGTAGAGCCCAATGATTCTATTATGTTGAATGTCATTAATATAGCAGGTTTAGGTTAAGAAGCCTTTACACTACAACCCTGTGACTTATTGGATAGTTTATTCCACGAGTTTTATGAGAATAGGTTGATTGCCTTAATCGGGTTTTGGCAGTCTGTTTATAAGCTTGTCCTCTGGGTGTAAGCTTTCAGGTTTGATCGATGCTGGAAGATGGCTCCATTAGGCTAGAACTTCGCAATCGAAGACAATATGTGAGGCTCCTTCATCCTCTTGTCACATAGCCTTCATAATAGATGCTTATTGTGTCTAGATATTTCTTCAGCTGCAAGCGGGTTATTAGTCCTATCATCAGCTGAGTCTATTTTCTGCCTAAACACATTATTTTGTGGCTTAATTTGCGGAGTGATTTGCTCACCAATAGTTTACTCTACCTGTGTCCGGCAAGATGATTCCAGTGAGTCATGTGTTGATGGTTTATCCACCAGCATTTTGTTGTATTTTTCCAATGTGATTTTGAAGACAATCCCAGACCTTTTTGATGCTGATAACGTACGAGTTCTATTCGTTATCCGAAACTGTCGGAGAAGATATCAGTTGCATGTATTTCTGAATAAAAAACATCGATTTGCTACCCAAGTGCGTCACTTATGTTAAGTCTCCGTGATATTCGATTACTGTACCATGCTTAGTTTTGGACACGTCTATAAATCAAACCTATTAAAATTTTAGGCCCTTGTTAATATTCTACAGTGATTTCATTACCATGTCTTTGATGCTGATGAATGAAAGGGCTGCTCCAGTCCATCGGAACTAGTTATTTTCTAGCCTTTAGGTCCTTACTCTCGCCTCAATCTTGCTTATTATATAAAGGAAGTAGTTTTAGTAGGACTTCCATGGCTGCTATCAGGGTGCTTCTCAAGGTTCTCGTGACGCACATTCTCCGGAGTTTATAGAGCAGAATAGCCCGCCTCTACTTTTTGTCTATCGTGCAACCCAGAAGTAAGTTATCATGTTACCATGATGGTAATTTCACCGTTGATAATACCTTCAAGTGTGTGTTTTAAGTAAGCTTTGATCTAGGATTACACCTTTATTTTTAACCTAGGACTCATCTGCAATTGTGTGTTAAAGAGTTGATAGTTTTAAGTCATCAAGCTTCTTTATTTTAGTAAAAAGTATGAGTGTGGTTTTTCCAGGATTAATACTAAAGTGATGCACTAATTTTCCACTGTAGTCAGAGTTCTTTTCATGAGCTCTGATAATATTTGGCATGCTTCCCACGATGAGTATGAGACAATCGTCAAGGTACCAGAAGTTTATTGACCACCAGTTCCCACAGGGTTGATAGAACTTCTCCCTGTGGCTACCGGCAACGCAACCACCACCATTTCCTTGCACAGACTTAATTGTTCTCGTCTTCCTCGAAGCATGTTTCGTATCCACCTGAATAAAGTGTCTTCATCCCATGTCTTTGGTCGGATGTATTTATGGAAATGAAAGAGGTACAGCTGAATGCGCTTCATCAAAATGCAGGAAGGCTGTTAAGACAATTTCTTTGTTATTCATGTCAGACTCTGTTCTTCTCACCAGGTGATGTAGAGCTGACTTACATAAATTTTCTGATTGGTAGGCACATTGATTGAAATGCAGTGGCCTCTATTTTAGAGAAGTTGTCCTTATGTATCTTTCAACTAGTTTTTTTGTCAGCGTCGGCAGAAATTTTAACGACGTTATCAATGACTACTACTAATTTGACGATTTCCTTGAACGAGTAGCAAAATTTCTGTTTATGTTTCTTCATTAGAAGCTTTTCTTTCTAAAACTTTATATTTTAAGTAATCAACATTTCCAGATGAAACGAATCTTTTCATTAAATTTTCGAATGTAAGGAAATTAGATGGGCGTTGATCGTGGAACTATAGAAAGCTGTTGTGTTATCAAAGTAGATGACAATGACGTTAATATTTTTACATAAATATCTGAAAAATCTTTATTCCTCTCTAGTTTTATTAGGGTAATAAGTTGACAAAGATTTCTTTTATACTTTATTCATTATTTTGTAATACAGATGTTTCAAATTGAAAATGGCAACACCGCAAAATCACTCTCTGTGGCGAATAAATAACTAGTCTGGTAGAGACGATATCGTTAAAAGTTTAAAACATTATCTCTTTAATATGTATAGTGGAATTAAAACGGTATAAAAATCACGAATAAAATTAATATCAAATGGTAATTCGCTACGGCACTATCCAATATCATGACCTTTTCATTAGCACAACCTTCTCTACCTTCCAGGCACTAATATTCGTCGAATTAATATATATTTAATTTATAGCAACCAAATTCCAGTACTTGTCTATTTAAGCCCCAAAAATTTTGTTATATAAGGTGTGTGTTTGACAAAAACTAAATTTTTAATTTATATTAAAATATCATAAAATCAAATATAAAGTTTGTATTTAACTTAAAAATTGTTATTTGTTAGTATTAGTTAAATAACATCACACCTTTATCTTCTCTTATATTAGGATATAACAGAAATATATACGATAGATATAGATAGATTGAAATTTACGTGAAATTTAAACATCTTTATATTTTAATCTAACTAAAAAGGAAATGAAAACGTGGTATTTTTGATCAAAAATTTAGAAGTTTAATTATAATTTTCTTACTTTAAAGGGTGTTTACATCTAAACAACTTAATTAACTAATCTAATTATTTAAACTAAAAGTTATTTGTCACGTTTTTCTTAGGTGTAGTTTTTTTATTTATACAAGTAACTCTCCTATATTGGCTATACACAACCTAAAAATAAAGTTTAACAAGGGCTTTCATAAAAAGAGTTCATAAATATCTGCAATTTTATGTCTTAATATGTTGGTCGTAAATATTTCCGAGATCGTTTGTGTCAGTTCTAAAATTCATAGTATTTGGTGTTCTTTTTATATGGATCATTTCGTTAATGGGCCATTTCTAGTAATTACTTTCTGTGTCTATTATATCGACATTATTTAATCAAAGTTTTATAGTTTAGATTTTCAACTGCATGTTTTGCTAGTACTGTATTTATTGTATGTGTTATGATGTCAAATACTATATTTAATTAATTTTCGACACTTTTGGGGAGTATTGGGGTTATTATCAAAGATAGAATATTGCGGTTTTCATTTTAGTGTCCTACTTTTGAAGGAGATGAAATAGCCGGTGTCAAATTTATCATGGCTCTCTCAGTTTTTAATCTACAGGGTGATTTTGAAAATCTTCGTTTTTTAACACGTCTCGTATTTCCATTATGTATTAATTTATCAAAAAGGTAAAAACTGGTTTTTATAGAGTTTTTTACATAGAGTTCAGTGGTGCAGTCAGTTTCTTTTCTAAAAATATTAGTTTTTGAGATATTAACTAAACTTATGATTTTTTAACACCTTATTTTTCATTTTAGATATTGATTAAGTTTAATTTGTGCTTTCCAAAAATATATAATATATATATTTTAGTTTGAAAAACAAAGCCAGAATTCGATATTTTCAATAATTTACTTTATTTGTAAGAGTAGGCCATGACCAATTTATAAGAAACAAAAGCAGAATTTTCACAATAATAATTATACCAAAGATTAGATGCTTTAAAAGTTAATTTTAATATTTTTCCATATTTTTAATTGTAAACACTTGATTATTATTATATTTTTTACTTTAAACAACAGTATTATTATAAAACCAAAATATTGAAGAAACAAGAACAATATTATTTCATAAAAATAAAGTAACATAAACAAAAAGAAATACTGACAATAAAAACAATGATGAGTTTTTTTAAAGATTGTTTTCAAATGACCGCTTTCTCGAATGCAATATCGGCACAGTTTTGTTATTCTTCTAATTGCATTTAAAAGAATCATAGGTCTATTATGAAGAGTTTGGAAGACCAAACTAATTGCCTCACGAAGTTCCACTATAGATTCATGTCATGTCTTACACTCTTGATTTTGCTCAAAATCCCACAAAAAAAATCCAAAACGGAAGATTGGGAGATCGTGCGTGCCATCTCACTGGTTCATTGTTACCTATCCTACTTTGAGGAGTGTTATTGTCCAGAAATGGCCTTAATAGCCCAGAGTTGCGGCTCGAAGCACCCTCTTGTTGAAGATAAATGGAATTGAAATAAGCCAATGGAACATTTTCAAGCAATTCTGGAATAATTTCCTCAAGGATTTCTAGATATCTACGTGCTGTGAGATCCCCTTTATTCATCCTGTAGGCTATGCGTCGGCTCAAAATAAAACACGAAACACCAACCCCGAAGCGCCCTTGTCATACCATTTCGAAAATTAAATGATATTTTTCTGCAGACCAATGTCTCGTGTTGTGACAACTGAAAATTCCCACACCTAAAAAATAACATTCATCAGACCAGATGACAAATCTTTCGTTGATGCAGATTTGTTCTAAATACCATTGACAAAACGTTACTCGGCGCTCACAATCTTTTGGGTGTAAATGTTGCACTATTTTAAATTTATATAGATGGTACTCGTATTTATAGTTTTTCAAAAGGCTTTCAGCGTCAGATTTGGCCACACCAACTTCTTCCTCTATTTTTCTACATGATGAACAATTGTTTCTTTTTTCTTCCTGTCTTTTTTGACGTATGTTTTGGGACGTGGCTGAATAAAAGATCCGTGTTCAATTAGATTTCTTTTTAAACGATTAAATATGTTGCCTTTTTTCTGGATGCCTAACGTGAACAAAAACGATCGCCAAATATGAGATGTATCCTAATGATAACGCTTTAAATACATTACCTATTGAAATATAATTTAGAAGCTTCTTGGGAACGTTCATTGCTTTGTACAAAACATACGAATATATCATACTTTTCATAATTATCAGAAACGGCCATTGTATATGCAAAATAAATAAAAAGTAAAATAAAAACACCTATGTAACGAAAATATTTCATAAATAATAACATTCTGAAAAAGCTGTGAAGTTTTGGACATCTGCCTTTTGTTTCTTATAAATTGACAATGGCCTACTGTTACAATTAAATTAAATTATTGAAAATCTGGATTTCTGAATTTGTTTTTCAAAATAAAATAATATATTTTTGAAAAGCCTAATTTAAACTTAAACAATATTTAAAATACTATAAATGGTGTCCTATTTGAAAACTTATAAGTTTGGTTAATATCTCGAGGACTAAATTTTTTAGAAAAAATATAACTGCGCCACTGAACTCTACGTAAATATTCTATAAAAATCAGTTTTTACTTTTTTGTTAAATTAGCGCATAACGGAAATACGATATGTGTCTAAAAAACGAAGATTTTCTAAATCACCCTGTAGATTAAAAACTAAGAGAGCCATGACAAATTTGACCGGAATCTTTCCTTTCGTTAAAAAGTAGTACACTAAAGTGAAAACCGGAACACTATACCTTCGATAATAACTCCAATGCCCTCTAAAAGTGTCCAAAATGGGACACCCCCTTCACCTGAGTACAATCAAGGCAATTAATTTTATAAATAATGTTTGTTTATTCTTCCTTGGGAATATCTGGTTTCATTTTAGTGTAAGATCTTTGGAATTGATGGTTTTTCGGCAATCAAAACGTTATCGGTACAGGCTTTAAACTTTTCTTGATTAAGTATATAATTTCTAGTAAATATGGTAGGGAGGAATGCTGAATTTGGTATGCTGGTTGGCTGCTTTGTGGTATATTATTGTTATTTTATATTATATTATGTTTTTGTGTTCTACTTTTTATTATCGGTCCGAAAAACTTTTTGAGGCAGTTGTTATTTGCCAATGTGGTTTTTACTTTTTTTTGGATTCTGTTGTCTGAATTGAAGATTGGAGAACATAATTGCTCTCTTTGCCAACATTACGACTGCATTTGTTTCATGTTTTTTAGTAGTATAAAAGTTATAATTTAAATATCTTCTAGACCAAAGAGCTAAAGGATTTCGCTGATTTGCACTCATTGCCCCCCTCTATCTGTGCCCAATTGAACATAACTTTATATAAATAAAATTGGTTACTTCTGGTCGAATAATAGGTTAAATATGTTTCTTTCATATTTAGTTTTGCTCTACGAATAATCGTTTCTAACTTACAGGGTGTTAAATTTTTTTTAAAAAATTCGTTTTAGTGTATCAACTTTCAAACCCTAGAAAATAATCGAAAGAAATTATAGCAAGAGCTTATTAATTTAATACTGCCCTGGCAACAGTAAAAAAATTGACTTCGTAGATTACTTAATAGTCGTGCGTATGGATATTATCGTAGAGTTTAAAACAATGTGATACGCCTCTGGTATTTTTTTTTTGATCATTGCATCCAATTTGGTTTTTTGTTTTAAACAAAATTTTCCTCTTGCGTTTTTTTGAATCTCTCGTCATTTTCCCGTAATTAGGCTTTTTGTAAATATCATTTTTTTCATTGAATACACATAAAAATGTAGAAAACACAAACATTTTCCAGTATACTATGACCATGATGTTTATTTTTATTTTCAGATAAAATGTCATTGTCAGTTAAGAAAACTTTACATTACGTGTTTTTAATTTGGTTAATTGATAAAAATCGACTACTTATTGGAAGAATTAGCAGATATGAATTTTTACAAACAGGAATACAGTGTTAGCTGCACGTCTGTATGCTGAACGTTTTCCGGTTCGACGCTATCCAAGTAGAAAGACTTTTTCAAAAATTCACGCTCGTGAGACAGTGAAAGACCCTAAAATGTAAGGACAGTGCAGCTCGAGGAACGAATAGTTTAGACAGTCGAGGCAATTCCTGATTCTAGTACAAAAATAATTGGATGAATGGAGAAAGTAAGCATTATGACTGTCCAACGAATACTTCATGATAATTTGTTACACCCATACCATCTGCAAAGGGTGCAGACACTTTCTGTCGAGGATTAAACTCCACGTCTCAGATTTTTTAACTGGTTTTTAAATATGATCAATCAGAATTTTCTGTTTCACTCATATATATTATTTACTGACGAAGCTGGATTTACAAGGAATGGTATAATTAATTTCCATAATAATCATCTATGGGCCGATGATGAAAACCCGCATGGAATAATACCATCCCGGCACCAGCAACGATTTTCTATAAATGTTTGGGCAGGAATAATTGAAGAAGATTTTTTTATTGATCCCATAGTACCACCGAATCGACTACACGGCTTAACATATCTGGATTTCCTTCAGAATGAATTGCAACCTTTATTAAAAGAGTTCCCATTTGAAATACTTCAGCGGATGTGGTTTATGCATGACGGTGCTCCAATTCAGTTTAGACGAGAGGCGAGGGAATAAATGGATAGGTCGTGGAGGGCCAGAAACTTAGCCTTTTTTGTTCCTCTGACATTAATCCTTTGGATTACTTCTTATTGAGGCACTTAGAAATATAGTTTATTCCGATGAAATTCCTGACGAGCATACTCTTCGTCAAAGAGTTGAAATGGAAAGTCAGAAAATTCGAGACATGTCTGGTATGAGAATCCATTAGAAAATCTATTGCAGCTCGTGAACAACATTTTCAGTATCATTTGTGCTATTTTTTTGTTGGAATAATTTTTGTTAATTAGTAATTACTCTAAGTTTAAAAGCTAACAGTACATTTATTATTGTTAATTAATTAGTATTTTATTTTAAACGTTTAAAAGTATTTTTTAAATGCTTTAGGCACAAGTTTTTAAAAATGAGTCAAAACATACTCGACAATATTTGTGTTTTTTATATTTTTGTTCATGTTTCTACATTTTTCTGTGTATGAAATTGAAAAAATGGTATTTACAAAAGGCCTAATTATGGAAAAATGAACAGAGATGCAAAGAAAATGCAAGAGGAAAATTTTGTTTTAAACAAGATATCAAATTTGAGGAAATGATCAAAAAAATTTACCAGAGGCGTACCATATTTTTTTAAAAGCGTACGGTAATATCCATACGTACGCCACTTAGTAAACTACGAAGTCAATTGTATTGTTGCTAGAGCAGTATGAAGTTAAGCCCTGGCTAAAATTTCGTTCCATTATATTCTAGCGTTCGAAAGTTATTACACTAAAACGATTTTTTTTTATTTTTTAGCACCCTGTAACTTAAAAACAAATATTTGAGGAGCAAAACCACATATGAAAAAAAAAAAATTTTTTACTAAGGAATTCACTGTTTAATTTACTCCCAACCTTTATGTTACACCAGGGGCGGATCCAGCCTCTCTTCTTGGGGGGGGCGGTGATATCACAAAAGTACAGTATGGCAAGCGAAAGCAAGTTGTCCCTGGGAGGGGGGAACCATCTACATTCCCATTTCTAGCGTAAAAGGCAGGGAAGGGGCTATTTTTTGAATTTGAAGCTCTTGGAGAGGGGGGGGGCAATCACAAGAAAAAACAAGTTTCCGACAGGGGGGTGGGAAGATGCGATCAACATACACATTCCTCGTATAAAAGGCAGAATCGGGTCTATTTTCCTGAATTCAAAGCTCCTGAGGGGGGGGGGGTGCTATCGCAAAAAACAAGTTGACAACGGGGGGGGGGTTGCCGGCAGCAAACATATTTCTAATATAAAAGGCAGAATCGGTTCTATGTTCCTGAACTCAAAGCCCTTGGGAAGGGGAGGGGCGATCGCAAACATACACATTCCTATACTCTATTCAAGAACTAGAGAGAGTAATAAAACTGTTACTGAAACCTCCAACGTATCTGCTTCAGTGCCACCGGTAACTGAGAACTGACGTGAATCTAATTATATTTAATTATATTTAAACATTATAAGGTTTTATAAATTTACTGCAACAACAGAGTTTCTGATAATTCAATTTAATTTCTGCCAATGAGCAAAGTACACATTACAGTGTGTCCTTAGTGATTTATTTTGTTTGTGCTTGTTTTAATATATTATTTAAGATTAGTGAGATACCCAAAAAATGGAGGGCATTTTTTCCTCAACGAAAAACTTATTACGATGAATGTTTATGATGCCTTAAGATATTAATATCTAGATAATAATGTTAAAAGCTCTGTTGAGATGTGTTCCAATATAACAGGAGTTCGAAAATCTATCATGTACCGAACACTGACGGAGAAAAACACGACTGGAATTGTTAGTAATCCCAAGCTACATTCGATCACAGGCAGGCGAAAAACCTCGTTGGGAGAAGAGATGTAAACTGTAATAAAAGGAGTTGTACATACATTTTATTATGAGAAGCAGATCCCAACCGTCGAAAAATTCTAACTAAAATCAATGATGATCGGGATTTGCATGAAATAAAAAGAACTGAGCTCTGGAAATTGCTCAGAGAACTTAATTTTTGTTGGGAAAAACCAGATAGGAAATTTGTTCTTATAGATCGTCCGGAAAATGTCCGTTGGTGAAGGAAATACCTCTCTCAAATAAAAGGTAGAGTTGCTGAAAATAACACAACTTAAAAAATTAATAATTTAGCTGGACTTTTGAAAGATTTTTTTAAATAAAGTTACTGCAGACAATTGCAAAAAATCCATATAATAAAAGAATAAAGAGAAATGTGGAAACTCGATCTCATGATCGGTGAGACAGGAATCAATTATAATTAATTTGAGCGAAGATAGCTTCACTGACTTTGATGACGAATAAGATACGTAATGTTTACCAGCGTTAACACAATTTATTATTTAAACTTTCTGTAACATATAAAAATGAATGACATTTGAATCCCTTTTTAGTGTTTAATTGTAATTCTGCAGATGGTTTAAGAAATATATAAACTGGAAGGTCAAATATTCCAAAAATGTTTTTAATTAATAATAAAATGACCGATAGCCCCAAAAAAATTTTAATATTATATTGACGAATTAATTTTTTTTATATATGTTTAACTTCTTGTATTTTTGATAATGGGTATTTTGTAAGTATTTAAATTATAACTTAGAATTTTTTGAGAGAAAAAGGCTACGTTTTAGTCTAAATGTGCCTAAAACGGTTTCTATGCCAAAATTAAAAATAATAAAACTACAGTTGTGATTTGTGTTAAATATGTCAAAATTATCTATATTTTCTAATATATGTGAATTATTAAAAAATCATAAGAAATAAAATAATATTATAAAACTTTTTAAGTTTATTACTGAAATAATACTCTATGCCATAAATATTTAGTGATAAAATAGACCTCCTTTTGACGTCTTCCGATGCCTATGACAAGAATTAAAATCCTTTTTAACCCTTCACACATCCAAATATTTATTGCTATCCAATCAAAATAGTCCATTATTATAGACCAGTATTTTTGATTATAAAATTTCTAACCCATTCCTATGAAAAATATATGTGTCTAACAGATTTTGCCAAAGACACCAGACTAAAGATCACAGGTAGTTTGCGAATAAAAAAAGGGAAAAAAATGAAAAACTCTCCCTAGTTCTTGAATAAACTATAGTATAAGAGGCAAAATCGGGTCTATTTTCCTGAACTCCAAGCTCTTGGGGGGGGGGGGCGATCGCCCCCACCGCCCCCCCCTTGGATCCGCGCCTGTGTTACACCCTGTATAAAGCTGAATTTTCGCGAAAAACATTCACATTGATCTAAAAAGAAGAGTAATTCAAGGGTAAATTACTTAAAAGTTAAAGATTATTACTTTATATGTTTCTGTTCATTTTATTAACAGCAATAAAATTATGCAAACTTTTTTTGCTACTAACAATTGATTTCAAAATCACAAGAAAGTATTTTCTCTTAGTATTTTCATATTTTGCGCTCCCGTATCTTATAAAGCATACCATACCACTGTGTAGAATTTGATTAAAATGTAAAGTGTTTAGTTGCTATATTCATTCCAGTAAAAATTCTTTCGGTCTGAATTTATTAAAGATGAAATAATAAAACTAATTGATTTTGACCTTAATCAAATTATCTTGTAACGAATAAATACATCAAACGAAATATTGAAATTAAAATCCAAATTAAAAATGGAAATTTCCGCATTTGATAAAAACGCGACAACTGAAAACCAAACTTTGTTTCCTTATAAATTGGTATTGATGTATTCATGTTTTAACGAGCGGTCTGGCATTCGGGAATTTTAAAATAGATAGCGATTTCTGCATTAAAACGTACAACCTAAAGCACTTGAAAAAATTAATTAATTTGATAGAAGCTTCCATAGGATTATTTTGCTCTTTAAAAAAAAACATATAATCCACCATATGATTTTTTATACACAATTATTTAATATTATACATGCGATTTTTGATAGCTCTACGTGGTACTGACTAACACTGATAACTTACAAGATATAGCTCGAATTACCCTAATTGATAATCACATTTTGTTATGAAAGGATATCCTCTCAGAAAATAAAGCATTGCATCTTCAGAAATACTCGATTTTTATTGAATTCTTCTTATACAATAGGTACAATAATATCGTATGGGTCTATGTTAAAAAAAAGAAATATATTAGTATAAGAGTAATCCCATCAACCACATTTCCTTGGCAAAGAAACAAAACAGATCAAAAATAATAAAGTAATCTTAAGGTTATTTTTTAATTTCTGATTTTTTCTATTATGCTATAAGACAGATATACAGATTACATATAGGGAGAAGGGTAATATTTTTAGAAAAAATAAAAGCGTACATTTTTATTTATCTTTAAATCTTTGAAGAGATTTTCTTTAACCTTTAAGTGAATACTATAAACAACTTCATAAATAATTTTCAACTATATATAACAGTATAAAAGTTGTATTACAAATTATAATTATATGAATACTTTGATCAGCAATTTATTTGGAATCTAAGACAATATACAGAGTGTCCGGAAAAATGTAGGAAATCTCACTTGAAAAGAATACTAAAATATCACATAAACTTCTTTCGTGCATGCTTCGGAGATCTGGGCTGCCAAAGACCTGCAATGAAATCAATTTTTTATACATAATTATTGAATCACTATATTTTTTTTTTTTTAATATGATATATACCAGGTTAGACTCTTCAAATTACTATCCAAGAAAGTGCTTGAATTACTCGCAGCTGCAGGAACGGACATTCATGACCCCATTTTTTTACACCCTGTATGATAAGAACTTTGGACATCGTTTTTTACATAACTTTAACTATTGATTAAAAATTAAGTACTCTTTATTTATGTCGCTTATCCTAACTGTTTTCGAAAAAAACGTCATTTTATTTATATCATGAATTTGGCGTATTTCGATGAAAGATACAACTCTGTTCCTATCAAATGTTCAACCTTCAACCTTATGATAAGAAAAATTCGATTCAAAATTAAAGTTTACCTCTTTAGTTAAAAAAGTTTAATTCTGTGAATTGCAGCTGGACCTAGGTTCACAAAAAAATTTGCGTTTTATTTTATCGGCATCAAAAACAAATTATTGTTGTTGTAAACGCTGCCAAGTACGAAAGAAATAAATATTCTGCATTTTAGAACTTGTCAACTTTCACATCGCTGACACATTGATCCTCTACGTAGATTCTAATTTACGGATTTATGGATTTCATGGTGAATTTAATTGTGAAATATTTCGAAAAATGGATTACATGTTTATTAAGTATGCAGATATGCATCTTGCAATGCTTTGAAAGCCAGAAGGTTATATCACGACAGATATCCTAATCGTACTCTTCCAGATCGGAAAACATTTCAACAAGTTGACCAACGTCTAAGGGAGAATGAGGCGATTTCTTTTAATAAGGTAATATTATTAAATTTCTTCATAATTGTAGGAAATTTTGGGTAAAGAAGTACTGATACTGGTCGGGGAAGTACGTAAACCATAATTAGAGTATTTAATATTTTTAAGCCAAAACCTCACAATTAAGTGCAAAAAATATATAGTAAAGAGTATAAAACAAGAGTGTAATCATCAGAGTTCAGATGAAAGTTAGTAGCCCCACCAGCGAGCAAAAATGCTATGCTAAACCTTATGGCGTAGAGTAGGGGTGGGTTATTCAGGGCGCCACTGTATCCGTAACTAGGTTGAATGCAGGAAGCTTTGACGATATTGTTAGGAACTAGCTTCCAACTTTACTTCTATAAATACGCAAATACGAAAGAAATACATACGCAAGTGAACTTGTGGGTCAAATAAAACTCGTTGATAAATAACAATAATCAAATCTATATTAAATAACTAAGGTCTAGCTATGTTGAAAGTAAAAGATGAATTTGCTATAAACTAAATCTTCAGTTTAAATAATCACACTATTTTCAACTTCAAAAGATTAAAAAATTTTCTCATTTTAAAAGTCATAAGTTAGCTAACAATTGGGAAACTTAATACTTTATGATCACCCAAAGCAGAGAAAAAATAACCTGTAATGCCAGAACATAAGGCTAACCCTATATATTCCATGATAATAGGATAAAATGCCTGAAGATTGCGCAACGTCTTGCAAAAAAAAGATTGAAATAAACCTAAATTTACAAAATGGATTGGGTTATTATAATTCAACTACAAAAATAAAATAATACTAAATTTGTTTATTTTTATGATGATAATTAAGGATATTAGTAATAAGAACCAGTAGGAAAAACTGTTAGAAAAAAGAATCTTACAAGAAAATTAGCGTCTCAGACTACTTATAAAAATTAAGTCAAAAATCAAATAAATCTATTAATTAACCTTCGCCAAAATATCAAGAAATATTTCCAACTTATTTCTATTTAAATTTAAAATTTTAAACTTCCTTCATATTTAAAAACAAAGTTATCGAAGGTGCTCTTAAAGTTGAAATTTTTCAAGGAAATGAAATATTAGTCATTAGCTAATTAGTAATAATTCAACAAAATAATTAATTTAAACTAACAAACTGCTTACATTGTTAAATTCAAAATAGGTAAGGATGAATTACATAAACGTCTAATAAAATCCAGTCTTCTAGTGATCATCAATATTTTGTTTAGTACAACATCATTGAAAATAAAAATAAAATATAATAGATAATAATTAAGATTTAAGAAAATCGGTTGATATTAATTCAAAGCAAAAATAATAAATTAAAATATTATCATAACATTCACTTTAATAAGTAGGACGCAGATTTCGGTTTTAATGACTTAATGAAATAAAAATAAATAAACTTCCGCTGATAATCTCTTTAATTTGTACGTAATATGGCCAGTCTCAAGTACCGTAATCGAACACAAAAAAAATCACACTGGAATCAAACTGAAAGTAATACATATCACGATGCTACATAATTTTATTTTCACCAATCCTAAACCCAGAATTGGAACAAGAGAGTGATTACAATTCAGATTTATTTTAAAATATATATGGTAAATTAATTTTTCGATAAATTGGCGCTATCGTGATTCATCCATATATTCAGCTTGAATAAAGATACAATACAACCACCAACAGTCTAGTAAATGCCAAGCAAAACAACATATAGGTTCCAACAGTGACAATCAAATATATTGTAAAACCATACGTTGTAGGGTATGAATGTAGTCAAAATTCAGGAAGATAAAACAACAGGGAAAGAAATTAACAAGGAAGTAGAACTACGGGGTTCGTAGTGAAATCAAAGAATGATATGCTTTTATTGGGAGAATTTATGAGAGATACTTAAAGAAAAGTATTTTGTGTTTGCCCTCATCGCGAGTATCTGCAAAAATAAGGTAAAATTATGTAAATTAGCCATAGTAAACTTAATTTAAACTTTGAAACGTGACAGTGGTGAACGGATAAATATCTTCTGACTGGTGACATTTTTCAATATAACCTTGAAAGATTCGGCGTGATGTAAAATACGAACAGTAAATGCAAACTTCGCTCCATCATATCCCTCGCGTGTTAGAGGTTGCACAGTTTGAATAAATTGCGATAAAACACAATTTATCCCATTCCACCAACACCGAGATGATGACCTACTCGTACCACCATATTGGGAAGAAAGTCAAAACTTACCCTACTCGTACAGTGATCGATAGAGGTACATGTTTCGTCTCTTACTAGACTCATCAAGATGCCAACATGCACCTGTTTGTGTACAGGACAGATCGGAAGGAAGCATGCAACGCTAAACGCGGCTTCGCTGACCTCCCGTTGGATGGTGTATGCATGTTTATGCGGCTTGCACGGATCCTCCGCGTGAGATGTAATAGCAATGAATATATCCACATTATGCTGTTGTAGTACCGAAATTACATCCAGGAATCTGACTGATTTCACTACGGCAAATACTTGGGTGGGGTGGTAATATGAATCGGCGCTGAAGTAACTGCTGCTGTGGGTGAATTTTCTCTAAACAGTGTGTGAAGAAAAAAGAAATTTTCTTTTCAGTAGGATATCTAGAAAAGGTAGTTTCCATTTATGTTCTGTGTCCATGGTGAATTTGATTTTTGAGTGTATACTGTTCATGTGATTTAGGAAATTTTCGAGATTTTCTTATCCATGTTGTCATCTAAAAACGTAAACTAAAAATGCTGTAGCCATTGTTAGAAAACAGATTGTTACTCCTTTTCTAGAAATCCTACTGAAAAGAAAAGAGGATGGCTTGCTTTTACTCATTGTATATAGAATACTCAATCACAACAAAAGTTATCTTAACGCCGTTTCACATCACCACCTTGCCCAATTATTTGTCTTAGTGAAATCACTTGCATCTCGATCGCACCCTCTTATAGATCATGAAAATTATCACAAAGAAAGCAACATTCTGCAAGACGCCCTAACAAAAAATGATTATAAAAAAGAAAATATAGACAAGGCTCTAAAAAACAACGCTTGGCCTCAAAAAGTCGCGAAAACTAAGAAAAAAGCTCCAAAGCTTTTGTTCCTTATGTCAGAGGCACCAGAAACAAAATCGCAAAATATTATCAAGAGACACAACATTGAAACCGTTTTCACCACAGACCGTAAAGTAAAGGATCTCCTGAATCTCCTCCTCCCTCTAGAAAACCAGGGAAAGTACGAGATTCTATGCAGTGAACGCAGTTCATCTTACGTAGGCCAAACCAACTGTAACAAAAGCGCCAGAAGAGAAGAACATATAAACGCTGTCAAGCAAAAAACAATTTCTCTTCCGAAATTTTAATATTTGATTATTTTTTGGCAGTATTATAACAGAACAAATTATATATTCTAATAAAATTCAAATTTCTAATTAGCCAATTCATCATTAAAATATTTCAGGTAACTCTTCGTTTTGAAATTTTAATGAAGACAAGATTTTCAGGATATTTCTTGAGATAATTTATAAATACCGTCTATCTTTATGAATACTAAGAAACAATTTAAATATAATTAATTTGGATTTTACAAAATTTTACCATTTTAATACAATTTTAACAGTACTTTGTTGGTGTATACTAGTTGCAATGATCTGTTTTACCTATAAAAATGTTTAAAAAGCGATACATAAGAAGGAATATTTGAATGAAACGAAACAAATATATTATTTTTATTTATTTATTTTTTAAAAATATTTCTAAATTTTGATTCTAAGTACTGGTTTGTGCAAATGTATTTTTTAGTTGTTGTTATTCCATTTTTTAGTTTACTTTTAAAATAAAACAGGAATAAATGTGTTTAGGTAATTCACACAAAAAAATGCTATCCAGTTCGAATGGTAAATATATTCCATAGCGTTTTTTGCTAGCAATTTGATAAAATTGATAATTTAGCAAGTCACTTTTCCAGAAAATGTAACTAAAACTAAACAATTTAGCTAAGCATTAATAACATGAACTTACCTATAGTATCCTGCTGCTAAACTTCTACCCTTACATTTGCTTGCTCAAAGCTTCGTTACAGAGCTTACGTTGTTATCTTGGTATCAGAGTATAAGTTTGTTATATGCTTAACCTAAGTAACCAAAAGTAATTTTATATTTTAACAAATCATTAAAAGAATAGTTCATTACTTTGTTTGGTAAATATATTAAATTGGCAAATGGCCAATTAGATTTTAAAATAAAACTAACTGTTTATTTGTTGAGAAAACAATCGGTAAAACAAGTAATTGTGCAAATATTCTTCGGGATATTTTGTTATGTGAATGTGTTTAAATTAATAATTTTGGATAAAAAAAAGGCCTCCTTTTATATACACTCTATCGTAATCTCAAATATCATTATGATTATTGTGAGTGTAAAATATGATTTTTACCTTCTAGCACAAAATGTTTGAAGTGTTAATGGGATTATATTCGCCAACGGGCAGACCAAAAAAAAATGGTCAACTGCGTGTGGAACACACATTTTGTTAAATTTATATAGTCTTTATTGTAGTTAGTTGTTTTTTGCTATTTCGTTTCCCGTGTGTCTTTGAATTCATTGCCTGCAAAATTTTATCACAAAAAATTGGCTTTTATAGGAAGGCATATTGAGATATCGGAGAATAAATTTTAAACATTTTTTTTTATTAATAAATTAACCTAACTTATGCCTGCCAACTTCCTTTGAAAATATTTAGTTAGAAGAAAGGTACCCGAAATGTCGAGTTCCGATTTTCATGAAACTTTGCATGTAGAATGCACGAAAATAAAAGACACGCATGTTCTTATCGGTGCAGATTCATTTTAAGGGGCTTATAGAGAATACTGAACAAAGTGTTGATTTACCCTTATAAAAAATAGGAGATGACATGTGTGAGGTCGAAACCACCATAGTTTTACTTAGATGCATTATCAAGTAATTTCCACTTTGTTTTGTAAATATATCTTAATTAGAAGAATAGAAATTAATTAAATGTTTCATTAGATTATTGTTTAACTATTTGTTTTGTAATCAAACTACTTGTAACTTATAAAAACTAGTGCATTTAATGGAAACGCATTGAGCTCATACGCGCTATACCAAACTTATCTAAATTTAAACTAGAACTGTAAAAAAGGCGGCAAAAACTTGCATGGACTTGAAAACCAAATATTTTCAAAAATAAAAATTAATCTAATCCGCAAGTTAAAGTAAATCAAAGTTGTCTTCCTTGAGAGTCCCTAGATAGGTAAATAAATTTTTTTTAATAGTATCACGATAACGATCACGATGAGCCTATGTTCATCCACTGCTGGAAGTAGGCCTTCCCCTTGTTATTCTAACGATGCCTGAACAACAAACACTAAAGGCAAATCAATATTCAATGCTTTAAGAGATTAAAGAACGAAAGCTTTCACGCCTTTGGTCAAATTGAAAATCATGATTCTCTGGTTCAGACTGTGTCAAATTGAAATTATTATCCGACGTTTCGCCTACGATTTCACGAGGCATCTTCAAGGATCTTTACTTCACGAGATCAGAACACTAAATGAATGAATTCATTCATTCAGTGTTCTAATCTCGTGGGTGCTTCGTGCAATCGTAGGCGAAATGTCGGATAATAATTCTAATTTGACACGGTCTAAACCCAAAAAACAAGGTTTTTAGCCTTTAAGAGATTATTTCGCGGGAAAATAGTTTTTTTTTTTCATTAAATATATCATCAGCAGCAATAGATGGAACACTTGACACCGGTTCGCGTTACTCTGATTTTATAAGCAATTTAAAACTAAACGTACCTATAATGCCACATCGGCAACATTTAGTTGCTAAAAATCTAAGGGACAGATTGCATCAATCTCTTAAATTCGTTATAAACACAGTATACACTTTGCGGTCAGATATATTATGACAAAGTCAACACTGTCTGTTGTTACGATAACATTATTTATTCGTTCGATTACCACACTAAGGCTTCAGCTGGTTAAAGAACAAATTTAAGTTGATAAAATTGTAAGTCAGTATTAAGGGACAAAGTGTTGACACAGGATCCTAGCTAATTTTATGATGCTTAACCTTTAATCTAAGATATGAAATAGAATCTAAAAATATTTTAAAACCTCTTTTTTATATTCTCGACGTCAATCTTTGCCTTAAAGCTTTTTGTAACGATAGGGTGATGGTCACATTACAAACCTAAAAACCTTTTTAGAATGCCCCATTATCAAAGTACGTTATCCCCTTTTTTAAGTTATAAAGCCACAGACACACAAACGGACCCCACTTTTGGTCGGGTATTGGCAATATCTTTTTTATGATAGGAGTTTCCGCCAGTAAACGAACGTTTTTTTTTTATCGATTATGGCGTTTGGGTCTTCAAAATGTGCGGTCAACCGATTTTACGTCACCCAATCCAAAGTAAAAGCCCAAATTCCAGTTTACCTGTGTCTCTCGGTACAATTAAGGATCTCTGGAATGGGAATTAATTTATTTACAAGCAGGGTAATTTTTCTTTTGGGTCTGATTTATCTTTTGGGGAAATTTATCAGCGATGTGGCGGGAGTTGTAAAAGGGAGAAGACGTAAAAACCCTTGGGCAAGGTAATTTTCCCGACAATTTAATAAAACATTGATTAGGATTTATACAAGATAAGCCGGAAAAGTAATAACCAAAAATCTTTGAAGTAGTCATCTACCAGGTAATTTTTGTTCGCTAGGTTTACTAATACTTAAAAATTTAATAGAGTATCAAATTTTTAATGTTTAAAATATCGGAGGAAATAAATTTTCGTTATTCAAACTAGTCATTTTAGTGAGTAATTCTTTCCTCATATTATAAATATGTATATAGAATGATTAAGATGCGCGTTTTAAAGATATTCTTAACCATATAATGTGTTAAATACCGGACACCTTAATTTTATTTTCATATCAAACAAACTAAATTAAATAGGTTTTTTGTACATCATTTAAAAGGCAATATGTTTTTATATCTCTATTTTTTCACTTTCTACTGGATATAACCAACTTTTTTTAACTAGAAAAAAATATTTTTTTTACATCACTGTATTTTTGCTTCAACGGGTGGCTGACATTTTTAAATGGGATTCCGAAATCTAATGAAAAACGCAATGTTGCCAATATTTCAAAGTATTTTCATTTTATATATGAAGAAAATAATCAATCAGAACAGGTAGAATATTATTGTAACTGCTGAAAAATCCATACAGAAATTTTTATTCTAAATGAAAAAATGTTTTTTTACAATTCAGCAAAAGATAATATTAGAATAACTACTATTAGCAAAATACTATTTTTGTAAATGTATGCGTTGCATAAGTTGTCCAATATTATGCATTATGCAGAAGATTTTTGGTCATAGACAAATTTTTAATTTATATGGCCATTATACAGGGTGTCCAGTAAGCACTTCCTAATTTCTCGGGAACATACAAGGGAGGTCAAAATAAACTTACTGTGTCATAAAAAAATATCCTAAAGTGTCCCTTAAAGGAAATACACAGCCCAAAAGGAGTACCCAGCGATTTACCTTATCGGCTCTAAGTTTTGAACCGAATTGTGTAATTTAATGAAATTTTGATATTTTATAGAGGCCATAAAATCCATTAAATCATACTACAGCAGATGTTTAAGATCATCAGAGAAGTCAGGAACGGACTTACAGCCACACTCGTTGGGCCTAATTTTTGACAAGTGTTGTTTTACAGAGCTGAAAACAATTTTTTTGAATAATTTGATCATTCCTCTTCAAAAAAGGTTCTCTTAATTTATTTCGATAATAGTTTTTGAGATAAGTCGGTTTTTATACGAAAAACTCAAAGTCACTAATGCTAAACACAAACAGGTAAAAACAAAATACGCAGGTTGTCATGATGTGTTTTAATTTATGGGGAAGCGCTGTCTAACTCTTCGAAGCCAAGATAAATTATACTGAAAAACTGGGGTTGATCGGGGCTCAATTAATTTACAATGTTATTAAAATGCAAAAATAGTCTTCTTCTTCTTTTTCTTCTTCTTCTTCTTGCTAACACAGTTAACCATGCTAGTAGGCATTTGTTCATTGCCATTACGTCTTCCCCGGAAGATGAGGTTCAGCATTCTCGCCATCGTTTTGATGGTCTTCCCCGTGATCTTTTTCCTACCGGGTTATTCATTTTTGCGCTTTTAATGAGTCTACTGTCCTCCATTCTCCCTATATGTTTGTTCCAGAATCTTCGCCTTTGTTTAACCAATCTTCCTATGTCCTGTATCCCGCATTGTTGTCTGATATCTTCATTCCGTATTCTGTCATATAGAGTTTTGCCTTGTATACTTCTTAATGTTTTCATTTTGACTGTTCTCATCATTTGTAGAGTTCTGCCTGTATCTGGTCTTGTTTCTGTCGCGTATGTTTTGATAGGTCTTAGAGCCGTTTTATATATTTAGTTTTGCTTTCGGTATTAAGGTATTTATTCTTCCACACAATTTCTTTTTTCTTCTTCAAGTGCCATCTCCGCTGCGAAGGTTGGCTATCATCATGGCAATTCTAACCCTAGAAGCTGCCGCCCGGAACAGTTGAACAGAACTGCAAGAAAACCATTCTCTGAGGTTCCTCAGCCAAGACATCCTTCTCCTCCCGATGCTGCGCCTGCCCTGAATCTTCCCCTGCATAATCAATTGGAGCAATTGGTATTTATTGCCTCTTGTAATATGGCCCAAGTACTGAAGCTTTCTTATTTTAACAGTCAGTGTTACCTCTTTTTGTTTGTTCATCCTGTCAAGTACTTCTTGATTAGTTGTTCTATCCTTCCAGGAGATTTTCAAGATTCTACGATACGCCCACATCTCAAATGCTTCCAATTTATTCATACACTGTTTGTTCAGCGTCCACGCCTCCACACCATACAACAAGACCGAAAAAACATAACACTTAAGCAATCGCACTTTCAATTTTAAGCTTAGATTTCGGCTACAAAATATTTGTTTCATATTGTTAAACGCACTTCGGGCTTTCTCTATTCTTATTCTTATTTCCCGTGTATATTCATTTGACTCGTTAATATTTACTCCTAGATAGTTGTAGTTTCGTGCTCGTTCTATTCGCTCGTTGTTTCCATATAGGTTGATATTGTCGATATGTTTCTTCGTAATTATCATGAATTTAGTTTTCTTTGTATTCAGTGACAAACCAAATTCCTCGCTTGTTTCTATTACTTTATCTAATAGTCTCTGGAGATCTTCGATACTTTCTGCCATGAGTACCGTGTCATCAGCGTATCGTATATTATAAATAGGATGACCGTTGATCTTTACACCGGCTGATTCGTTCTCCAGGGCTTTCTTAATTATTTCTTCCGAGTAGAGATTGAACAACGTTGGCGACAACACACAGCCCTGTCTTACACCTCTTTTTTATCTTTATTTTTTCTGATTCGGAGCCATTAATGCGCACTGTAGCTTCTTGATTGTAGTATAGGTTGGTTATTATTCTAATGTCACTTGAGTCAATTCCTTTATTTCTGAGTAATTGCAACAATGTCCCATGTTGAACTGTATCAAACGCCTTGTTGTAGTCCAAGAAACAGACAAACAGGTCTTGGTTTACATCCAGACATCGCTGTATTACGACATTAAAAGCAAATAGTGCTTCTCTAGTTCCTAGTCCGTTTCTAAATCCGAACTGTGTCTGTCCGATTTCTGTTTCTAATTTCTTGTATATTCTACCATGAATGATCTTTAAGAATATTTTCATCATATGACACATAAGACTGATGGTCCGATGTTCGGAGCATTGCTTCGCGTTTGGCTTTTTAGGTAAAGTTATTATTGTTGTTAGTAGCCATTCTTTCGGTATTATACCAGATTTATAAATGCTATTAAATAGTTCCACAATCATTTCTAAATTACGTCCCTCAATGAGTTTGATTATTTCTGTTGGTAACTCATCTGGACCTGTAGCTTTCCCAGTCTTCATTCTTCTTATCGTGTGTTCCACTTCTTCACTTGTTATTTCTGGTCCTGTGTCACTGCTGATATATTCGTTTTCTACCTCATTGCGTTGATCGTTATACAGATGCTCTATGTATTCTTTCCAGACTCTCAATTTTTCTTCTGTGTCCATAATTATGTTTCCTCTTTCGTCCATCAATACGTTGTGTCTACTGTCTTGCCTTTTTGTTAATTCTTTAATTTTCTTGTGTGTATTAAAGCTGTCGTGCTTATTTTGTAGTTGTTCAATTTCTTCACATTTTTCCCCGAACCATTTTTCCTTAGCTGAACGTATCTTCGAGCGAATTTCCTTCTGCAGTTCTTTATACTTCTGTTTGTCCTTGTTTTTATGTTTCCTTCTTTCGTTCATCAAGTTCAGTATTTCGTTTGTCATCCATTCCTTCTTATATGCCTCACTTTTAAGTAGATGTTCTTCAGATGGCTTCTTTAACGCTGTTTTAAGTTTGACCCAGTTGTCGTTGATATTATCTGGTGTATACTGTATTGTGGTCTGTATCGTTCTCAGTGTTTCGTCAATTTCCTTTACGATCCGTTCTTTTACTTCTGAATCTCTTAGTTTATTGAGATCAACTGCTTTTTTGGATGTTATGTTGTTTCTTTTTTGGGCATCCCTAAATTCTAGCCGCTTTCATTGTTTGCTCTCTTACTTCGTTAAAAAGGTTTCCATGGCTTTTCTGCTCCCAGATATTTGAAGTGATTTACCCGTTCGACAATTTTGGAGTCGATTTCCAACTTGCACCGTATTGGTTATTTGGATGTTACTAAGCATTTTGTCTTCTCGGTGTTGATGAGCATATTTAATTATTTCGCTTTAGTTTTAAAAGAGTGCAGTAGTCTTTGGAGATTATCTTCAGAGTCTGCAATAAGAACAGCATCGTCCGCATAGCAGACGGTATGGAAGAATGTGTTTCCCATTTTGTATCCAGCTGTTCTGGGAGATTTTCTATTATTTTATCCATTGTTAGATTAAATGTGAAGGGGCTAAGCGAATCGCCCTGTCTAATTCCTGTGTTTACATATATGTCTTCCGTTGTTATATGTCCTAGTCTGGTTTTTGGTTCTTCACTGGATGTTAATATCGTATATTAGGTTAATTAGCTTATGGTTTAGACCTTTTGTTCTCATTATTTCTAAGACGTCTTTAAGCGTACTCTGTCAAAAGCCTTGGTCATATCGACGAAGCACATGTACGCAGGTTTATTGAATTCTAGGGATTTTTCAGTTATTTGTTTGACAATGAATATTGCGTCAATAGTGAATATGTTCTTTCTGAAACCTTGTTGTTCTTGTCGTATACTTATGATTTTGGTGATTTCTTCCAGTATAGTTTTTGTGAATGTTTTGAGAATGCTATCAAGCAGTGTTATTCCTCGATAGTTTTTTTGGCGTGTTTTCTGTCCTTTTTCAAAAATGGGTATTGTTACACTATTCTTCCATTCATTCGGTACTTTTGTTCTTCTATGATATTCTTGAATAGGGTTAATATTTCATTCGATAGCTTTTTCCCTCCGTATTTAAGCATCTCATTAGTGATCTCGTCTGGTCCAGGGCTTTTTCTATTCTTAAGGGACTTTAAGGTGTTTTCTGAGTTTTTTTTGCGTTTACCTTGTTCCGTTCCCTCCCATAGTTGTTCCAGTTTTCAGGCGTTTTATTTGGTATATATTGAACGTATGCATTTTTCTTTTGTTTAGCTAGTTTTTTACTTCCAGCGTAAACCAAGATGTTCTATTGATTGTATTGACATTTACCTGTCTTTTTCCTACTGCTTCCATGGCGGCGTCTAATATGTTATTTTTTATTGTTTTCATTGTGGGTCTATGTTGTCTTTGATATTAACTGGCCTTTGCAATATTTTTTTTTGTTTAATCGGTCTTCGTATAGGTATTGTATACTTTTGTCTTCTAGCGATTCGACGTGGAATTTGCTAATCATTTGTTTAGGTTTTGAGGTCTTAGGCATTTTTAGTATCATTTTGCAAAGTACCATCTTATGATCGCTTCCAGAGTTGACGCCATTTAAAATTCTTACGTCTAGTATTGTTTGAGGGGCGACTTCTCTGTTAGTGATAATATAGTCCAATACCGACTGTTGCCCTCTTCTATTCTGCTATGTGTATTTGTACTTCATGTCATGTTTGAAGAAAGTGTTATTAATTTTCATGTTGTTGTTTGCAAAAAATATTTTCGGTAGTTCTCTATTTTCGTTCATAGTCTCTTCGTTGAATCTCTGCATTACGCCGTTCAATAGTTCGTTTCCTATCCTTGCATTTAGGTCCCCCATAAGAACGATTCTATCTTGTGCTCTTATTTTATCCACTACTGCTTGAAATTCTTCATAGAATCTCTCTCTTTCCTTCTCCTGGTTAATGCTCATTGTTACTTGTAGTATCCTATCACTTACGTAAATTTCACTCTCTATTTGTTGTTTGTACTTTCGGTCTACTAGCAGCCCTACTCCTGAACGTGCCCTTTGCTCTCGAAGTATTCCACTGTATATCAAGATATATCTGTCTAATTTCACATTTCCCCTTTCTTTTTTCTTTGTTTCACTGACAGAGTATATTTCTATATTATTTTCTTTTAGCTCTTTTACTATTTCTGTTCTGATTCGATTCTAAGTATATTTTGTTTTTTCCAAATTTTACTCCGTTTTCTTGCCGTTGTCGTCGTCATTCCATCAATCAGATTCCGAGGCTGATTTGCGGTTCTGTGAGCCGTACTGGGTTTTTACCACAGGTAGGGGGCTGGCCTGGCCTGTGAACCCTCCTACTTTATCCGGGCTTAGGACCGGCAATGGTACCTGTTGAGTTACTCAGTTCACCCAACAGCTACCATGGGAGGAGTTACAAAAATAGTGAAAACGTTTAATTGTTGTTCCGGCAAATGTTCAATATGGGCTCCACGTACTTCAATCCATTTTCTTATTCTTCGAATTTTTTCCCGCTGCACTGCAAATAATATTCCAGTATTATTACGGACTTCGTTAAAATGTTGTGCTATTCTCGCTAGTAGTTCTTCTCTAGTATTTAATTGTGCTGAATAAACTAATTGTCTTAGATGTCTCCAGAAGTAAGTATCTTGGTGGTTATAAAACAGGCCCATTTCGACCTATCCATCGAGGGCCAAAAACGTTTGTTAAATGTTGACGAACTATACCATTAAAATGAGATGGTTCACTATCATTCATGTACCACATTTGCATTCTTCTAACAAGAGTTACGTCTTCCAATAAATTATTTAAATTTGGCTACAAAAATTGTAAATAAATCTGACCATTGGGTCTTCTTTCCAAAACAAATGGTTCTATAAGGTTATTTCCGATGACGCCAGCCCCCACATTTACAATAAACTTTTGTTGGTGTTTTTTTTGAATAATAAATAGCCTGCGGGTTTTCATCAGCCCAAAAATGTAAATTGTGTGAGTTTATTATACCATCTCTAGGTTAGAAAAATTTAGATTTAGGTTATGTTGCTATATAAACCAGTTGGAGTATTGAAGTCTTGCGGGATAATCATCTGGAGACATAGCGTGTACTTTTTCAAAGTGGTACGAGCGAAGTAACTGTTCTGTTAGAGTTTCATGTACAATCCATTTTGTAACATTGTTTTGTGTCGCGAGCTATCTTATGGTATTTGAAAGGGTTGTTTGCAATATCTTGCCAAATTTGTTCCTCTACGTGAGGGTCTCGTGCTCTCCTGGGAGGGCCCTCACAGTGGCTGTGAGACCCAGAATAAAACATGTAAGAAATTAATTTGTTAACTCTAATAATTAATTTTAATCATGTTTTACCTGTTTCCATTAGGCTTCGATCAGTCCTTTGAATTTGGCAATGCTCGAGCTGGCAATATTTCTTCTTGCCTTCGAAGAATTTGACAGCGCTTCACCATAAATTAAATGCATATCAGCATACTCTGCGTAAGAATATTCTGCCATTTTTTAAAATTATTCTTACGTAAAGGTGGTTTTGACAAGTTCCATCAATATTAATTCATTATGTAGGTATTAACAATAACAACCTGATTTTTACCTGTAACTTTTGAGTGTTTCGTATAAAAACCGATTTATCTCGAAAACCGCCAATTTTATCGAAATCAATTAAAAAGTACCTTTTTTGAAGAGAAATAGTCAAAGTATTTAAAAAATCAGTTTTCAGCTCTGTAAAATGACACCTGTCAAAAAATTAGGCCCAAGAAGTGTGCCTGCAAATCCATTCTTGACTTCTCTCGATTCAAAACTTTATATTTTTTTTAAAGAATTAATAGCGGTATTTATAAGAAAATAGTCATGAAAAAAAACAATATTTGTCTTTTAAAACCTTAAAAATTATAAAGCAGTTTGAAGATTCCAAGTCGAATAAAAAATTATAGTATTAAAATCAATATTATTAATCAATATAAAATTAAAATATCTTCTTTTGTAGCAGATGGTGTTTGATAAACTAATTTTTTACAAAATTCCATAGAAAAAAGTTCATTCTTGTTATGTCCGGTCCTCCTCTTTCAATCCAATTTTCTTGGGAATGAACCTTAATAAAGTTATGATACATACTCATACACATGTATGACAAACCGGGATATCATCATTCATAAGTCACATTAAGTTACAGACATTTATAAGTACTTGGTGTAATAATAACGTAAGATATGCTTTCAAAACTGAAGACATCAGTCTGCAGTAAGCCTTTTTTCAAGAAAATATTGGGACGGGTGACAACATATCCAAAAATACTAGCTCATACGTTATTGGTACAACTTATTTAGACTGTCTATGACCATTTTTATTTTTGTATAATGTTGCTTCATCAGTGAACAATAGAAAGTCAAAAAGATTTTGGTTCTCCTTGGACCTGTTGTGTCCAGTAACAAAAAGTGAGTCGCATTTCATGGTCATCACCATACAATTATTGAAGCAGTTGAATGTGGTATGGATGTAAATGATTTTTTCTGCAAAATTGATAAAAAACAAGTGGTTTTAATAATATTCTATTTAAAAAAAAAAAGTAAATTTGGTTTATGATAATTCTATAGATAATCTTGTATATCTAGAAATATTTTTTGTTTAGGCTGTGAGTAGATCCTACAACTTCTATCTTGAACATTCTTTTATAATTCCTATAATCACTGAGTTATTGCACTGGAACTCACTGACAACTTTGTATATAATATCAGATATTTCAATCAATGCAAAACTTTTTTGAACAAATCATCTACTAGTTCGAACTTCGGTATTTCTTCCAATTGACAATTTTTTCCTAAAATAAAGTACAAAAATTGATTAATACGAACATATAACATTTCTAACTAGACTACTCACTAGTTCAGTATATACCCATAGCAAAGTTCAAATAATTAAAAGCAAATATCTCGGTATATCGTATTTGTTGACATTAAAAGCACGAGTTGGCTTGACAGTAAGTGCTGATTTAATTCCATCAATTAGTGCTTAAGCATGACATGAAAAAGGCAAATATATCAATACTTTTGAGAAATGTCTTAAAATATCTGAGGGTTTTAAATAAGTAATTAGGTTTCAAGAGTTTCTAGTGTGTATGGAGCCAATTAATCACAAATCTTAGAATTTTAACAATTGGCTTTTTAACTTATCAGTTTAAAAAACATTGCAAACCCTATGAAAAGTGAGACTTTTAAAGCTTACCGTGTCAAAAATATAATTTTATAATATCAGTTTTAAATCTAATTCTCTCTCCTATTTCACCACCATCGAGATGATGGCCTACCTGTACCACCATATCGAGAAAAAGTCCAAACTTATCCTCCCACCACAGTGATACAGCAGAGGTACATGTTTCGTCTCTTACTGGACTCATCAGAATACCGACATGTACCTGTTTGTGCAAAGGACAAATCGGAAGGGGTATGCAACACTGAAAGTAGCTTCGCCGACCTCCCGTCAGATATACTTATACATGCTTATGCGGTTTTCACGGATTCCTCCATGTGAGATGCAATAGCAGTGGATACATCCACATTATGCCGTTGTAATGCTGAAATCACATTCAGCAAACGTACAACTATATGCAACTCCGTAACAATTAATGCAAACTTTGCTCCACCATATCCATTCCGTGTTAGAAGTTGCACAGTTTGAATAAATTGCTACAAAACACAATTCATCCTATTCCACCACCATCGAGATGATGGTCTACCTATACCACCATATCAAAAAAAAAATTCAAAACTTACCCTCTCCGCCACAGTGATACGGCAGAGGTACATGTTTCGTCTCTTACTACTGACATACACCTGTCTGTGCAAAGGATAAATCGGAAAGAAGTATGCAACACTGAACGCGGCTTCGTCGATCTTCCACAAGAGAACGTATATATGTTTATGCGTCTTTCATGGATTCCTCCGTGTGAGATACAATAGCAGTGGTTATATCCACATTATCACACTACATCATCTCGATGTTGGTGGAATAGGATAAATCGTGTTTTCTAGCAATTTATTCAAACTATACAATCTCTAACATGGAAAGGATATGGTGGAGCGAAGATTGCATCTACTGTTCGCATTTCACTTCATTTATATACGGAGTTGGATATAGTTGTATGTTTGCGGAATGTGATTTCAGCACGGCAATAGCATAATTATTAATAATATCTTAGGTACCACATCTTGAATATTATTTAGAATAAGTTTTCAAGATGCTTATAATATAGCTTAAGAGTTGAGGGCAATTTTTTTAATACGTGTACAACCTTTGGTGATAGAGTTTTGACGTCAAAATAGGTCGATTTTATCCTACGTAATTAGATCCGGTACTGCTTCATTTAAGCAGTAGAAGACGTCAAAGAAAATATTGATTTTTTCCAAATGTCTAGAAAACGTGGTAACTGAATTTGATGATTTTTAGTGTGGAATCTAACACTATAATAGGACGTTTTCTAGTGGTATAGCAACTTGCTATAAAGTAGTGTAGGTGATATAAAATGACGTCATTAATAAATATCTCTTCTCAATTTTTTTGTCAACCTTTATATTTTTATCGGATAATCGCATGTATTTAGAAGTTTTTTTATGTGTTGAAAAATTTTCGTTAGATGAGCAGTTTCGCCAGGAAAAAAATATTTTCAATTGTATACACACACCAATTAATTGTAATAATAAAACTACCTATAACAACAAGAGCAATAATAACAACAACAACTACATCAGCATACGGGCCAAATAACTCCAAGAGCTCCACCCGCCGAAGATGCTGAGCGGAAACCTCAACGAGAGCTCACTTAAACAGGATGACCAAGACAACGCATGAAATAGACTGTGTCCACGAATGAGTCAATAATGCGCATTTTTTACAGGATAACTCATCTAGGACGAGAGATGATCGGTTATAGGCCACAACTTCACGTCGAATTCTGCAGGGAGTATCCACACATATAAGTATCACAACAGAGAATAGCTGATCAATATAGAGTTTTTCTCCGAAACGGCCTAATTCCTGTAACACGGCTTAATACCATCAAAGCGGAAGTTGAACGTGAGATCAGGGGAACTGACAATAACAACGATCCAATTGCTGAACCTGAGCCAGAGCTAGAACCCGAGGTCCAAGAACAGCAAGAACAGCTGAATGACGATATCCAACAGAACAACGTTGAATTCCTTTATCAGAAACTATCAAACGAAATGAATGCTATGGTATTGGAGTATCATGGAACCAATCCATTATGCAGACCAGCACTGCGAAAAACTGATTATTCTAAAAAACTGGGTATGATGTTGAACATCATGAACAATCGGATTTTACCAGCTTATATTTCAGTAGCCTATTCTCTGGAGTTCTTACATACAACAATCTATTGGGCTACGACGTAAACGAGACAATGCGCTGTTCCAACAATCAGAAAAGACGTTCTACCGCAAGCTAAATTCTCCACCTAACATGGCAGATAATCGAGAGAGCAGATAGAAGAGTTCTGGGGAAATCAACTTTTCACACCCGCCAATTGTAACATCGCAGCCGGCTGGATCAATGAAGAACAGCAAATCTGCCAAGACAACAGTTAGATGCAGTTTGAGCCATTTACCACCGAGGAAATCTCAAGAATAATCAAAGAATTCCATAACTGGAAATCTCCAGGTCTCGATAGGGTCCAGAACTACTGGCTCAAGAAGTAGGTGTATGCACCGTCAGCTGGTTAATCTTATTAATGATGTTTTTGTTAACCCAGCAAAAACGCCATTGTTCTTGACCGAAGGTATTACGTACCTCCTATCAAACGACCAACACAACACACATGACCCAGCTAAGTATAGGCCAATCACCTACCTTCCCACATTATATAAGGTAATTACCTCCTGCTTGACACAATGCATATTGTGAACAAAATATCATCATCACAACTCAACAGAGAGGATGCACCAGGGGAGCAATAGGATCAAAGAACAATTGATTGTTGACCCTGTCATTGCCTGTATCACCCAAAGGAACTTCTTTGCCGCCTACGTGGATTATAAGAAGGCCTTCGACTCAGTGCTACATGGGTGGCTCAAAACTATATTGAGAATGTATTGGGTCGATAACCATTTTGATTCCTTTTTACAATGCATCATGCCAACATGGAGAACTAGGATCCAATTGAAAGTGCCATCCAGCGATATCATCGAAACTAATACAATCCCAATACGAAGGGGAATATTTCAAGGCGATTCAGAAAGCCTATTGTGGTTCTGCCTTACAATAAACCCACTGTCATACCATTTAAACTCTACCAGATACGGCTTTAGTATTAGAAATAGCAACGAAGAGGTAGTAAGATTGAATCATCTTCTATACATGAATGATCTTAAACTGATGGCTGCTACCAGAAACCAGCTGGAGCAAATGCTCAAAATTGTGGAAGAGTTCTCCGGGGATATCGGAATGCAGCAGTATGCGAGGCAGACGTTTCAACGCCGCTACAGCTGAGGGAACGGGATAATGCTTCGCACCACCAAACAGACCAAGAAAAGGTACAAGTCTGGCTACAGAAATCATTTGATGGATGGCATCCACATGGTTGATTTCAGGACAAATATTTCCGGAAACGCAGGGCTTCTTGTTAACTATCCAAGACCAGGTTATTCCGACGAAGAGCTATCGGAAGGTCATCATCAGAGATCTCTCAATAGAAAACGATCAATGTAGATATGGATGTCGAGCATCAGAGACAATCCAGCACAAAACTGGAGGATGGCAAGCGTTTGTCTAGTATAAGAAAAAACACGACTCAGCCGCTAAGATACTCCACCAAGAATTAGCAGATAAGTTAAAACTACTGAAGATAGGAAAAATGCCTTACTACAAATACAATCTGGAGCCTATTTTTGACATCAACGAGTTCAAGTTATATTGGAACCAAACGGTTCTAACAGATCAAACACTTGCTCATAATAGGCCTGAATTAACGGATAAAGTTTCTAGGCGAACTACACTGATTGACATTGCTATATCTAATAACAACAACCTAAGACCAAAATACAATGAGAAGATCGCCAAATACAGAGATCTGGAGGTGCAAATCAGTAGACAGTGGGCAATGAATAGCGTCTACACGACTCCCTTAATATTATCAACAACTGGAGTGAGCATCTCTATAAACTGATTCATAAAGCAGTTCTCCTTGCACCCACGCTGACCGCCCGAAATTTTGTATAAAATACAGAAGACCACGTCACCTAGGACCAGATAACATAAAAAGGGTCTCCACAGAGCTTTATACTTTTGGTATCTTTGTATACCTGGTATGAGTCAATAATCTCTGGAAGGAGTGTGAAACCGTTTGGCTTGTAAATCTGGTAATAATTTTTCGAGCGACTTTGTTGCTTTGGCATTTAATAATTTCACTATTGACAAATTACACTTACTATCTAAGAAGTCGACTAAAGTAAGATCCACATTCTAAATGTCTAAATCTATTTTACTATTAAACACAAACAACTAAACGCACTCCGAGAATGTTGACATGCTTCTGGTATATGTGTTTTATGAAGGAAATGGTCGTCGAAGTGTTAGAGTTAGGGTTGACGTGGAGAGATTTCCTAACCGCTGAATACTCAAACATTTGCCAAACTTGTGCGTCATTTTCGAGAAACTAGAAGCTCTGAGAAAAAATCTGAAGGCGAGGGTGGTATTCGAACAACTTGAACAGTCGAAATAAAAGAGGAACTTTTGAAAAGAGTTGAAGAAAAACCAAGTTTAGTTCTGGATGTAAAGCTTTCCTGAGCGTACACTTCCAGAAAATAATAAACAAAAGTTAACTGGCTATTATGGCAGCAAGAAGTGCCCTGTGCAAAATATAAGGATCAAAATCATGCATAGTAAACAGGTTGTACACTGAAATGGTAAAATCTATAATAACTTATGGCTCAGTTGAATGGTGGGTGGCCGTGCATCGCGGGAGCTATGATATATCAGTCAAAGCCTCAAAGGACGTCTTGACCATATTGCTCAGTCAGACATTCTAGAAGAATTGTTACATTTTCTCCCAAATTTTTGTCGAGAAGGCAAATTTATTAAAATCAAATCACCAATTTTTGCTTCAACTTGGCTTTTCCATTTTTAACACTGTACGTGATTCAGGAGTCAAATATTTGACTTAACTTGGTACTTTCTTTTTAGATTAAGATAAGTTTGTAATAAACGCAAAATTAATATAGTCTGAAATTTGTTCAAACAATATTATAAAACCTTTATATGTTAAAATCTTCTCCTTTCGAATATGAATAATAATTTACATCACTTATATTACCCAAGTTACGGTAATGTAGGCAGATGAAAACTCAATAGTTTACAATATCATTTAAGGAAGGTTTAAAAGAAATAAAATTTTTTATTTTATTGACGAATCCATAAAGTCTGATTATCAGAGACTATATGTGCAGGTTTTCTACGCCTACCTACATAAACTCTCAAAAACTTGTCATAAAAGTTTCTATTTATAGGGAACTAATCAATTCCAAGCGAACGCTTTCATTGAAAAGCAGATAAATAAACATGTATGCTTTATATGTCTTACACCCGCGACCCTTTCAATTTTCAAGGAAAAAAAGGTTCTGCATAATTTAATACAGTTACTGAAAATAGATCTGAATTTAAATGTAGTGTTTTCGCTTATCTGCCATAACAGAATTTATTAGTTCAGGCTTTTATGTAATTTCTAACTACAGCCTTATCTAAAAACATTTTCGAAATATCTAGCATAAAATTGAAACTGCTTATTGCAATCATATAAGCTTATACACTTAAAATAAAGTTACCTACTTAATACTTCATAGTTAAAATAAAATTCTTATAAAAAAATTGAACCCACTTCTAAAAGTACGCTAAAAGTGAAAAATAACTATAAATCTTTATATGAAATTGAAATTTTTGAAGTCGGCTCCAAACTAATACCTGACAAGATGTGATGTTCGTAAATAGATTAAAAATTATTTGTAATTGATTTCTTATTATAATTTGTATGTATTAGTAGTTATTTATGTCATTTTAGTCATTGCTTTCTTATCATTTATTTTTAGATTTTTAGTTTTGAATTCATTATGATATCCATAAATTATTTGGACTAATCGAGATTAGTGTACCTTCCAACTCCAAGGTGGCATAAAAGTATCAATTTTATCCAAAGTTGTAAATTACCCTGAAATGAATGAAAAATTATTTCTTAAAGTTCTCCAAATATCAGTGAAATTGTGTCAAATAAATATTTAGTCTGTTAAAGTAAATCCATTATCTTAAATTTCAAATTAATTTTAGATTGGTAATACAGATCACAAAATCTTCCAATGTCGATATTTAAAGAACTTGAGACGTCCATTTCGTAGTCCGATATATTCTATACTGCATATTGAGTTTGTATGCGCCCCAAGAACCCTGCAATATCAATTTTAGACAAAATCGGACCATGTAAAATTTTCAGTCCCTATATTGTATCTTATCAACCTAATAGTTATAAAAAATTAACTTCATATTCGTTATACACGACCACGAATCCCCCCTAATACCAAATCTGAAAAATGCGAATAAGGTAAAATTTTCAACCCATCATATTGGATCCGCCATAATAAATTTCAAAACAATAATTTTAACCTCTTAATCTAATCTAAATTTAAACCCTCCAAAGTCCCTTTGTTACAGTTCAAAATTCCATTTAAGCTCATTATAACTAGTTCTGTTAATTTTACTTTATTTATGCAAATACTCACGGTGTGGGCAATCACAGTGACATTTTCCATTAGAATTTCTCATTAATCTCTTGTATAAAAATAATCAAGTTATTGTACTTTCTATATTTTGAACCCTGTTAGCTCGATTTCCTGTTTGATTTAATTTACAGCTCTGATTTGTATCCTAATTTCTTATATTACAAATACAATTCTAATTACGTTAATATCCTGTTACATCGTACCTGGCTGTTTCCTTTTTAGAAGTCTATTTACTGTACCTTCCTTTTTTTCCTAGATTTCGATTTAACATCTTGCCGGGAGTTATATTAATTAATCTCGCAAATTTTATTTACATTTTTTTTTATTAGGTTATGGGATCATAACTCTTCTTTTTGCATCGTTCGGAAATTCAACACCGCCTCAAGAGTATTATTGTGGGTCATAGCGACGCTGTGCGCAAATTCTGCTCTGTATGTTCCATACTTGAGGAAGGAAATTTGGGCAGGTAGCTTATGCTTTGCTGAAATGGCCCAAAGTGTAGACGTCTGTTTTATCGACTAGTGTTTGTTACTTTATGGGTTAATGTACGGAATTTTATTTAATTGTACCGAAATTTAATAGCATAATAATTATTCTAACTTTGATCTGCGATAAGATGATGTTAATTTAATTGTGTTCTGTTCATCTAGAGCTCACATTGGTTACGGGAGATATGCAGACAGCTTCATTTTATTTTTTTTTGTTGGTTTGGCAAGTTACTTTGACGATTTCAATCGTACTGGTATATGGTAATACGTACAATTGCTGTCAGACTGATCAACTTCATCACTGGTGATTTTTTCTGTCCTGTTTTTTTCTGTTTCTTTTTTCTGGAAGTGAATATTTTACTTGGGAAGAAAAAGTCGTTTTTCTCGTGTCTTTTGATCTTAAACAGCCGAAGTGTGGAAGCAACGAGTGTCCGAGATTTTTAATCCAATATTTTGGGATATTCGGTCAAAGTTGCCCTTTGTTCGTTAATTTTTGTTATTTGGTTTACTTGCCTTATCTTTTGCTTTCATTGTGTTAATGAACAAGTTATTTTTGGAAGGATTTATCCATAAGTAAGTACACACATGATACAAACTTTTTTGCCCCGTTGTACCATTTTAGAGACTGTTGAGACAACTTGCGAGGATTGAGGATCCTCAAAAACCATTTCGAGGCTCTCATTTGACCAGAACTCTTAAGTTTGCCGGCCATCTGTAAACCTTAAGATTACTTATCATTTTTTTTATATAATAATTGTTTTGCAGCTAACTGCTTATTTATTTAATTCAGTAATATTCATCTTACTTACGTTTTTATCATTGTTACTTATTGTTTTTTTAATTTAAATGGGGTAATTTATAGATTTGATATTTTTCTCTTACTTGGGTGATGCTAGAATATAGAACTAACAATAGCACAGGGTAACCGAGCTAATTTTAATTATGGAAATGTGATTTATTGTAATATATTTGTCAAATTTTACTTCAAGCCTGAATTGTGTGTTCTCGTAATCTGTAAAATTTAACCGTATAAATTGATTTATAATTTATTAAGTGATTTTTGATCGGGGGCTTCATGAATTGTGATTATTATGAGTATTTTGTTATTTTTTAACTAAATTTATTAATTTTATGGATAGACTAAATTTTGGGGCTAATTACTGTATTTTTGACCATCTTTTTCAATTTATTGTTATTTTTTTGATCAGATTTTGTAATTAAGGATTAATTTTGTATGAGTCAAGTTCGTTAGCTTATTTTGGCATGATTTATAACTTGACTGGGATGTATAATTGAATTTTCTTTCTATTAATTTAATGTTATTTTCATAACGTTACAAGCTGGGCAGCGACTCTATAATTTATTAATATTATACCGAATGTTTTGAATTTATAACCTCGTCATTGTTATTTTGCTTTGTGGTTTTTGATATCAATGCAGTCTAGTTCGTAATTTTATATTTAACTCAGTTTTCTTAGACGCTCTGTTTTATTTCAGGGTTCTTACTCAAGTTTTGCAGTTCATCTTCTACATCTTTCTTTTCTGCTCTTATTCTTCTTTTTGTGTTCGTCTATTTCCTTGGTACTTCTTTTCCCGTGCGGAAATCAACTTACTTCCCACCATCACTAGCTGCTACCTGCAGCCACGACAGCTCAGGAACCGGGAAGAATCACACAAAGAACACAGATAAGCCGACCATTCATTTACTTTTAATTCACTTGCCTATTTTATTGATTCACCTTTAATTTACTTGTCTATTTATATAATTGCTACTTATCTATTAATTTAAAGAGGTTAATCTATATATTAAGTAAATGTGATCACATTTACACCGGTGATAGTATTTAGAGTATATGGTATAACAGACTATTCATTATTTGCCTAGCATCTTACTTGTAATTTTGTGCTATAAAGTTTTAGAGTTGTCAATAAATGTTGAGTGTTGAATGTTGATTCTTTTTTTTTTTTATTTTATTTTCCTTTTGTTTAGCAAATTTTGGTGCCTTATGTAAGTGGAAACTGCAGGAAAAATACCGCGACCACCATAGGCAGCTTGCAGCTCAGCTGGTTTAAAGCTGCTGGCGCCCTTAATTCGAATCTCCTCTCCTGAGCAGCCGGTGGTTTGCTCACTGCACTAAACTGCTTTTTCCTGCAGGGCCACTTTATAGTACCTTTTAATCTAATCTTATCTACCCTCTGCTTTCAAACAGAGGAAGAGTGTAGTACCTTAGTGCCAATTTTAGATGAAATCCGGAAATTTAAAATTTCTAGACCTTCATATTACATCTGACATATTAGATGTTCTTAAAATAATTTTATATTCGCTATTTACATCCTTAAAAACGATTCAGTCCCACATTTGAACAAAATCGAAAAATGTAAAATTTTTACACCCTCAAGTACCTCCTATATCAGTTTTGGAGAAAATCGAAAAATGTAAAATTTTAGGACGCCATATTGAATCAGCCAGATTGAGTTTTTCAAAAAATATTTTAAGCTCGTAATTAACACTATAAAAGTTCCCCAATATTGATTTTAGATAAAATCTAGAGATTTAGAGTCGTTAATCCGCCGTCTTGGATCCGCCCTATTTAATTTTTTTTAATCATGTCAGATTCGTAACGTGCGCTCCCAAAAACTCCCCCATATCAATTTTGAAAAGATCGAACAATATTAGATTCGTTGTATGCGACCCCGAATACTCCCCTATACCAAGTTTGGAAAAAATCGGAAAAAATTTATATCGATTTTTTTGTCTGCCATATTGAATTTTTTAAAAACATTTTGGATTCGTTATGTGCGACCCCGAAAACTAGTCCACAATAATTT